>JANAVB010025195.1:989598-1516942 GCA_029216955.1 Iris pallida
CGATCCTCAGCTTAGGACCTCAGGCGAGTACATTCTCTGATAGTTTTTATTGCTTTGATATCTACTATATCCGATTTAGTTGTAGTGTTTTACATGATTCTCGATACGAGGTTACACGGACTAGTATACATTGGATCTCATCATGAGATGTTATTCCTGGTTTACTTGGTATATGAGTACATTATTCGATCTTATTTTATGTACTTGTATAGACACCAATTTGGGAGTGGGCTGGCCCCTGCTTTTAATTCTCGTGTCATAACATTTCATGGTTGGATCCATTACTATTCGGGGGATTTAGGGAGTTATTAGTGGTTATATGATCAATACCCATCATGTCACTTATTTCTATGCTGGCTCTACCCTCATTGCACGTAGGATGTAGCCAGATTCTATATTTCTTGTGCTCGCTTTCCAGGTTGGCCGGCTTGACCCTATATATGCATTTCCTGTAATAGCTGGTCAAATAGAAAGCATGATCCTGACCCAAGCCAATCATATAACGTTCTAATATCTCATGGCACTTTCTTTTATATTTACATCATACCTCAGATTACTTTTACTGTTTATATTCCAGTTTACCTTATATCTCACCCTGACATGATATCTAGTTCACTTTACTGTTTTACTTCCAGTTTAACATTTTATCTTGTGTTTCATTATAATTATCTCTTATAGTATTTGTCAATTCACATGGAACTGCTATTGGCGTTTGTACTTGCTCATATCCTGACAGGATAACCCCTATTGTTTTTAGAGGATTTAGATGTAGACTGCCCGACCTACTACGGGTTTGGCATAAATGGAGTCTACGACCAGGACCTGCTGTGGATCCGATGCTCATAGAGGACGCACCGCCTGTAGTGACTTAGTTTAGCAAGATTTTGTCTGGATTATATTCCAGCTTGATACTTTGAGACTTGTAGTATTTATTTGGGATCTTGTGTTATGTCTTTAAAATTCTGAATGTCATTGTGACTCAGCACTATTTCAGACTATTTATTTCATCTTTATCTTTATCATCGTGCTTATCTTCCTCAGAATTATGTGATTGAGTTATGATTATATTCCTCCGTGCGGAGATGACAGGTTATATTATTGTGTCTTAGATACTATATTCTAGATGACCCTTACAGCGTTCTACCGCCGATGTTGCGGCGTAGGCTGGACGTACCCACGTGCTCGTGCCCCTAAACAGGGTACAGTACGTGACAGCATGCACCCCCTCATCTCTTGACAGCTACGATCGTTGTATGACGTTTGTATACCTCGTATGGTGTAGCTATCCTAGTTACCCTCAGTATTCCGATACTGGACGTGACAAGGTTTTATTAGTGGCTCATGTAGGTCTATTTTTTCAACTTGTTGGGTGTTGCGATTATAGGAGTCTTAATCAAAACTTGTTCCCTTTGATCTCTTGCTTCGTTCTCTTCCTCACCTTGATTGATAACTTGAATTTCATCCTCGAATCTTTCTTGTCCTGTCAATTAATATCTTATATCTTTCCTATAGGGGTGCTTCTTTTTCAGTAGAAGGCGAGGCTAATATGGAAGAACAACCAACAGATCATGGCTCAACAAGGTAACAGCAGGGAGGAGTATTCCCTGGGCAGATCTGAGTGGAAGTATTATCAGAGCCAGTAGAGCAACAGGTACCAGAAACTCCAGCACCACCAGTGGTACCGGCAACGGCGGTAGTACCTGATGCTGCAGCTCTCTTGGAGGTTATCAGGGGATTTTTGTCCACCTAGCAGCGTCAGGTGGCAGCCCAACAACAATAACAGACCCAGCAGCAAGAATAAAATGTATTACTGAACTAGGGGTTACAGTTAGCCCTTGAGAGGAGTGTCAGGAATGATTCGGAAGCGTCGATGAAGTTTTGCCGACTTAACCCGAGGTACTTTAACAGCACGAAGGATGCCATTACGGTGGATGCTTGGCTTCAGGATATTGAGGCCATATTGACAGCAGCAAAGGTTCCAGCAAAAGAGAAGGCTGACCAGGTCAGACTGTTACTTCAGGATCTCGTCCGCGACTGGTGGACATCAAAAAAGGTTGGAATGAGGCGTCATGTTCCTTAGAATAGCTTCAGTACCAGGTTCAAGGCCAAGTACTTTGGCGTGGTAGCTCGGTATGAGCTTCACAGAGATTTATCAGCCTCAAGCAGGCTGGTAAGGCAGTAGATAGATATGCAGCGGAGTTCTGCAGACTTAGTAGGTTTGTTCAGACGATAGTGGCAACGGAGCCAGAGAGAGCTATGAGGTTCCAGCAGGGACTTTACTTAGAAATTATGTAGCTGGTAGGGGCACGACTACCAGACATTCGATACCGTATTGATGGCGGCTCGGAGATACGAGCTTACTATTCAAAGGTTATCAGCAAGGACAGGAGGCCAGAAGAGGTCTCATACGTAGAGCGCAGGAGGAGGAGTGTCACGCCCCGCTCTCGTAGGAGCGATTCTTCGCTAAGGCGTGATCCGCGTGAGCCTAGATTAAACTCACTCAAGGCAGGTCCATAACAGCCGATTACATGCTAAGTGACGGGGGTCGTCGCACAGAAGTCCCAAGCAAAAACATTGAATAGTCAGCAGCAGAAATTTAAAGCAAAACATAAGTCATGCTAAATACTCTTTTATCGATATTGAACAAATATTACAATATGGGCACGAGACCAAATTATAAGTCTCTCAAGCTTACTTTTCTCTCATATTAAGTCACTCTGCTCTCTCTATTTCTCAATACAAGCTTCAAGGCGATGAGTGGCAGATTCTTCGGAGTGGCGATGTCCATACATTATGTCTCGTATAAGTTCTGACTCCATGCGGCCGCATGCCTCGAGACGCTAAGGAACTCCGTGCCTCGACGCATCCAAGCGAGCTTCGCGCTATCGGACTTCTACCTGTGTCTGCATAAGAAAATTATGTGGGTATCAGTACTCAACTGTACTGGTGGAGTGAGCTCCTCGTCCACCCATACAAAACCGACACGTTCATTTACTTTGTGTAGCTTAATCCCTTTTTAATTGTCTTTTCAGTCTTGCCTTAGGATCAATTTTTAGGACCGAGACACCTTGGCCGATACTTGGCAACACAATGATAGGGTCGTGCTAAACTCTATTCGTGACTTCAATATATTCGAGGCAGTACCTCGCCGAGTAGAACTTATGCAACTCGGTCGTACCAAGACTTTACTTGTTTTTATGTGCCTCTAGACTATTCTCGTGCCAATACATCAAGGGATGACTCGTACTGGTCGTGCCAATAGACTTTGATCGTACCTTAAGATCGAGGCCGTGCCTTCCAAGTATCAACCAGACTTAACCAACTGTCTTATGGCCTTTCCTGACTTAACTCGAGACAACCCGATGACGATGCCACATTCATGCCGAAGCACATGTCCTTGCTATAGCCAAATTTTAGGCTCTAGAATGGTGTTGTAACCGTGCACCTAACCCATGTCGATTCAAGGTTAATGCTTGCTATAAGTATACCTTGTTAACCCAACTCGTAAGCTAGTACTCGACGCAATCCAAAGGCATACACGCAGATAGTCGCTCTTATGCCGACACTATATGAGTGGTTACTAGCAATGTCAAGCTATGGATCTTTGCATATGGTGACCATTCGCGTGTGAGGTACGAGCTCCCACCGAATTACCTGTATCCTATATTGTAACGGTTCACTTCAATTGAGTCGTACCATCGATGAAGGCCGTACAATATTTGTAATTCCTCCTTGGCCGACATGAACCCGGTGCCCCGGGATCGTTCGAAAAATTCTTCTTGCACGCAAGTTGTCCAATGGCCATGCAAGACTCAACTCGATCTACCAAATCTTTCTTTAATCATGACCATGCTTTCCAATTTTCTATCGAGACTCCCAAGTAGCGGGACCGATCTCGGCGACAACCAGTCGCGTGGACTTCCTTATCGAGACTCCCAAGTAGCGGGAGTGATCTCGTGACTTCCTTATCGAGACTCCCAAGTAGCGGAACCGATCTCATGACTTCCTTATAAAGACTCCAAGTAGCGGGACCGATCTCGGCGACAACCAGTTACGGACTTCCTTATCGAGACTCCCAAGTAGCGAGACCGATCTCGTGACTTCCTTATCGAGACTCCTAAGTAGCGGGACCGATCTCATGACTTCTTTATCGAGACTCCCAAGTAGCGGGACCGATCTCGGCGACAACCAGTCGCGTGCCTTTGAACCCAGGGAACGACTACTAAGTAGTCTTCCAGCTTAACTTGAACATAATGTATTCCTCTGTCCGTGGCATGCTGATCCTTAACCCAACCGTGGCTCGTTCCTTAGACAGACCTTGTTCTCTAGGCGACGCTATCGCTCAAGTCACATACTTATATGACGAGCCTTAAGATCGTAGGACTATGTGAATGACAACCGCAGACAACAGCGGACAGTGCTTGCTATGACTTCGATAGTCCAGCCAAACTCTTGTCTAACTTATTCGTGCAATGACTTGACGAGCAGAGGCTATGTCAAGCCTTGCATCGAGAGAACGTTGTACACGTGTTCGACTTGAACAACCAAGTTCTTTGGTACCTATACTTACGCCACATGTCGTGCTCTGCAACGTGCACTGTAACTTAACCCATAGACGAGCAAGGCAATGCCAAGCCCTGGACGATATGATCGTGCATGCTTTATCAAGCATTTACACGGGCGACGCCTATGACTTAGGCTAATTCTAGCATTGTGGCAACTTAGCAACTAAGACCAACTTCTTTCTCCCAAGTCATGGGATGAAGGACCGAGTGCCATTTTAAAAGCACGCTGAGCAAACTTTTAAGCCGACCGTGGGACCTTTTTCCATGTTCTAACACATTCTGACCCGTCGGGATTATTCCCTTAGCTATGTGGATGTCTCTTTTATTGTCAAGCCTAACTTGTGTAAGTTGAAAATATGCGATTTATTATGTGGAGGCTAAGATGAGGCAAGTTCACCAAAACTATCCCACCTGAGTGAGGGATCGCCTCGACCGAGCGGGTCTTCGAGCAGCCGTTGCAGGGCTAAGTTCGAACGACATCGACGTTCCAATTCCTTCTATTGTCTGAGCGGGACGTGACACTACATCATATAACACTCAGAAAAAGTTTTGTCCTCGAAACTAACTGAGTACTTACTCATCGACTTATCACTTTATTCAACATTCTATAACTCTCGCACAATATGCCTATGCGTTTCTTCAATTCGCGCACGCTCGCACTACTATCAATCTTTTTTTAGAACACGGCTTCAAAATCCTCAATACTTTTCTATTCCTCAAGTCTCACTTAAATTCAACGTATCACTTGGTTGGATCATGCACATATTCCAGGCGTTCCCAAAATATATGTATTTCAGCCAAGCCTTGTGATAGAGAATTCGTCATTCGCACTCGAGTCGGATCGTGCACATATTCAGGCGTCCCTGAAATATATACATGTCAGCCGAGTCTCGTGAGCGGTGTTCCTATATTCTAGAATCATTCTATCCATCCATATAATCCTCACGATAAATCCTTCCAATGTTAACTCTTGAAACAGGGGCGTCTCGCCTAACCGCTAGGCCATTTCTCAAGGCTAAAGTCAATGTCAGGATTAGAATCATAGTTCCCAACAATAATGCCAATACTGACCCCAATCCTAGGGTCAAACCAAGTTGATAGTATGGGGTTCTCTACCCAAGCTCGCGTCACTCAGATTTCTAAACATCGAGCATACATATCTTCTATTCGCACTTGCAACACTTAGTCCAGGGGGTCCAAGTCATTCAGCAAAGCCATCCTACACTGAGTCATGTTCAACCATTTCTCGACATATCAATATCGTTCATCCAACAAGCAACTTGCATTGTCTATCTTTTCAAACATATTCGATATAATCTGCCTATCTATTCCTTCCAAGTCAAGCACGCTATGACACGACTTGTCACTGAACTATAATTCTTATTTTATATTCCTTAAGTCATTTATTCCAATTCACATAATCGATCACAAGGTCGTTTAACTTTAACAATATGTCACGTCCCAATCTCACGCGAGTCCGATTATCTACGGTTGGCATGAACTCACCATGCAACGCTCCGCGGAATAATCGTTCTCATCGGAGCGTAACTCTTTATTTTGAGTCTAGACTAATTCATTTTCGATACGCGGATTGGATGTCCTCAATCCTCAAGTTTACTCAATCATCAATCACAAGTCCGATCAATGTAACCCCGCTTTCTAATTTTATAAATTTTGAATGGTTAAATAATTGATTAATTGTATCTAGTAATTATTTTTGGAAATTATTTCAATTTATGAATTTAATTTTTTTCTAAAAGTTATTGAAGTTTTTGGTTGCTATAAACTAATTAATTTAAAAATTAGAATTTTATGATGGTTTTAGATTTAGTTTTAACCTTGGGCTCATTTCTGGGCTTTTAAGACTGAAGGATGAGCTGGGCTGGTAAGGATGTTATAATAAATCAAGCACTTGATGGGATTATTTAGCAGTGGGCTTGGATCAGGGAAATCGAGTAGTTGGGCCAGCCTGGGTACTCTCCAGATCGGCTACTTGAAACTCTGGATTCATCTCCCGTTCAAACTTCTTGTTAACCAAATTTTCCTAACCGCCTATTTAAGCATTTCGTTTTGCAAACTTTTAGTCTAACAACTCTAGAGAATAATTCTCCATCATTCCACTTCCCTTGCTCTCTCCTTTTTTAAGCTGGGAATTTGAAACCCTAGTAAATCCTTGGAAGGAAGCAGCTATGGTGTCACAGCATCTCGTCTACGTTGAGTCAGCATGAAGTTCTCCAGATCGGCGACGAGATCGGTGAGTATCGATCGAACATAGATTGAACCTGTTCGATTTAAAGTTTTGAAAGAACTGTTTGATCTCTTCTCTCAGTTTTCGTCGACGGTTGGTGGCAAATTTGAACTGATCTACAGAGAAGGAAGGTTCTTCGAAGAGAAAGAGTGGATCGATCGATGAGATCTGGTTGTTGATCAAGCGTCACTCGAGTGACCTACGAATTCGAGTTTAGGTAAGTTATCTCAGTTTTTGCCTCATCAAATTTTTTGTTTGAATTTCTTGTTGTGTGGAGTGGTTTGGAATCGATGAGATCTTCTAAATCTTCATTGTTACTTGTTGGAGCTTGATCCTTGTGATCTTGAGTCATTTTTAGTTTTTTTTGGTTTCGGAAAGAACAGAGGAAGTATAGTTTTGTTGTCATGTTTCCCTGAACACCACGTTTGTTAAAATGTCCAACAGGGATGTAGAAGTAGTCTGGACACGCAGGATTCGTGTCTGTATCGCAAGCGTTTCCCAGTTTCGGTGGACTCGTCGATTTCAGGTAATATTCTTTTTCCATCTCAGTTTTGGCTTTTAATTGTTGGAGATTATAGCTTGGTCGATTTTGTGATCGAACGTAGGATCTGGGTTATGTTCGCATGCGTTTGTATCGTCGTGTTCGTATCGGATTTTGTGGCTCCTTGATGTCGACTCGTGGGGGGGTGTTAACATTTTACAAGTGTTCGATTTGGTTGTAACTAAATGTTTTGTTGTTCTAAACTCTTTACTACACCTGAGGCTATGTGACCGTTAAATTTAAATGTGTATGGGAAGGGCTCGGTTTTACTTCTTAAAGTGTGATTGTAATGTACTGGGATCACTCTGAGTACTGCATCCTTCCTTGTGATCAATTGTTAACAAGCCATTAGGTGGTCAGGGCTAAGTCCCAGAGAAGATTTTTTTACTTAGTCTGCATGCATACATAATTTTGGATTTAAGTTGTTATCATTGATTTAGTAAGTTTTGGAAGTTTAGTCCTGTAGGTAGCACTTTGTTTTATTTTCTCAGCCAGTCATGAATTGGACTATAAAATTTCACAGTGGGTATTTCATGATAAAATTGTTATTGTGCAGTTCTTAGTATTGGTTAGGTTTCCATATCAACTGCTGGTGTGGGTCTTCCTTATTTTTTTACATGTGATGGTAGTATATTTTACTTGATGAGTTGGGTGATTGCTGGATTATAAGAGTGAAGACTTAGTCTTGGTTAGCTGCCACTTGTATCTTGCATACAAAATTGTCTTGACTGAGTGTGACTTTTCATAACAAGTTTTTGACCTAGAGTATTTTACAGTTGTCTTGTGTTCAGTTTAAATAAAATTGAGTTGTTAATTAGATAATTAGTTAAAACTAAACAAACTAGTTTATCTTAACTTGATAAATTAGATGACAAGTACTAACTGGAATTGCTTAGAGAATAACCAACTTGAAAAATCATTTAAATTCAGGAGGACATCCAGCTCCATACATTACCCGTACTTTTTCGAGCAAGGCAAGTACATTCTATGGTCTTGTGTATTTATATTTCATATCCAGTGCTTTTCCTGTGACACGATGTGACACGATATCTTGTACTCTTATACTTTCATGCTCTTGTACTTACTTGTAGTCGAGAGGGGAAATACACTAGCTATATGACCAAATCTATGTTCTGATATTCATATAGATAGATTAGGCCTCGTACCGCACGCGGGTCCTAAGCCGTATCGATATTCATGTACTTATGTACTTATTTCTGTACTCACTCCAGCCGGTCACATAGGCTAGTTGTATTTCAAATATTGTGCACATGTCATGTCTTGTACTTCAGGTTCATGGTTTACATTCTTGTACTTCATTTCTTGTACTTTACATTCATATACTTTCAGGTTCTTTTCCTGTCATTTATATTTCATGTTCTCATGTACTCATTTCCATATCATGATGTTCTTGTTCATTACCTAGAATTGTACTTTGCTCTGCTCCTGACTAGATATGTTGCAGGTATACTTGCAGGATATTGTTCTACCTTATGGGACAAGCCGGGATCTTAGCTGAGCAGGATGGAAACATGACTTAGCTAGAGGCTTCAGGTTTAGACTTTTTAGCTTTACTCCTAGATATTATTTTAGAGTTCATAGCGTATTTTATTCCTGTTGACTCTGATACCTTTACGTTATAGGACTTGTGGATTATGGTGATCTTTCTAGGATCGTTTATAGATGTTGTAATTTATACTTATTCATATTGATTTGTTAGTTTTCCTAGCTTGGTACACCTTACTACGTTGAGTCTTCCAACATAGGCTGGGCGTGTCCGACTCATGTCCGATTATTCGGGAGCGGGTCGTGACAATCAATCCTCGAATCCACCTTCGCCTCAAACCACAAGTCGAAGCAATCCAAATTGCCACATCTTGATTTCTCGAGTTCGATCATTTTCGCGACATGAATCACCATGTCTATGCTCATACGAAAGATCGTCCCCAAATCCGATGTGACGCATAGGCGAGGCTTGAGTTACGCTCGCACAAGACAAGAACGTCGATATTATGGTTATTGACGTAACCATCAAGATACGATCATTTTTATCCAACATTTACTTCATCAAAATCTCCAAGCATAGCATCCATCGAAACAATAACATTTTATACGATCGTTATTTTCCAACTTAGAGTACCCCCTGTTTGCCATTAAATATCAAGAACAAAAAATTACAGAGGAATTGAACTTGATTGCAAACTCGCTTGTACAAAAGAAAGCCTAGAAATAAATCCTAGGAAACAATCTAAGTACAATTGTTTAGTTTTTGATTCTGGGGGTGACGATAGAGGCTCGGGAAAGTGTAGCAACTCTGCCTTACTCCGGGACTATCGGACACAGTCTTTGCTCTCGAAAAAATTTGCCAGCCTTTGATTGCCAACCTTTAGCATGGGTGTGATACCCTACTATTTATAGTGATTTCGGGATGAAGGATATTTTGAGCCGCATAGATGGCCACGTGGCCACGTGACTGTAACAGCACATGAAGACTCGCTCTTCGGCTGCCAGCTGGTGGTTTGTTGAGATTTCTTTGTTGAGAAAATCTGGGTGGTTGGGACTTTGTCAACTTTCCATGTGCCCCCACAATAGAGTAAAATCAATCTTCTATGGCCCGGATCAACTTGGCCGCATGCGGTACCAAGAGTTTTTTCTGCGGCCTGGATCGGCTTGGCCGCATGAAATCTCAAGAGCCTCCCTTCTACGGCTCGGATCATCTTGGATGCATGAGGTCTCAAGAGTCTTCCTTCTGTGGCTCAAATTGGCTTGGCCGCATGAGGTCTTCAAGAGACTTCCTTCTGCGGCTCAAGTCCACTTAGCCGCATGAGGTGATGATCCGCATAAACACAGACTGCCTTGGTGGTGGAGCCACTGTCTTGTGGCAGTAGTAGTTGATGGCAGCTTGGGTGCAGTGATGTCCTGGAAAAGGCTCCTTACACATCAAGGTTGCTTCTCTCTCCTTGCGGTTGTGAATGACCACCTCTCGCAAGTCGAGAGCAGATTGATCTACCTTTGCATCCATTTTATGGGCCCACGTATCTCGAGCGCCCGGGTGCGTAGGTATCATATTTGCTCCCTGATTTGAGGCTAGTAAAAGCATTTGCTCTCGATCATTATAGGAAGACTTTTGGGACCATCATATTTGCTCCATGATCTGAGGCTAGTAAGGCACTGCTCTCGATCATTGTAGGAAGACTTTTGGGACCATCATATTTGCTCCCTGATCTGAGACTAGTAAAGCACTGCGCTCGATCGTTGTAGGAAGACTTTTGGGACCATCATATTTGCTCCCTGATCTGAGGCTAGTAAAGCACTGCTCTCGATCGTTGTAGGGAGACTTTTGGGACCTGCCATGTCCGTTTGCCGCAGAGGGATGGACACGGAAGGTTTTGTACAACTTTCCATCAGGGGCCCGTATAACAGTTAACGGTACCCGCTGACTGTCAGCAGATTAGACAGTTGACTGGGCTTGTTAAGCCCGCACTGTCCTAGACTTCTTCGACTTATGTCATGACCCGATCCCAAATAATTGGGTCGAACCGATTATGCCCAGCCTGCACCGTTGTTGAGACGGCGGCAGTAAGCTATTCCATTAGCAGGTAACCACAATAACATCTATATTTGTCACAACTCAATATTCGGGAATTTAAAACTTTATTAAATATTTGAATAAATACAACTGGAAGTAAAAGAACTGAATTAAATACTGAATTCAAATAACAGAATTTTAAAAAAAAAAAAAACGGAAAACAGGAAAAATCTAGCTAAACATTTGGCTCATCGGCCTCAGGTCCTGCGTCCTCCAAAGAGGACTTTGGCAACACCACGGGTACAGAACTGGGTCATAATAGTTGTTGAATAACAGCTCAGCATCCTCAATATCCCCTAAAAATGTTATCTCCAGTCAGGAGGGAGCAAAGTACAATTCATGCTAATCCAACAATTAAAATAATAATAGAATCATGCATTTTTAAACAATTTGAAGTAAACAGTTTTCTATCAGTTAAAATATTATAATTTGAATAGGCAATGAATATGACCGGCTTAGGTTGTACAGTTGTATCCTATTAATACGATATGGCTTATCCCCGTGTGTATGAGGGGTAAGCTAATACATTCTAAGTTATTACTTTGGATGTGGTCATAATCATTACACTATTCCCCCAGTACCCAACAGTCAATCAGTCAGTACTCTCAGAGAGAGTTCCATGTTGCATCGTGGTTTAAATTTGCAATAAAACGATTATTAAATAATTGTAAACTAACACAAAATGTACTTGCCTCAAATTGGACTGGACTTGAAGGGTTGAAGACTTCGAGATGGAAATTAGACTCGTCCTTGAAATCCTACATTCGAGAAGTTTGGCTCAGATTCCAGAGTTACCATGCTAACTATGCTAGTTGCAATCTCTAAGTTTGTCCTAATCAATTTTAATCTTTGATTACGCTATCAAAAAAATCTCGATTACCGGGTGCGTTGTAATTAATTACGAGGGAAAGATCAATTTAACTTTTTATTTTGGAAAACTTGTAGTTACCAATTTAATTGGTTAAAACTTTGTATTTTTCGTAATTACACATATAAAACTAAATTATTGTTTAATGAGAAAACATGATCTTTGTTTAAATATTACAAACTTGTAAATTTTAATGTGAGAAAAACCTCATTATTTTTCTATATCAAATAATATTTATTTTAGTTTTACGCATCTACGCTAAAAATAGCAAAACCAGAAAATGAAAGAAAACTACGCTACAATAATTACAGGCCACAGAGAAAGAAAATATAAAAGCTGGGCTTATGCCCTTACAAATTATTTTACATAAATTGAAATAAGAAGAAACATTTGTTAGTTCTAAAATCTCCCCTACAATTTAATTATAAATAAACTAATAATTAAAATAAATTTAATAGTGAGTCTCAGATATTGGTCCAATCGTCATATAGGCTAATGCCTCAACGTCCGGGCGAAACCGGTTTCGTTTGCACTTAGCCAGGGCCCATTGACCAATACGGTCGTCGCCCAAAAATCCAAAATAATATTCTTTTCCGAAAAACCATTTTAAAATTATATAATTAAATTTTATAGAAAATCCGACAGCACTTCTCTATTTTCGGTCAACCCAAAAACTGGGAAGTGTGCCATAATCACCATTTATAAAAAGTCCCAAACCAGGGAACACCCGAATTCAACTTCCAAACCATTTTATACCACAATTAAAATTCACAGAATAATTCCCAATCTTAATCGAAAACCCGCAATATAGTTTCGAGAATTCCGAAATGAATTCAGAAATCACAGCGCCTAAAATCCAGAAAATATATTTCGAAAAGGTCCGAAATAAACACAGAATATCACAGAACATCTCCGAAAAATCCGGAGTTACGACGTCGCTAAAAATCGAATTTCCGAAAGGGAATCGGGGACCAATTTTATCATTGACTACCGAAATGGGACGGGACAGAGGAGTTATACCTTGGGTTGCTCAGCTAGAGCTCTCAGATGAAATTAGAGAAAGATAATCGCGGACAGCAAGTCAGGAAAGCCCGGACAGCGTTGGACAGAATAGCGAAGGCATGGGAGACTCGTGAAAACCACGCCGGAGTGGCGCTGGTCCAGAAGAGGGGACCGGGCTTGGAGAGGTCCGTGCGGCAGAGGGGTACAGCGCCGGGGAGCGGTGCCGGAGCTCGGGGGTCCGCGGGAGAGCGTGCCGGAGAGGGCGGAGCCGCGGGCGCGGACACGGGTCCGGCAGGGGCGCGGGAAGTCGGAGAGGCGCGCGGCCGGGAACGGCAGGCGGCGCCGGCGGGGAGGGCGGCCGCGGCTTGGACTGTGAGGGGGTGGCCGCGGGTCGCGGAGCCGGAGGGCGCGGCTAAACCTTGGAAGAGACTCGATTGGGGCTTGGCTAGCTCCTGAGAAGTGAGGAATGAGAATGAGTGAGGGAGAGGAGAATGAGAAGTGAGGGTTTTTGAAAGGAAAGTGGTGGGTTTCTTTTGTGGTGGAGAGGGAATGGAGGAGAGAGAAGTAAGGAGAGTGGGGAAGGTGGTTGAGAAAGGAATGAGGAGAGAAGACCCATTCGTGGGGTTTGTCTCCTGGAGGGAGGAAAACCGGGTCGGGTCGGGTTGGGTTGCGGGTGCGGGTTTGGGTAGTTGAAGTTTAGCCCAAAAATGCTATTGTATATATAAAAAATATTAATTTTAAGATTCCAGTTGGATTCGGGCTCGGGTCTCGCAAACAAAATCCCAGTTATTATTTATTTGAAAATAGTTTTGAACCCACAATATAATAAGAATATTATCAATAATAATAATAAATAATAGTAATAATAATATTCCAAATAATGAATAATTAAACTAAAATTACACTAACAATCCAATAAATCCTAAAATCTGGGTTTCATAACTTAGCACCCGAAGGTGCGTAGTAGGAAGAGTCCAAGTTGGAAGGAGGGAAGGGAAGTTGGTGCCCTTTTCAAATGAGGGAAGGGGGCTCTATATATAGAATGGAGTGAGCCCTTTCTTCTTCTCCTTTCCAATGGGACTAAAAGCAATATCCTCTTTTTATGCTTCTACAAGATCCCCTTCAAAGTTTTTAAATTGCAAATTTGGAATAGTTTGAATAAGAAGCATGGAAAGTATAGCAGTTTAGGTGTGGCAATCATATCAGAGGTAGCATAGACGTGATAGGTTTGGGTACTTCCGCTAGAGACTTTATGTGGACTTATCATCCTTGGCGTACCTTGATTTTAGGTACAGATAATAAGTTGAGAGAGGGAACCAACATATTTACTCAGAGGTGATATGGACGTAGTAAATATGAGGTTGATGGTAGAGCTTTCTACTCAGAGGTGATATGGACATGGCAGGAGTGAACTCGGTGAGGATACATAGAACAACTCAGAGGTGATATGGACATAGAAGTTCTATGATTGATGCGCCACAACGCAGGGGTTGTTACACGGGGTATTTACTCGGAGGTAAGGTAGACATGGTAAACCTTTGTTTTTAGCATCATCTGCTTTGTAAAGGGTAGAAAAACAACTCAGAGGTGATTTGGACATGGTTGTTCTACTACTAGGGAGTGAATGCAACGGAACAACTGGGCTCCAGAAGCATATGATTGTGAGAAAATGGGTGCTTGTACTAGAGGGCCTAATACAGCATCTGCAATTTGATAAAGGACATCCTACTAGGGGACTTTCTATGGACCTATTGCCCTTTTGTGCATCTGGAAATACGAGCAATAGATTTAAATAATATTTGTGGACCTACTACCCTTTTGCGCACTGGTAGTGCGAGTAACAGATTAGGTTAACAAAACCTGACAGAGGTAATATGGATGTGATAGGTTTTGCGACCTTAACGCCGTAATTTTATCCCGGGTCGGGTTCAGGTGTTAAGTCAAGAGACTATCAGTATCAGAGGTAATATGGACGTGACATACGATAATCAGGATTTTTTTTGTGGACCTATTACCCTTTTGCGTACTTGTGGTACGAGTAACAGATTTGAAACAAAACCTAACAGAGGTAATGTGAACGTGATAGGTTCTGTGGCCTTAATACCGTAGCTTTATCCCAGATTGGGTACAGGTGTTATGTTAGGAGATTATCTATATCAGAGGTAATATGGATGTGATAAAGATAGAATCTATGGGGGCATAGAACGACTCAGATGTAATATGGACGTGAAGGGTTCTATAAATGACAACTGTAGAGGATTGTCATAGAAAGGGTGCTTTACTCAGGGGTAATATGGACATGGCAAGCATCCTTCTACTAGAATAACAGTTCAGAGGTAATATGGACATGGTTGTTTCTAGGGAGTTATGACAACTTTGGGGTTATCGTAACGGGGGTGACTACTCAGAGGTAATATGGACATGGTAGACACGGTTATAGAAGGACACTTCAGAGGTGATATGGATGTGAAATATTTTCTATGTGGTCATGATGGCACAGAGTCTTCACGGGAGATATAACTACTCAGAGGTGATATGGACATGGTAGATGCACAACAGGATGTAAGAAAGTAATCCAGAGGTAATATGGTCGTAGAGGGCTTTACTTACTAAGATTTAGTATAGGAGGGTTGAACAAGTTTTTATCAGGATCTGCGAGCACGCATGAGGGCGCATGAGCTCCTGTTGGCATTGCTGATGAAGATGGGTTTCAGGGAAGTTGCATCCCCTAAGTCGCTCTGGACGACATCGTCCTCTGTGGGAGGCTCCCGTTGTTCGAACCGTCATTCCCACTAAGAGCCATGTGTTGAGCTCAGGGCTCTTCTTCGAAGAAATTGAGTGTCTGGTCTTCTTCCTCTGCGGGATCGTTTGTGGAAACCATGTTGATGGATAGTACCTTCTGTAGGTCCCGGTTAGGTGGTGCCGCCACTATTGTTTGTTATTGGAGGTGGTACTAGGACGTTTGCCCTTGTCCTCTCCATCTGGGATATGTAATCCTAGCTGGCGGGTCTTCTTTAACTTTGCCTCCTTATTAGTAGCGCTTATGATGAAGGTCATTCAATCCCTGAACTGATCTTCGCCCATCCAGAGGCTGATTGCGGGGAGCAACTTCTTCTGGCAGATTTCAATCAAGGAGCTTTCGGGATTGCCTTGGGACAATCTCATCGCGATTCGGTGGAACGCTCGATGTAGTTCCTTGTTAGCTCCCTCTCCCCCTGAACGACGTCCATGAGAGACGACATTGTCATATCATGCCCCACTTCGTAGAATCTCTCTAGGAACATGTGCTTGGAACCGCTCGATGTAGTTGTCCGGAAGGTTGCGGTACCAGTCGAACGCGATCCCCTCCAATGCTTCGATGAATAATCGTGTGAGGATGGCATCGCTATGCGACAAGTGGTCGGTTGTGACCTCAAAATAAGTCATGTACCGACTAGCAGAGGTCTTTCCATCATACGAATCGATATGAAACGGTTTGTACCATGGCGGAAAAGGAACATCTCTCCACGCAACGAGATACGATTGCCGTATTCTGAGGTCCCGAGAGGAGTCTCGAGCATTGAACATTGCTCGAAGCTCCTGGACTTCCCTCCTTGCCTTCCTGGCTTCGTCTGTAGTTGAAAGAGCGGATGCTCCTAGAGGATTGTCACCCAAAGGAGGAGCGGTCGTGTTGGAGTCCGCGTTGACTGCGGGTCCCAAGCTTGTTTGTCCAGGCGTCCTTGCTAGTTGAGTCGGCAAGGCAGCTTTGATTTTGTCTGCTGACTTGACCAAGGGCAGGAGCATGGCTTCAAGTACTTCTAGACGTTGTCGATCAGTAGGCCTTTCATAATTATTGCCGGCCATAAAGACTGTCCGTACGTGGGTAGACGTGGAAGGGACCGTAGAAGAGGTGCTCTTCGTGTCGTACCCTCATATCGACAAATCGTCGGGGAATATTGGAATGTCTTCCTCCTCGAATTCAGAAGGGATGTCACCCCTGCGCAGGAAGCTGCATCGTCTTGGCGAAGGCGGTCATCCTCGGAGACGTCCAAGTCCATTACATAATTCCAGTGGATCGCTACCCCCTGTGTATGCTCTTGGAACACTGGGTTGTTACATACATTGAGGGGACTGCTACCTCCGGCTTCATCTACCCCCAAAGAGGTCGAGGATGCACCTCCAGGTGTTGGAAGCTTCTTCCTGGATCGAGTGCCTAGGTAGACACCCCCTGTGGCTGTCGGTGGTAATCCTCCATATGAGAATTTCCTTACAGTACCGGCTGAGATTGCCGGGCTGGAAGAGCCTGTCTTCTTTCCTTCCTTGTCGGGAAGAACCTTCCGAGTTGAATTACAGAAGGCCAAAGGAAATTCCTCGTCTACCGGAATTTGCACATGTTTCTCAAGTTGTTGTCGGACAGGTGCTGGCTGATGCAGTCGTTGGAAAACAGACTATCGTTCTTTAGGTGCTGCCGACTTATCGCAGCAGCAGTTGATGATGACTTGTGTGCAATAATATCCCGAAAAGGGCTCATCACATGCCAAGGTTGCTTCTTTCTCCTTGCGTTTGTGAGTAATCATCTCTCGCAAGTCGATAGCAGATAGATCTACCTTTGCATCCAATTTGTGGACTCGGGTATCCCGAGCACACGGGTGCGTAGGTATCATGTTTGCTCCCTGATCCGAGGCTAGAAACAGCACTTGCTCTCGATCGTTGGAGGAAGACTTTTGAGACCCACCCTGTCTGTTAGCCCTGGGGGACTGGACGCGGGTGGTTGTGTATAACTTTCTATCAGGAAACCGTATAATAATTAACGGTGCCCGCTGACGGTCAGCAGCTTGGACAGTTGACTGGGCTTGTTGGGGCCGCACTGCCCTAGACTTCTTCGACATAACACCCGAAGGTGCATAGTAAGAAGAGTCTAGATTGAAACATTCTACATTCTCAATGGGCCGCATGGCATCGGGCCCGTATGAGAGACGGTCGAATACAGAGCTTCTGACAGGGCCGCATGAGGTAGCCTGTCTGCGGCCAATATTGGATGTCGTATGGGCCATCTGTCTGTGGCCAGATTTGGCTGCCACGTGTGCCATCTGTCTACGGCCAGAGTTGGCTGCCGCATGGGCTATCTGCCTACGGCCAGAGTTGGCTGCCGCATAGGCAGACTGCCCATTTCTCCTATACGGCCTCTTCTTCGTCCGTATGGATTTCACTTGTGCCCCCCAAAAGCTCAGTATTGTAGTGTTTTCCTTTACAGAATTTGGGGACAGTAGGGTTCTTGTCACCCCCAGTTTTCATGAATAGGAGTATTTGGTCATTTTTCCACCTTAGAATTATTTTGGAATTATTTATTTATTTATTTATGATATTATTTTGGGGTTATTTAAGTCGGGTTCGAATTTCAACTCAATTCGACTTGTATCGGGGACCCGGGGTAGTGTTGACTCTAGTGGGCCCACACGTTAGTTAGCCATGGCCCACAAGATATTATTTTAGTTAGTGGTTAGACTAATTAATTATGGATAGAGTTTGGTTAGATTAGATATTTAGAATGACTAATTTAGCCTCAACCATTTACCCTTCCTAATATTTATTACATAGATTAGTAGGGGGGCTTTTAGTCATTTGATAAAGGGGGGACACCTAGCTCTAGTGGCCGGCCACAAGGGGGGATAGACTCAAGCTCTTTGTCATATCCATCTATTTTTTCTCTCTCTTGTTCTTCCCCAATTATTTTAGAGAGGGTTTTTATAGATTTCTCCACCAAATCAATTAATTCTTCCACCCAACCTTCTTTTTTCCTTCTCTACTCAAGCTAATGAGGGAGCTAGCCAAGTTTGGGAGGATTCGGAGCTCGTTCGTGTCCATTTGGGATTCCTACGTGTCGGTGTCGTATCGGGAAGGCTTTTCTTAGATTCGATCTACCAAGAGGTATAAATCTCTTCTTCTTTTCATTTCCTCATGCATATAGGATGATTTTAGACCCATAGGAATGACCCATATGGTTGTGTCTTCATTTGTGTCCGTTTCGTGTCTTTTTGGAGACTTCTAGGAGTGTCCTATGAGTGGTATTGTGTCCTAGTGGGAAAATCTCTATTTGGACACATGTATTTTTTAACATATATTGTTTAAATGTTATTTATATATTAAATCTCAGATTTATGTTGTCTAGAGAATGTGTTTTCAATGTATCATATTGTATCATATCTATATATATATATATATATATATATATATATATATATATATATATATATATATATATATATATATATATATATATATATATATATATATATATATATTGTGTGATATATATGTGTATTTAATTTATGTTATATATATCTATGGGTGTGTGAGAGGATTCGGCCAAGGGGAAATGAGAGTGTGTAGTTGGTGTTTGTGTGTGTGTGTGTTGTATTGAAAATTAGAAGGATAGAGAGAGTGGGATTGAGAGTGAATGGGGGGGCAATGCCCTGCTGTTTCAGCAGCAATGGGGTATCAGTCCCCACAAGGGGGACTGATTTTTGGAGCTGCTAACAACAGCTATGGACAAATGCTGCTGTCCAATTTCAGCAAACCAGTAGCAGTCCCAATCCAGCCTTAGTTTGGCCTTAGAGTTAGTCCCAAACCTGTCCTTATTAGCTCCATATTGACACCATATAAGCACTCTTAAACCTGTCCTAAATCAGTCCTTAAACAGCCTATAAACCATGCCAAACAGTCCCTTAATCCAGTCCACATTTCAGTCCTAATCCAGTCCAAATGGACAGCCATGAACCCCTATATTTCAGCCAACATATTGGCCCCCCAAACCAGCCTACAGCTGTCCTAAACCAGTCCCTATAGCTGTCCCCATTTAGCCTTAGAAATCAGTCCATATCAGGGCCAAATTGGCCACTATAGGACAGCCCTACATATATATATATATATATATATATGTGTGTGTGTGTGTGTGTGTGTGTGTGTGTGTGTGTGTGTGTGTGTGTGTGTGTGAGCCTAGGTGTGAACCTATAGGAGAGCCTATATGTGAACCTATAAGTGTAGTATTATGGAAGTCAATGTTGTCAGTGAATGAGTGAGTGTTGTGTGTGTGGGTGTCTAGCTAGATATGAGAACATTATAGGATAAGGTAATGAGGATAATCAACATGTGTCCTAAGATGGACTAGATATCTAGGAAACCCAAATTACTTGGTAGGTAAACCCTAGATAGGATAGTATCTAACTACCCTAAGGAGCCTAGGCTAGTATCTTGAGAATTAGTGGGGTTTCCTTTGTAATGGACAAGGTATCGGGAATACCTTGTTAAGGGTAAGTATAGGTATTTACCTAGAAGCTAAGGTATTAAGTTTAGAGTTTAAGATATAGTTAGAACTTGGTTCCCTTGGTTGGTAATGGTCAGAAATAGTACTCCTAGACTAGTTTTGACTTCGGTTGACCATTTTGACCAAAAGTCAACAAAAGTCAACCGAGAGTCAAACTTAGCCTATAAGTGACTAGATTTGACCGAAACCAAACCAGAGTTGACCAGTTGACTGAAAGTCAACAGTTGGTCAACATTAGACCAATTGACCAGGGTTGACCAGTTGACCAAAAGTCAACTGTAAGTCAACCTTTGAACCCGTTTGACCTAGTTTGACTTGGATTGACTCCCAGTGACCTAGTATGACCCAGTTTGACCCAGTTTGACCTAGATTGACCTAGTTTGACTTAGACTTGCATATCATGACTTAAATTAGTTTTTTTTTCATTATAAAACCCTGTTTAACTTATAGTATCTCATTTTAGGTCTGAGATTACTCTGAGCGTCTGTTCACCTTATCAGCGCAGGACCACAGTAGAGTACATTCACTGATAGTTTTTATTGTCTTGATATCTACTATATCTGATTCAGTTGTAGTATTTTACTTGATTCCCGACACGATGGATCACGGACTAGTATACGTCGGATCCTGTCATGAGATGTTATTCCCAGATTTTCTTGGTATATTGGTGCGTGATATATTTCGTGTTTCGTGTACTTATATAGACATCGATTTGGGAGTGGGCTGGCCCCCTGCTTTTGAATCCCGTGTCATGACATGCCATGTCCAGATCAGTGATACTATTCGGGGATGGGGAAATTATTAGGGGTTATGTGATCAAAGCCTCTTGTCACTATTTTGCTTGTGCCACTCTCACCTCACGTAGGGTGTAGCAGATACCTCCATGCGCTTGTTATCCAGGTTGGCCGGCATGACTTTTTATGAGATTACCGTGCGATTGTCGGGCCAAGTGGATAACCTGTCTTGTCACTTACCTAAAGCCGATCACATATCACTCTAATAATTCAAATCATATTTTATATTTATTATCGTATCTTATATCCAGTTTAGCTCTACTTTCTGTACTTTTTTACCATGCTATGACTTCATTTACTCACATGCTCTACATGCCTTTATACTGTACCTTGATTGGAGACTAAGTCCTGTTCGGAAGAAGGGTTACAATCCCGGTCCTTGTTTGGTTTAAGGGTTAAACTCGGCTTTCGAATGGTTCCCATGTCGTCCTATATCTTTGTCTTGTATTTTATTATACTCTCTTATAGAATTTGTCAAATTCATATGGAACTGCTCTTGGTGTTTGTACTTGCTCATTTTCCTGATAGGATACCGTTGATATATTACAGATGATTCTGAGGCAGATTGCCCGACCTATTATGGGGTCGAGTCTGATGGAGTAGACCTGGACCGTGGCTTGTTAGTAGAGCCACTAAACTTTGCTCACCCAGAGTAGTGTAGCTTAGTTAGGTTTGCCTGGTCTGCGAGCCAACTAGTACTTTTCAGACTATAGTATTTCATATTATATTTTCTGTGACTCTGTGTTGTTGTGTATAGCTTTGGGCTTGTGTGGATCTCGAACTTATTTCCTGCTTTCATCTATCATATTTCCTTTCCATGCTATCTACCTTAGTTTTACTTTGTGATTGAGACTGTATTGCTATGTCACCTCCATTCGGAGTGTATATACTGTACAGGTACTATTATACTGTTTTAGTCGTAGTATTTACAGACCCTACATACAGCGTTCTACCGCTGATTCTGCGGTATATGCTGGACGTAACCACGTGCTCGTGCCCCTAATCAGGGTGCAGGTCGTGACACATTTTTGTGGTGGCCCATGCAGGTCTGTGTCGCAATTAGTGCGATCTTGTAATGTTACTCGACTTAGAGTACTAATTACGAGCCTGCAATTAGGACGCGGGATCTAGGGTATGATAGGAGTTACTCAATCACATTTTAGGAAATTTTTGATCTTTTGATTACCATGACAACTCTTTTGTATTGAATTTAATTGTCCTTCTTTGATATTCCTATCATGTGCCATATTGATTCCTTGTTTCAATCTATCCTCAGAATGACGATTACTCGCTCTCAGGCAGCGGGATCTAGCGTTGTTCCGGAGAGGCCCGATCCGGCAGGACTTCCACCTCCGGCTGCGGGAGCTGCAGTTGAGGGAGCTGCCACCTCAGTTCCTGCCCCTCAGGCGAGAGTAGCAGCGACGGTTCTAGGAGGTCTTCCACCTCTAGTAGCGGGACCGTCCATAGTCATTCCTGATATTCTTCCACCGCTACCTCCACTACCGACTGATACTCAGGGGATTATGGCCCTTCTGCAGCAGATGTTGCAGACCCAAAGTGCGCAGGCAGAGCTGTTACGAAGGAGCATGGAGAACTTCCATCAGCTGGCGATGGCAGCAGTAGAGAGGGGTACACCGGGTCCAGTTCAGGGAGCCCCAGTTCAGCAGCAGGGTCGGAGGAGGCCTAGCACACATCTAGACTTCAGGAAGATGAACCCGAAGGAGTTCAAGGGTACCGAGGGTATCTTGTACATGGATGACTGGTTGGAGGATGTCCTGCGGAGTCTGGAGTTGGCAGAGGTCCCGAGAGGGCTTTGGGTGACGTCTGCAGCGAGCCAGTTTTTCGATATAGCGCTGACTTGGTTTCGTACGGATCCTTGTGTGTTGGTAAGGGGTTTGTCTTGGGAGGACTTCAGGAAGCTCTTTAAGGAGAAGTTCTACCCAGATGTGGCTTTGACAGCTTTGGAGGGACAGTTTGCCAGTTTGGTGCAGGGGAACTCGTCGGTAAACGAGTATACAGCGGAGTTCTTCCGTCTGAGTAGGTTTGCACCCAGTCTGATCCAGGATGAGGGGTACAAAGCCCACAAGTTCCAGAGGGGTCTTATACATGCAGTTCGTACTCGTACCTCTGGACGACGCGATGCGACATTCGAGCAGATTCTGATGGAGGCGCAGATCGTAGAGGAGGACTTCGGCCTCAAGCCGAAGAGGGACAGCGATGTTCTAGAAGCGAGCTCGAGTGCGGGACCGGCAAAGTTCCTTTATTTCTAGCAGAGGCAGTTTCAGCAGCAGCAGCCTCAGTTGCATGTTCAGTAGGTACCAGCGCATGCCTAGCAGCACCAGGGACAGGGCCAGAGGCAGGCTACTCCGTGTGCTTTCTGCGGGAAGCCAGGGCACACTCGAGAGGCCTGCAGGAAGAGGTTGGGCGTCTGTCTATACTGTGGGGCGCTCGACCACTTGCTGAGGGATTGCCTTCTTCGTGGAGCCCGAGGAGGCCAGGACAGAGTACAGTCGGCTAGAGGACCAGCAGTTCAGCCGAGAGGTCTCCACTTCAGACACAACAGCAGCGCTTTGTACAGCACCAGAGGGGAGCCCCTGTGGGCAGAGTGTTCGCCTTGACAGCAGAGAATGAGGCAGAGCCAGTGGGTGATGTTGTGGCAGGTCACGTTCTCCTTGATTCATTCCATATTTTTACCTTGTTTGATTCTGGTGCCACTCATAGTTTTGTGTCTGTTTTCTTTGCTCTGAGACACAATATTATTGCTGAATTTATGTGTAGGACGTGCAAGATATTGACCGGGGGAGGCATCATCCTGGTTAACAATATCTGCAAGAGACAGAGAGTTACTTTAGGAGGCCGGGATTTAAGTGCGTGCTTGCTCGTAATGCCCCTTCCGAGGTACGACGTGGTACGCAGAATAGATTGGTTGAGCATGCACTATGCTAATATAGACTGTAGAAGAGGTAGGGTTCTGTTTAGGCCACTGAAAGAGCCAGAGATTGTGTTTGCCAAGGGAGCAGCTGAGCCGGGAGATGGGTTCTGTGGAGCTTTACTGGCGGGGCAGGCATTGCCACATCCATTGATAGCTGATTTTATGGATGTTTTTCCCGAAGAATTGCCTGGGATGCCGCTAGATAGAGACATTGAGTTCTCTATAGACTTAGTGCCGGGTGCTGAGCCTATTTCACAGCACATCTATAGGGTCAACAACAGTGAGTTGGCAGAGCTGAAGAAGCAAGTCGACGAGCTGCAGGATAAGGGATTCATTAGATCCAGTTCATCACCTTGGGGAGCGCCAGTTCTGTTTGTACCGAAGAAGGATGGTACGATACGCATGTGTATCGATTACAGGGCGCTCAACAACCTTACTATCAAGAACAAGTACCCGTTGCCGAGGATTGACGACTTATTCGATCAGTTGAGCGGCGTAAAGGTATTTTCGAAGATAGACCTGAGGTCCAGTTATCATCAGCTGAAGGTAAAACGGGAAGACGTTTCGAAGACAGCTTTTCGGACTCGATACGGCCAGTACGAGTTCACTGTTATGCCATTTGGGTTGACCAACGCCCCAGCAGTGTTCATGAACTTGATGAACAAGGTATTCCATCAGTACCTTGATAAGTTTGTGGTGGTCTTCATAGATGACATCTTGATCTACTCGAAGACGTCGAAGGAGCACAAGGAGCATCTGAGGGTTGTGCTCGAGACTATGAGAAAGGAGCAGTTGTACGGGAAGCTTTCAAAGTACAAGTTCTTCCTGGACCAGGTCGAGTTCTTGGGTCATGTTGTGACCGAGCACAGGATCTCAGTGGACCAGAAGAAGATTGTTGCGGTAGAGTCTTAGTCTACACCCAGTTCAGTTGTCGATATTCGGAGCTTTCTGGGTTTGGCGGGCTACTATCGAAAGTTCGTCCAGGATTTCTTGCGGATTACAGAGCCGATGACTAGACTCACCAGGAAGGACGTAGAGTTCGTCTGGACTGAGGAGTGTCAGGCCGCCTTCGATAAACTGAAGAAGAGGTTGACATCAGCTCCGATCTTGACATTACCGTCTGGGACCGATGGTTTCTCGATCTACAGCGACGCTTCTGGCAGGGGTTTGGGTTGTGTTCTTCAGCAGCACGAGAAGGTGATTGCCTATGCATCTAGGCAGTTACGTCCTCATGAGAAGAACTACCTGACTCACGATCTAGAGTTGGCTGTTGTTATCTTTGCCTTGAAGTTGTGGAAACACTACCTGTATGGAGAGCGGGTTGAGATCTTCAATGATCATAAGAGCTTGAAGTACGTGTTCACTCAGAAGGAGCTGAACATGCGGCAGAGATGTTGGCTCAAGCTGATGAAGGATTTCGATATCGCCTTGCAGTACCATCCAGGGAAGGCCAACGTAGTTGCAGATGCCTTGAACAGGTATACAGTAGCTATGTATCTGACAGCATATCGTCATCTTTTGGCTGACCTGGACAGTTTGGGAATCAAAATGATTATTCCTGGCATGGAGGTGCAGATGTGGGGCTTACAGATTTAGTCTGAGTTGATGGATAGAGTCAGATCAGCACAGTATGATGATGTTTCCCTGAGGAGCATCAGGGAGCAGGTGCGAGCAGGGTTGTTCGACGATTTCTCTATTACCGAAGATGGGTCGCTGCGGCACGGTGCTAGACTGTACGTTTCGAGTGGGGAGCTTCGGGAGGAGGTTCTTCAGGAGGCACATCGCTCTCAGTACTCTATACATCCTGGGGCCAACAAGATATACAGAGATCTGAGGGAGCACGTTTGGTGGTACGGCATGAAGCGTGAGGTGGCTCAGTTTGTATCTCACTGCTTGGTTTGTCAGCAGGTGAAGGCCGAGAGACAGAGGCCTGGTGGGTTGCTACAGCCACTACCCATTCCTAAGTGGAAGTGGGAGCACATCACCATGGACTTTGTGTCCAGACTTCCACGATCTCCTAGAGGGAAAGACGCGATTTGGGTCATAGTTGATAGATTGACCAAGTCGGCCCACTTCTTGCCTTTCAAGGTGGGGTTGTCTATGGAGAGGCTGGCAGAGCTATACGTTCGTCAGATCGTACGATTGCATGGGGTTCCTGTAAGCATAGTTTCAGATCGGGATAGCCGTTTCACTTTCCACTTCTGGAGGAGTTTGCAGGCTAGCTTGGGCACCTCGCTCAAGTTTAGTACCGCTTTTCACCCCCATATAGATGGGCAGTCGGAGAGGACTATCCAGACTTTGGAGGATATGCTTCGCACGTGTGTGCTAGATCTCGGGGGTTCTTGGGAGGACTATCTTTATCTGGTAGAGTTTGCTTACAACAACAGCTATCAAGCCAGTATAGAGATGTCACCATTCGAGGCTCTATACGGACGAAGATGTCGTACTCCCTTGTCATAGGACGATGTTGGCGAGAGAGTGCTACTTGGACCGAAGATGGTAGTGGATGCAGCTGAGAAGGTCAGGTTGATTAGAGACAGACTTCGGGTGGCTCAGGATAGGCAGCGGTATTAGGCCGATAGCCACCGGAGACCGTTAGAGTTCGAGGTTAGTTTCAGTTCCTGTTTGTGATGCTTGTGATTTTGTTTGTCCTGTATGCTGAGTTTGTTTTATGTCTAGGCTGGTGCTTTGGTGTTCATGAAGATTTCTCCGACACGGGACATGATTCGCTTTGGCGGAGGTGGGAAGCTTAGTCCGTACTACATCGGACCTTTTACTATCTTTGAGAGGGTCGGTACAGTGGCTTATCGACTAGACTTGCCACCTACGCTAGAGGGGGTGCACAACGTGTTCCATGTGTCACAGCTGAGACGGTACGTGGCAGACCCCAGCCATCTATTGGACCATTCAGAGATCGAGGTGGGGCCTACTCTTCACTATCCAGAGCAGCCAGTAGAGATTCTGGATCGTAGGGAGAAGGTGCTCCAGAACCAGGTTATCCCCTTGGTTCGTGTTGCATGGAGGCATCACTCTCCAGGTGAGTCTACCTGGGAGAGAGAGGACGACATACGGGAGCGTTTCCCTCATCTCTTCGAGCCCTGAGGTATAATTTTTGTTTCTGCATGTGATTTCAGTATATGTTTGTTTTAATTTTGAGGACAAATTTTTTTTAAGGTGGATAGATTTGTCATCCCCAGTTTTCATAAACAGGGATATTTTGGTCATTTTTCCATCTTAGAATTATTTTGGAATTATTTATTTATTTATGATATTATTTTGGGGTTATTTAAGTCGGGTTCGAATTTCAACACAATCCGACTTGTATCGGGGACCCGGGGTAGTGTTGACTCTAGTGGGACCTACACATTAGTTAGCCATGGCCCACAAGATATTATTTTAGTTAGTGGTTAGACTAATTAATTATGGATAGGGTTTGGTTAGATTAGAGATTTAGAATGACTAATTTAGCCTCAACCATTTACCCTTCCTAATATTTATTACATAGATTAGTGGGGGGGCTTTTAGTCATTTGATAAAGGGGGGACACCTAGCTCCAGTGGCCGGCCATAAGGGGGGATAGACTCAAGCTCTTTGTCATTATCCATCTAGTCTTTCTCTCTCTTGTTCTTCCCCAATTATTTTAGAGAGGGTTTTTATAGATTTCTCCACAAAATCAATTGATTATTCCATCCAACCTTCTTTTTTCTTTCTCTACTCAAGCTAAGGAGGGAGCTAGCCAAGTTTGGGAGGATTCGGAGCTCATTCGTGTCCATTTGGGATTCCTACGTGTCGGTGTCGTATCGGGAAGGCTTTTCTTAGATTCGATCTACCAGGAGGTATAAATCTCTTCTCCTTTTCATTATCTCATGCATATAGGATGATTTTAGACCCATAGGAATGACCTCCATGGTTGTGTCTCCATTTTTGTCCGTTTCGTGTCCTTTTGGAGACTTCTAGGAGTGTCCTATGAGTGGTATTGTGTCCTAGTGGGAAAATCTCTATTTGGACACATGTATTTTTTAACATATATTGTTTAAATGTTATTTAGATATTAAATCTCAGATTTATGTTGTCTAGAGAATTTGTTTTCAATGTATCATATTGTATCATATCTATTTATCTATATTCATGTATATATATCATTTGTTATATATAAATATATATATATATATATATATATATATATATATATATATATATATATATATATATATATATATATATATATATATTGTGTGTGATATATATGTGTATTTAATTGTGTTATATATATCTATGGGTGTGTGAGAGGATTCGGCCAAGGGGAAATGAGAGTGTGGAGTTGGTGTTTGTGTGTTGTATTAAATATTAGAAGGATAGAGAGAGTGGGATTGAGAGTGAATGGGGGGCAATGCCCTGCTGTTTCAGCAGCAATGGGGTATCAGTCCCCACAAGGGGGACTGATTTTTGGAGCTGCTAACAGCAGCTATGGCAGCTAATGCTGCTGTCCAATTTCAGCAAACCAGTAGCAGTCCCAATCCAGCCTTAGTTTGGCCTTAGAGTTAGTCCCAAACCTGTCCTTATTAGCTCCATATTGACACCATATAAGCACTCTTAAACCTGTCCTAAATCAGTCCTTAAACAGCCTACAAACCATGCCAAACAGTCCCTTAATCCAGTCCACATTTCAGTCCTAATCCATTTCAAATGGACAGCCATGAACCCCTACATTTCAGCCAACATATTGGCCCCCCAAACCAGCCTATAGCTGTCCTAAACCAGTCCCTATATCTGTCCCCATTTAGCCTTAGAAATCAGTCCATATCAGGGCCATATTGGCCACTATAGGACAGTCCTATATATATGTGTGTGAGCCTAGGTGTGAACCTATAGGAGAGCCTATATGTGAACCTATAAGTGTAGTATTATGGGAGCCAATGTTGTGAGTGAATGAGTGAGTGTTGTGTGTGTGGGTGTCTAGCTAGATATGAGAACTATATAGGATAAGGTAATGAGGATAATCAACATGTGTCCTAAGATGGACTAGATATCTAGGAAACCCAAATTACTTGGTAGGTAAACCCTAGATAGGATAGTATCTAACTACCCTAAGGAGCCTAGGCTAGTATCTTGAGAATTAGTGGAGTTTCCTTTGTAATGGGCAAGGTATCGGGAATACCTTGTTAAGGGTAAGTATAGGTATTTACCTAGAAGCTAAGGTATTAAGTTTAGAGTTTAAGATATGGTTAGAACTTGGTTCCCTTGGTTGGTAATGGTCAGAAATAGCGCTCCTAGACTAGTTTTGACTTCGGTTGACCATTTTGAGCAAAAGTCCACAAAAGTCAATCGAGAGTCAAACTTAGCCTATTAGTGACTAGATTTGACCGAAACCAAACCAGAGTTGACCAGTTGACTGAAAGTCAACAGTTGGTCAATGTTAGACCTGTTGACCAGGGTTGACCAGTTGACCAAAAGTCAACTCTAAGTCAACCTTTGAACCCGTTTAACCTACTTTGACTTGGATTGACTCCTAGTGACCTAGTATGACCCAGTTTTATCCAGTTTGACCTAGATTGACCTAGTTTGACTTAGACTTGCATATCATGACTTAAATTAGTTTTCTTTTCATTATAAAACACTGTTTAACTTATAGTATCTCATTTTAGGTCTGTGATTACTCTGAGCGTCTATTTACCTTATCAGCTCAGGACTACAGGCGAGTACATTCACTGATAGTTTTCATTGTCTTGATATCTACTATATCCGATTCAGTTATAGTATTTTACTTGATTCTCGACATGATGGATCACGGACTAGTATACGTCGGATCCTATCATGAGATGTTATTCCCGAATTTTCTTGGTATATTGGTGCGTGATATATTTCGTATTTTGTGTACGTATATAGACATCGATTTGGGAGTGGGCTGGCCCCCTACTTTTGAATCCCGTGTCATGACGTGCCATGTCTGAATCCGTGATACTATTCGGGGATGGGGGAATTATTAGGGGTTATGTGATCAAAGCCTCTTGTCACTATTTTGCTTGTGTCACTCTCACCTCATGTAGGGTGTGGCAGATACCTCCGTGTGCTTGTTATCCAGGTTGGCCGACATGACTTTTCGTGAGATTACCGAACGATTGTCGGGCCAAGTGGATAACCTGTCTTGTCACTTACTTAAAGCCGATCACATATCGCTCTAATAATTCAAATCATATTTTACATTTATTATCATATCTTATATCCAGTTCAGCTCTACTTTCTGTACTTTCTCACCATGCTATGACTTTATTTACTCACATGCTCTATATGCCTTTATACTGTACCTTGATTGGAGACTATGTCCTGTTCGGAAGAAGGGTTACAATCCCGGTCCTTGTTTGGTTTAAGGATTGTAACTCGACTTTCGAATGGTTCCCAAGTCGTCCTATATCTTTGTCTTGTATTTCGTTATACTGTATCTTATAGAATTTGTCAAATTCATATGGAACTGTTGTTGGTGCTTGTACTTGCTCATTTTTATGACAGGATACCGTTGATATATTACAGATGATTCTTAGGCAGATTGCCCGACCTATTATGGGGTCGAGTCTGATAGAGTAGACCTGGACCGTGGCTTGTTAGTAGAGCCACTAGACTTTGCTCACCCAGAGTAGTGTAGCTTAGTTAGGTTTGCCTGGTCTGCGAGCCAGCTAGTACTTTTCAGACTGTAGTATTTCATATTATATTTTCTGTGTCTCTGTGTTGTTGTGTATAGCTTTGGTCTTGTGTGGATCTCGAACTTATTTCCTGCTTTCATCTATCATATTTTCTTTCCATGCTATCTACCTTAGTTTTACTTTGTGATTGAGACAGTATTGCTACGTCACCTCCATTCGGAGTGTATATACTGTACAGGTACTTTTATACTGTTTTAGTCGTAGTATTTACAGACCCTATATACAGCGTTCTACCGCCGATTCTGTGGCATAGGCTGGACGTAACCACGTGCTCGTGCCCCTAATCAGGGTGCGGTTCGTGACAGTTCTCTGCGATCGGAAGCAAGGTCGTAGGAGAGCTTTCATCGCCGTGTTTGGCCGCAGAAGTAGCTTCTTCGAGAACCTGGCGAGGAGCAACAGTTTTGCACTTCGACGTCCTGCGGGTTCTCTTCGGGTTGGCTCGCTTCTGTGACGGGCTGACGCTTACGCGTCGTAAGTTTCAACGTACAAATAACGAAGTACACTTTATATTAGACTAGAATTGACCCTGATTGACCTAAGTTGACCAGTTGACCCAAAGTTAACTGTAAGTCAACACTTGACCTAGTTTGACTAGATTATTGACCGGAGTCGACCTAGAGTTGTTTTGACTTAGAAGAGCCTAGAATAATGTAGATTCATTTATTTTCAACTTGAACACCTTGTAACATGTGTTGCTTTAAATAGGACTCTGTGGCTTCAGTGGGACCCCCTATACTTATCAGCTGTTCAGGTTATCGAGGCGAGTACATTCTCTGATCATTTTATATTCTGCTTAGAATTATTTCCTGCAGTAGATTACTTTACTTGTACTGTCACGTTGGTCACACGGATTGGTACTATATGGATCTCTACATGCGATGTTATCCCCCTCGGGAGCATCGGGTACATTGTGCTTGTGCGTTTCACTTACATCATGTACTCCTATGCTTTCATTACATGTGCACTCCTGTGAATCTTGTACTCTCATGTTCACAGAGCCCCATGTATACTATCATGTGCACCCTATATGGGCCCCATGTGATATCCTGTGCAATAACATAACCTGTTTAGATCCTTGTGTATTGATTGGGGATACGGGGGAGTGCTAGTAGTCGTGTGAACAATTCCTTTGTAGTGTAGATTCCTGTGCACCTCGACATCCTGTACAAATCTGTCATGTTCACATGTGCTATCTCGTACTCTGACTCACTAGCCACTGTTAGTTCTCTATGTATAGTAGATATTTATATTACAGTTCTCTTCCTGTTTATATACAGCATTTCTTTAGTACCTGTATCTTACTTTACTGCATGTTATATGTTTTCTAACCTGCTATGATCTGTTGAGATGTACTGTGCTCGCTCCAGTCCTGACTGGACCTGTTGATAAATTTTACAGATAGCCTGGAGGTGCCTGCTAGCCTAGAGGAGACACATTAGAGGTTGTTTAGGTAGTTATTTCATTTTGTCTGGAGTTGTATTTATTTTGTGGATTACTGTATCTTTATTTGAGTTTTGAGATATATTTCTGGGTTCATGTATCTTAGACACTTAGACTTCTATCTCCTGTATTTATTTTGGATTTCATGTTTTATCTATTCTTATCATGCTCTACGTTAGATGTGATTGAGTTGTATCTGCTATGTCACCCCCATTCGGGGAGTATAAACTGTTTAGTCTTATACTGTTAGATGCATTGAGACCTAGGACAGCGTTCTACCGCCGACACTGCGGCGTAGGCTGGGCGTTGTTACGTTCTCGTGCCCTAACTCTAGGGTGCGGGTCGTGACATAAGGGTGCCGTATAGACTCGATAATACTTCGTCACCCTATAACTCGTGCGCCAAGCCTTGTTATTTATTTATGCTTGGATTTTATCTCATCCTTTATGTGCTCCCTTGAGGTACTTGCTATTCGGGGTATGACCCTGCTGGTTTTGTTTGGCCAGATCTCATAGCAGCGCCTGAGGATCCAGCCTTCTACCTGAACAATGGCGCACACCAGGAGCATAGGCGCCATGGACCATAAGTGGATTTCTTCCTCACCGTTCTGATATCTTCTATTTTGTACTTGACATTTAGCCACCGGTACCTGTTTAGCTGGCTGTTCTCGATATTAATTTCCTTTTACATAATTGTAATTAAATCAGATTGCAGCTGACTACGGTTATGTACCTATGACTCTCGGCACTAGCTTATTATTTTGTATAGCTAGGATCATGAATCATTTTGATGAAGCGTCGGGGACGCCTTACTGCTTTATCTTGTATGATCATTATTACTGCTTCTTGGTTGATTGATTGAGACATAGATGCTCTGTGAACCATAGGAGACTTGATTGTAGCATACACCCCCTTGTCTCTTGACAACCACGATCGCCGTATGATGTTTGCATACATCATATGGTGTAGATGGCCTAGTTATCCTCAGTATTCCGATACTGGGACGTGACAGCTTTCTTCGAACGTGTATTCGCAGGGGACACCGGGACCGTTCGACCTAGGAGAAAATTATGGTGCTATTGAGACACAAGATTATAGGACCTTCAGTAATACTTGCTACCCAGGCTGGAAGGGCACATTATAATGCGGATGCTGCGGGACCTTCGATGGGCTTGCTACTTATGCGAAGGATAACGACCTATCGAGATACAATCCTTTATGGCTCAGAATGCAGTGACCTTCATATAGATAAAGGCGCACACCAACGAATATATGATGCATAAAGGGCGACAAGTCTTCTGTCTGGTATCTGTGTGATGGTGGGTGTATTCATATAGATCGGCGACAGGTTTACTTATGTATTATGCGTAAGCGTTGGGTATTCACCCTTGCTTGAGCGTAAGGGTGGATACATTGAAGGTGTTAGGTTCGATTTGCATGTTTGTTAGTACTCTCACATGACATGGAAGGACAATAACATTCACCTTGCATTAGCGCAAGGATGAGTACGACGGCGTGGGTAAGAAGTCGCTCTGACGTGACGTATTTGATGTGCTTATATTATGCTTATGATAACATGATTAACATGCTCATATGCTTTACTGCTTTCCATATGCCATGAAACTGATTCTAAGACAATAATAGAAAGATCACTAAATAAGATGCATGCTTCACAAAACTACTTAATATTAATTTAGGCGAGTGGGTTACCCCATTCTTCAGTACATGATAATATGCTGACCCATATTGTGGGCATCATTTTCAGGTGCTCGTGCTTGGGAGTCATTTGATCAGTGCCGCATCGGCAATAAATCATATGAGTGTGCAGAAGCTCTTCCTACAAGACGATGCCTTCTGCTATACAGGACAAGATGTATGGAACGAAAAAATCCTTTGTGAGTTAGAGAGATAATGAGTGTTGTAAGCCTACTTGTGTAACCCCTCTTTCCAAAATTTTAATTTTATTTATTTATTTATTTGAATTAAATGATGATTTTTGTAATTTTATAAATATTTAATTAAATAGTTATTATGATAGAGGACTTTAGTCATGGTTAAGTTTTTGAGTACAAGATGACTAGAAATTATGGCACGGATAGTGTGGTCGTGTGCTTTGACTAGTATTTTAGCCATGGTTGGGAAGGTCGAGCCATAGCTATGTCCTAACTAGGAAAACCATCCAAAGTTGTGACATGACCCCTATAAATAATTTAATTATTTATTATTAAGATTATTGACTTTCAGGAAACTCGATTGTACCAAACTAGTCCGGACTGGACCCGGACCAAGTCCGAGCCCATGTAGTCGGGTAGTGCGTCTAAGGACATCTGTGTAGATGTATGATTGGTATTGTATTTTAATGGACTAGCGAGTAACTTTTATAAATGATATTTAATATAGTATTTGCTATTTTTACATATTTTATTAAAATGATAATATTTTCTTGAAATACGATTTTAGAGATTGGGACCCTTCACTAGAACTATATATATATATATATATATATATATATATATATATATATATATACATGCTATGTGAGGGTATATATTAATATATATATACAATGAAAATGTTATATATTAATATATTATTTATATATTAATATATACCCTCACATAGCATGTATATATATATATATATAGAGAGAGAGAGAGAGACTTTATTCTATTAAAGATATTTTCTATGGATTATTAGCTATTAGGTTATTTTAGATTATTGGAAGAAAGGGGAGTAGCAGATAATATACCTTTTTTATATAAAGGTTTAGTAAAAAGAAAAAGAAATAGAAATAGAAATAGAAATAGAAATAGAAATAGAATAGGAAAAGAAAAAGAAAAAGAAAAAAAAGAAAGGAAACAAATCCCCCCAGACCCGAGTAGAGCCAACCCCTTAAAACCCAAAACAATATATATATATATATATATATATATATATATATATATATATATATATATATATATATATATAACAGAGAACCGAGAGGGAGAGAGGGGACAAAACCGTAACTAAACCATGCCCCTCGACACGGCGCCTCCCCCGTACCTCCCCGACGACCATGCGCGCCGCCTCGTTGCCTGCGCCGCCGCAGAGACACCGACGATCGCCGGCGGCTACGTGCGACAGCACAACACCCAGAAATAACAGCAAACACCTGCGGAGCTGACTTCGCAATGGCGTTTCGCTGTGCTCGGTCTATCGTTGGTCGATTCGTCTTTTCTGGTACGTTGACAACCTATACGACTTTATTTTCCTTCAAATAGATTTAATCGTCATGGGCTAGATTTTTCAAAAATTTGATCCAAAGATCGATGAAAATCTGCTCTAAAATAGAGGACAACACGGACTCAAACCCCCGACTTTGCAGGACGATTCGTGTCAGGATGTTTAGAATTTTCTAAAACTAATTAATGACACTTTTATAAAACCCATAGGGCTTCTTAACCCTTTTTGTAGATTCTGATTCATCAACCATACGTCATGAAAACCGATTTCCAAAATTAAGAAAAACAGTTTTCGAAAAACATAAAATTTTAGAAAAAATTCCCGATACAACGTGCGTCCCGACAAATCGGGCAACATGGTTGCAACCCACGAACATCGAAAGACGCGTATGGATGCTTTCGACGTGTGGGATTCGACGAAACTCAATTTCGCTATGTGTGCGCGACGAAATCGAGATGTATCCGTCGAGATATTCCGTATCGGCCCCTTTGCAAACTAGCCACAACTTCTTGCACATTCGTCATCTCGAGACGAAACTTGCGCCAACAGGACCATGTCATTTTTTTGGTCATGTATGCCAAGTTTGGTCCGATTCTGAGAAGGTCGACCGGAACGCTATTTTGGCGGGCCCGCACCTCGATCCAATGGGTGAATTTGTGCACGGCCCACCAGGATCTAACTTTGGACATACAGTTTGGTTCGTATCGTCAAATCGGACCCGTAGACATATAATTTGATAATTTTAGATATCGTAGGTACTGGCACACTTTTTGATGCAAAATGGGTCCAACATTGGACATTGTTTTGAACCAAAATTACGATTTTGCCCTTGTGTACAGAATTGGACTTTTGGGTTGGCATTTTTAGACATTTCTTTTATGACAAACGCATTGGTGATGTCTGTCACTACCACTTTTCTAGCTTGAGGTTATTTTAGATATTTCTTTTTGTGAGCTTTGCACATCAATAGGTATAATTTATTTTACTCCATAAAATTTCTGTTTAATTGCATTTCTAGGATGCCATAGCCCTAACCTAACAGTAGGATAACCTAACCCTAGAATTTGAGCCCATTACGTGTCCGTATCGGGCACGTATCAGCGTGTATAGGAATGTGTTCGATGAAATGCCTCAAAGGACATTTCGATTGAATTTTAAAGTTGTGTATGAATAGGAATTAGGGTTTTGACCTTGCTTATGCATTTCTTCTGCTCTGAGCACGATTTCACTTCGTGTCGAGTTGCACGGACACGCGGACACGCGGTCGCACGCACACGCACGCTGGCAGTTCTTTGCCCTGCTGCTCGGGCTTGATTCTGCCCTGGACACGGCTCCCCGACACGTGAAACTTGGCGTGTGTCTTGGGGCTGACACTGACACGGGGCTTCCCAAGTTTTAGAGCCCCACGTGTCGTGTCGGACACGCACGAGCTCCTGCACTGAAATTGTACTGTGCGGGTGGCTGGCATTTTTGCGTACTGATACGCGTGTCCTGTGTCACGCACACGTATCGTAGACACGTGGCAGGGTGTCCTAACCCTAGCCCTACACTTGGTCGACACTTGGACACAGCCACGTGGCTTGTGTCACGTCGTGTCGAGTGCACGAATACTGTGTACACGTGCACGATGATTGCACACTGCTGTGTCCAGTTTTCCTGTTTTGGGTTTTAATTGGTTTGGACACTTTGTGTCCACTTGGTTGGACACAAATAGGTTGTGTGACACATATACAAAGTATATTCACATTACCAACCACTGATTTGATGTTTTAGTTCAATTTAATTGATCAATTCTCATTTTTTTCTATTTTTCTGATACCTACATTATCTGCCCATTTCTATTTTGTTCCAGATTTGTAAATTCGATTTTGTCATCGATTTTAACCTTGTTTAAACTGTTAATTGCATGGTTTAGAACCATATATTGGTTCACCTATATGTTAGCTAGGTGTATGCTGAATTTGGGATGATTAGGATCTGTTTTGGCACAAAAATCTGGGAATGAAGTTTGGGACTGAAATCTTGGTTTTTGGTTCCTATTTGAACTGTTTTAAATGACTTTAATGTGATAACTGAGTTGTTTTGGGTTTGAACTGAGATTTTTGGGTTGTGGGACTGAACTGAGTGTGGGTGACTATTAAACTGGAAACGGATGTGAGTTGTGATTTTCTTTTACTGTCAACTGCAATATTGGTCTTTCCTTTTGATTAAAACTGAATTTCCGACATGTTTCACATATACACAGCTCCAATGTCTCACTAGCACATCACTGTTTTCAGGATCACCACTTGTCTCACTTGACACCACACTGTCTCATGACATAAACACCCTCACACCCTCACTCTCACACACACACACACACACTTGATATCATGTGTCCCCCTCTCTCTTTTCATATGTATATATATATATATATATATATATATATATATATATATATATATATATATATATATATATATATATATATATATATATGAATTGAGACATATATATATAGGTTCCTATATATATATATATGTGTGTGTGCTAATGTATATATATGATATAGTGTATGGTTGATATGTGTATTTATATGTTAATGTGTGTATCTTATATTAGATTATAATATATATATTGGATATATGAAATGTAGGTGTAATATGAATATAGGTAGCCTACATGTTAGGTATAATCCTATATTAGATTGCATGATATATTAATATGTGTAATATAGGTTAGATATATATATATATATGACATGTAGATATGAGTTATGGGTTGGCTATGGCATGGTATGCCTAGTATGGAGTCTAGAATAGACTGTTAGCCTTGATAGAACCTAGAATAACTTGTTAGACCTAGAATAGACTAGTTAGACTAGTTTGACTTAGGTTTGACTTGGTTGACCTAGTTTGACTTCTAGGGTTGACCAGAGTTGACCAAGAGTTGACTTTGGTCTAGATTGACCTAGATTCATGTAGAACGCATTGTAGTGCATTTTATTACTATTCTGGACTTGTTGTGACTTGTACTGTTCTAAATATGAGCCAGACACCACTCCTCGGACAGTACTTTCGTCTCGGACATTCAGTTAGCAGGCGAGTACATTCTCTGATCTTTTCATACCTGTCTGGACTATATTCTTGCTCTAGATTACTCTACATGATGCTGAAACGTATCTTTACGGATTAGTACTATATGGATCCTTTCTTGAGATGTTATCCCTCTACGGGTGCATCGGGTATTTCATGTTCATGTACTTTATCATGTGCATCAGGTACTCCTTGTACTCGTACTAGTTCATGTTATTACATGTTCTCATGTGCTTTCATATGCTTATCACATGCCTCATGTACTACTCATTACATGAGTTCACGTATCTTAGTTGTATTCATGTGCCTATAACGTAACTTGAATAGATCCTTGTGTATTGATTGGGGCTGGGTGAGTAGAATTGGTTATGTGAACACTATCTCCAGTAGCTGTATTCATGTGCCTCCTTAGTTGTATTCATGTGCCCCTAAGCCGTTTACATAACCATATTGTACTCTAAATTACGTAGTCACTTACAGTCTCTACTATCATGTATTTACTTTCAGTTACAAAATATCTCCTGTTTACTTGTACTTCCTTTTCAGCACTTCCTGTATTTTACTCTATTGCATGATTTATACTCCTAACCTGCTATGAACTGTTTGAGAGATATGTGCTCGTTCACGTCCTGATTGGACCTGTTGAAAATTTTACAGAGGACGAGGAGGAGGCATGCTTAGACATTTATTATGGGACAGCCTTAGAGGACACTTACGATCCGGACTTCCAGTCGGATCCCTTAGCAGTAGAGACAGTTGCTCCATAGTTAGTTTATCTTATTTCATAGTATTTGGAGTTGAGTTGTATATACATTTGGGATCTGTATTATGTCTGGATGTTGTAGAGTTTTTTACAGACACTTAGCTCTCCCTCTCTACTGTATTTTTTGTGGATTTGGATCTTGTATCTTTTATTATCTATCTGTCTTCCTTTCATGTTCTACCTTAGCTGTGATTGGGTTATATTCTGTTATGTCACCCCCATTCGGGGAGTATAACTGTTATTACCTTCAACTGTTAGATGTTGTGACCTAGGACAGCGTTCTACCGCCGACACTGCGGCATAGGCTGGACGTACCCACGTCTCGTGCCCTTACTCTAGGGTGCGGGTCGTGACACATTTTTAGTGGTGGCCCATGCAGGTCTAGGTTGGAAATGTAGTGGTATTCGAACTAGAATATCACTGCAGCCTGCAGTAGAAATTAGTATATTTTTGAAGGTACTCAATCATACTAGGAAAATTCCTTATCAGATTTCGTATATCTACATTTGCTGCATATTGTCTTCCTTAGAAATTTTAACTGTCCTCCTTTGATATTTCGATTCATTCTCAGTAATTATTTCTTGTTTGATCTGTGTCTCCAGGATGGTTGAGACGCGATCGCATCGCCCTGGACTGGGAGACGCTGGAGAGGGGTCTAGCACCTCTCGACCTCAGTAGCAGCCAGCTCCCGGTGCCACAGGGCCAGTACAGCCCTCAGGAGTCGGTGTTTCTGCCACTTTTAGAGGAGCACCTCCACCAGTCAAGAGGCCAGTTGTGATTCCTGAGATCCTTCCATCGCAGCAGCCTTCGCCTGCGGGGATGGTAGATGCTGCACATCTCTTCTCCTTCGTGGAAAGGATTCTTGAGTCCCACCAGCAGCAGCAGACGAGGCAGACTGCAGATTTCAGGCAGGGGATCGATGAGGCACACCAGCTGGTTCGCACTACAGTCGATATGATTACAGCTCAGGGGACCCAGCTGCAGCCCCGTTGGAGGGAGAAGGACATTCAGGACTTCCAGAAGATGCATCTTCGGGAGTTCTTCGGCACAGAGGGCATCCACTATGTCGACGACTGGATAGAGCATGTTGAGGAGATATTCCGACTAGCGGAGATACCAGATCGACTCCAGATCGAGGCGGCGGGCAGTTAGATGCAGGACTTATCCCGTGCGTGGTATCAGACAGATCCCAGGGTGGGAGTTGAGGGCCAGACTTGGGCCCAGTTCAAGGAGCTGTTTAAGGAGCAGTTCTTTTCTAATGTTGCCTTAGGAGGTATCGAGGCACAGTTCGAGGCTCTGGTTCAGGGGAACCAGACGGTAGCTGAGTATGCTGCGGAGTTTTGTAGACTGGCCCGTTTTATTGATGACTTGACTGAGAAGACGAAGGCGAGGAAGTTTCGCCGAGGTCTGATTAGAGAGGTTCGGTCGTTGACTAAGAGCGACCGGAATGCCACTTTTGCTGAGATATTTTCTGGGGCCATGGCGGCGGAGGACGACCTAGGGCTGAAGCAGAAGAGGGGTCGTGACTTCCAGGGTGGCAGCAGCAGTCAGGGGCAGGCCAAGAGGCCTCACTTCCAGCAGCAGTATCAGCAGCAGAGGCCAGCTTAGCAGTATCAGCAGCAGGGTCGTGCACCTTTTCAGCAGGTGCAGCAGCAGCAGAGGCATCAGCAGCAGGTACCCTGTCAGCAGTAGGTAGTCGTTTGTGCCTTCTGCAAGAAGCCGGGGCACATGATCCATGAGTGCAGGAAGAAGCTAGGCAAGTGCCTTCTTTGTGGTGCGGGAGATCACCAGTTGAGGGATTGCCCTGGGGCTTTGGGGCGAGGAGCTCAGGGAGGTGGAGCCAAGGCTCCAGCAGACCAGCAGAGGGGGCCACTGCAGACCAAGCAGCAGAGGTTCCAGCAGCACCAGCAGCAGGTACGAGGTGGACAGCAGGGGCGAGCTTTCGCCATGGCAACTGAGGATGCCGAGGCCATTGGAGAGCTGATAGCAGGTTCGGTTCTCCTAGATTCCCTTCCAGCATTTGCACTCTTTGATTCCGGAGCTTCCCACAGCTTTGTGTCAGTATCGTATGCAATTAGACACAGTCTGGTTTCTGAACCATTGCCTAGGACCTGCAAGATCACGACCGGGGGTGGGGTCATCCTCGTGAGTGATGTTTGTAGAGGGTAGAGCATCTTATTGGGAGGCCGAGAGTTGGGAGTGAGTTTACTCGTCATGCCATTACCGAACTACGACATTGTATTAGGTATGGACTGGCTGAGTAGACGCCACGCCCGCATTGATTGTCGAGGGGGTAGAGTTTTGTTCGGGGCGCCAGGAGAGCCAGAGTTTGAGTATACCCGGCGGCAGGCAGAGCAGGACGGCAGAGTCTTCTGTGGAGCATCAGTCGAGGAGCAGGTGGCTCTGCATCCCTTGATCGCAGAGTTTATGGACGTATTTCCAGAGGAGTTGCCAGGGCTTCCACCGGACAGAGATGTAGAGTTCTCGATAGACTTGGTTTCCGACGCGGAACCGATCTCCCAGCATGTCTATCGAGTGAACAACAGTGAACTAGTGGAGCTGAAGAAGCAGGTAGATGAGCTACAGGACAAGGGGTTCATCCGATCTAGTTCTTCACCTTGGGGTGCACCGGTACTCTTCGTACCCAAGAAGGATGGGTCGGTACGGATGTGTATCGACTACAGGGCACTTAACAGCCTGACGATCAAGAACAGATACCCACTGCCGCGGATCGATGATCTCTTTGATCAGTTGAGCGGAGCTCGGGTGTTCTCGAAGATTGATTTGAGGTCAGGTTATCACCAGGTGAAAGTGAAGAGGGAGGATATTCCCAAGACCGCTTTCAGGACGCGGTACGGGCAGTTTGAGTTTTTGGTTATGCCGTTTGGGCTAACCAATGCACCAGCAGTGTTTATGAATCTAATGAACAAGGTGTTCCACCAGTACTTGGATAAGTTCGTGGTGGTGTTCATTGATGATATCTTGGTATATTCCAAGACAGAGGAGGAGCACGAGAAGCATCTGCGGATAGTGCTAGAGACTCTCAGGAGGGAGCAGCTTTATGGAAAACTCTCCAAGTGTAAGTTTTTCTTGGACCGGGTGGACTTCTTGGGGCATTGGTGACTGGAGATGGTATCTCAGTTGACCCCAAGAAGATTGTAGCAGTTGAGGCATGGGCAGCGCCAACTTCAGTGGCAGAGATCAGAAGTTTCCTGGGGCTGGCAAGATATTATAGGAGATTTGTGCAGGATTTCTCCCGGGTTGCAGAGCCGTTGACACGGTTGACCCGGAAGGATACCGAGTTTGTTTGGTTAGAGGAGCGTCAGGTAGCTTTTGATGAGTTGAAGAAGCGGCTTACGACAGCTCCGATTCTGACATTGCCTTCAGGATCGGGTGGATTCACTATTTATCGTGATGCTTCAGGGAAGGGGCTGGGTTGCGTCTTGCAGCAGCATGGGAAGGTGATTGCCTATGCTTCCAGGCAATTACGTCCCCATGAAAAGAACTACCCTACCCATGACCTGGAGCTGGCGGCAGTGATTTTTGCTTTGGAGTTGTGGAAGCACTATTTGTATGGCGAGAGGGTGGAGATTTTCACGGATCACAAGAGCTTGAAGTATGTGTTTACACAGAAAGAGCTCAACACGAGACAGCGTAGATGGCTAGAGTTGATGAAGGACTTTGACATCTCACTTCAGTATCACCCAGGGAAGGCTAATGTGGTTGCCGATGCCTTGAGTAGGTATCCGACAGCCATGTGTTTGACTATGGATCGGCACTTGCTTGCAGAGTTGGAGAGCCTTGGGATTGAGGTGATCGTGCCCGAAGTGCAGATGCAGTTATGGGGCCTTCAGATACAGTCGGACTTGATGGACAGGATCAAGGCGACACAGTTCGAGGATGTGGCTCTGCGGTATATCCGAGAGCAGATCAGTGCAGGATTGGAGGATGGTGAGTTTTCACTTGCAGAGGATGGTGCCCTGAGGTACGGTTTCCGGTTATGTGTGCCTAGCGGGGAGCTCAGAGAGCAGATCATACAGGAGGCTCATAGATCGCAGTACTCTATACATCCTGGTGCCAACAAGATGTACAGGGATCTGCGAGAGCATGTCTGGTGGTACGGGATGAAGCGGGAGGTGTCCCACTTCGTAGCTAGATGCTTGGTCTGTCAGCAGGTCAAGGCAGAGAGGCAGAGGCCCGGAGGATTATTGCAGCCGTTGCCCATTCCAGAGTGAAAGTGGGAACATATCACCATAGATTTTGTATCTGGGTTGTCGCGTACACCATGAGGGAAAGACGCGATTTGGGTCATCGTTGACAGGTTGACCAAATCGGCCTACTTCTTGCCATTCAAGGTGGGTACATCTATAGAGAGGCTTGCGGAGTTGTATATGAGGCAGATAGTCAGGATTCACGGAGTTCCCGTCAGTATAGTCTCAGATCGGGATAGTCGCTTTACTTTCCATTTCTGGAGGAGTCTGCAGACTAGTTTGGGCACTCAGCTCAAGTTTAGTACTGCATACCACCCCCAGACGGACGGACAGTCAGAGAGGACTATTCAGACACTTGAGGATATGCTGCGGACGTGCGTCCTGGATTTTGGAGGTTCCTGGGAGGATTATCTACATTTGGTAGAGTTTGCTTACAACAACAGTTTTCAAGCCAGCATTGAGATGTCACCATTTGAGGCTCTGTACGGGCGTAGGTGTCGTACACCCTTATCTTGGGATGATGTTGGAGAGCGAGCTTTACTGGGACCAGAGATGGTTGTTGACGCAGCCGAGAAGGTGAAGCTCATCAGGGACAGACTTCGTGTGGCGCAGGACAGACATCGGCACTGGGCCGATAGCCACCGGAGGCCGTTGGAGTTTGAGGTACAGATTTAGAGATAGGATTAGAAGTAGGTTGTATTTTATTTTGTTTGATTGATCGTGTTTGATTTTTAGTAACTTGAGACCTTGCTTGTGATTAGGTTGGAGACATAGTTTTTATGCGGATATCTCCGATTCGTGGTACGATACGTTTTGGTGGAGGTGGGAAGCTTAGCCCGCACTTCATCGGCCCTTTCGTTATCAGCGGGAGAGTCGGTGACGTGGCATACAGGCTAGACTTGCCACCTGCACTAGTGGGAGTTCACAACGTATTCCACGTATCACAGTTGAGACGGTACGTGGCTGACCCTAGCCATGTGCTCGATCATTCGGAGATTGAGGTTGGACCTACTCTCAGCTATCCAGAGCAACCTGTGGAGATTCTGGATCGCCGAGAGAAGGTATTGAGGAACCAGGTGATACCTTTGGTACGCATCGCATGGAGGCATCATTCTACAGGAGAGTCTACCTGGGAGGGGAAGGATGAGATGCGCGAGCGGTACCCCTATCTTTTTGGACCTTGAGGTATACTTTTATATCCTTCTCAGCATTTTAGTTTCCCTTTAATTTCGAGGACGAAATTATTTTAAGGAGGGTAGATTTGTCACTACCACTTTTCTAGCTTGAGGGTATTTTGGTCATTTTTGAATTTTTGGAAATTATTTGGAATTATTATTTATTATTTAGATTTATTAGAATTAATGTGATTTTTAGTAATTTTTAGTATAATTGATTTTGGTCCTATAGTTGACTTTGACTAATGTTGACTTAGGAGACTGTCCTATAAGCTAACCTAGGTCATGACTACTTGGTTAGGTTAAGTAACCCTAGCTTGACCTAAGTTAGTGTTATCATAATCATTAGAATCATTTTGGGGAAATTAGGAATTAGTTTGATTAAGGAATGGCTTGCGAAATCACAAGTCATTATTGTGACTTAAGGCCCATAGGCCCAACCATGTAGCCAAACCCTAACCCTAATCAGCCCATGGCCGGCCACTAGGTCCCCTCTCCTCTATATAATCCCTCCTAGAAATTAGGGCTAGCCTCTATTGGGATTTGTGCAAGTTTAGAAAGAGGTGAGTCTCCATCTTCCCTAATCCATAGAAAATCCATTTCAACTCCATTTTCCTCCAAATCAATTGCATTAGGACCTAATTCTTCTGTTCTTTCTATTTGTGTAAGAATATTTCAGAGTAGGGATAATTTGTGGGAGTTTTTGAAGCTTGGAGAACCATTCCATTTGGGGTTTTTATGAGCTTTGCACATCAATAGGTATAATCTATTTTACTCCATGAAATTTCTGTTTAATTGCATTTCTAGGATGCCCTAGCCCTAACCTAACAGTAGGATAAGCTAACCCTAGAATTTGAGCCCATTACGTGTCCGTATCGGATACGTATCAGCGTGTATAGGAATGTGTTCGACGAAATGTCTCAAAGGACATTTCGGTTGAATTTTAGAGTTGTGTTTGAATAGAAATTAGGGTTTTGACCTTGCTTATGCATTTCTTCTGCTCTGAGCACGATTTCACGTCGTGTCGAGTCGCACGGACACACGGACACGCGGTCGTGCGCACACGCACGCTGGCAGTACTTTGCCCTGCTGCTCGGGCTTGATTCTGCCCTGGACACGGCTCCCCGAAACGTGAAACTTGGCGTGTGTCTTGGGGATGACACTGACACAGGGCTCCCCAAGTTTCAGAGCCCCACGTGTCATGTCGGACACGCACGAGCTCCTGCACTGAAATCGTACTGTACGGGTGGCTGGCATTTTTGTGCACTGATACGCGTGTCCTGTATCACGCACACGTATCGTGGACACGTGGCAGGGTGTCCTAACCCTAGCCCTACACTTGGTCAACACTTGGACACAACCACGTGGCTTGTGTCGCGTCGTGTCGAGTGCACGGACACTGTGTACACGTGCACGATGATTGCACACTGCTGTGTCCAGTTTTTCTGTTTTGGGTTTTAATTGGTTTGGACACTTTGTGTCCACTTGGTTGGACACAAATAGGTTGTGTGACACATATACAAAGTATATTCATATTACCAACCACTGATTTGATGTTTTAGTTCAATTTAATTGATCAATTCTCATTTTTCCTATTTTTCTGATACCTACATTATCTACCCATTTCTGTTCTGTTCCAGATTTGTAAATTCGATTTTGTCATCGATTTTAACCTTGTTTAAACTGTTAATTGCATAGTTTAGGACCATGTATTGGTTCACCTATATGTTAGCTAGGTGTATGCTGAATTTGGGATGTTTAGGAACTGTTTTGGCCCAGAAATCTGGGAATGAAGTTTGGGACTGAAATCTGGGTTTTTGGTTCCTATTTGAACTGTTTTAAATGACTTTAATGTAATATCTGAGTTGTTTTGGGTCTGAACTGAGATTTCTGGGTTGTGGGACTGAACTGAGTGTGGGTGACTGTTAAACTGGAAATGGATGTGAGTTGTGATTTTCTTTTACTGTCAACTGCAATATTGGTCTTTCTTTTGATTAAAACTGAATTTCCTTCATGTTTCATATATACACAGCTCCCATGTCTCACTAGCACATCACTGTTTTCAGGATCACCACTTGTCTCACTTGACACCACACTGTCTCATGACACAAACACCCTCACACCCTCACTCTCACACACACACACACACTTGATATCATGTGTCCCCCTCTCTCTTTTCATATGTATATATATATATATATATATATATATATATATATATATATATATATATATATATATAGGTTCCTATATATATGTGTGTGTGCTAATGTATATATATGATATAGTGTATGGTTGATATGTGTATTTATATGTTAATGTGTGTATCCTATATTAGATTATAATATATATATTGGATATATGAAATGTAGGTGTAATATGAATATAGGTAGCCTACATGTTAGGTATAATCCTATATTAGATTGCATGATATATTAATGTGTATAATATAGGTTAGATATATATGACATGTAGATATGAGTTATGGGTTGGCTATGGCATGGTATGCCTAGTATGGAGTCTAGAATAGACTGTTAGCCTTGATAGAACCTAGAATAGCTTGTTAGACCTAGAATAGACTAGTTAGACTAGTTTGACTTAGGTTTGACTTGGTTGACCTAGTTTGACTTCTAGGGTTGACCAGAGTTGACCAAGAGTTGACTTTGGTCTAGATTGACCAAGATTCATGTAGAACGCATTGTAGTGCATTTTATTACTATTCTGGACTTGTTGTGACTTGTACTGTTCTAAATAGAAGCCAGACACCACTCCTCGGACAGTACTTTCATCTCGGACATTCAGTTAGCAGGCGAGTACATTCTCTGATCTTTTCATACCTGTCTGGATTATATTCTTGCTCTAGATTACTCTACATGATGTTGACACGTATCTTCACGGATTAGTACTATATGGATCCTTTTCTGAGATGTTATCCCTCTACGGGTGCATCGGGTATTTCATGTTCATGTACTTTATCATGTGCATCAGGTACTCCTTGTACTCGTACTAGTTCATGTTATTACATGTTCTCATGTGCTTTCATGTGCTTATCACGTGCCTCATGTACTACTCATTACATGAGTTCACGTATCTTAGTTGTATTCATGTTCCTATAACGTAACTTGAATGGATCCTTGTGTATTGATTGGGGCGGAGTGAGTAGAATTGGTTATGTGAACACTATCCCCAGTAGCTGTATTCATGTGCCTCCTTAGTTGTATTCATGTGCCCCTAAGCCGTTTACATAACCATATTGTACTCTAAATCACGTAGTCACTTACAGTCTCTACTATCATGTATTTACTTTCAGTTACAAAATATCTTCTGGACTTGTACTTCCTTTTCAGCACTTCCTGTATTTTACTCTATTGCATGATTTATACTCCTAACCTGCTATGAACTTTTTGAGAGATATGTGCTCGTTCCCGTCCTGATTGGACCTGTTGAAAATTTTACAGAGGACGAGGAGGAGGCCTGCTTAGACACTTATTATGGGACAGCCTTAGAGGACACTTGCGATCCGAACTTCCAGTCGGATCCCTTAGCAGTAGAGACAGTTGCTTCATAGTTAGTTTATCTTATTTCATAGTATTTGGAGTTGAGTTGTATATACATTTGGGATCTGTACTATGTCTGGATGTTGTGGAGTTTTTTATAGACACTTAGCTCTCCCTCTCTACTGTATTTTCTGTGGATTTGGATCTTGCATCTTTTATTATCTATCTATCTTCCTTTCATGTTCTACCTTAGCTGTAATTGAGTTATATTCTGTTATGTCACCCCCATTCGGGGAGTATAACTGTTATTACCTTCAACTGTTAGATGTTGTGACCTAGGACAGCGTTCTACCGCCGACACTGCGGCGTAGGCTGGACGTATCCACGTCTCGTGCCCTTACTCTAGGGTACGGGTCGTGACACTGTCTGTTTCAGCGTCCAAAGGCTGTTGCACGAGTTAACTTTTATGGCTCGTTGAGTGGTTGGTATTATCTGTCTCACCAGCAAAGGACCCCAGGCGAGTACTTTTCTGATAGTTTTTATATTTGATCATCTCTATGATTCATGTATTTAGTAGTATTTTATATTGATATTTTGTTGATTCTCGACACGATGGGTACACGATATGGTAGTTATGGATTCTTTACATATTCGTGACCAATGTTTTACCATCTTTGTGACCTGTTTGGATCCATGAGTACTAGTCAAGCGGGAAAATACATTAGTAGACATGTAAATATACCCAGAAATATCACATTTGTCTGATCGTGTTTGATAGCAATCGCACAATTCACATGTGGGGTACCGGATTTACCCATTAGCCTTTTACATGTTGAAAGTGTATTTCGACTCACTAGTTAGATATAGTCATGCTATATTACAGTTCATGTTTTAGTCGTTTATTACAGTTACTTTTTTGTCTTGGATGCCATGCTCTCCTACTTTTACTTACATGTTTCATACCATGATTCCATGTTTATACACCCATCATGTAATTTAGTATTATTTAATGTTTTATATTTTTGTCAAATTATTGGAACTGCTGTTAGAATGTACTCGTTCCATTCCTGACTGGAAACCAATATTTTTCAGGTTAGTCATGACTGCTCTTAGCATTGGGGAGGCACGAATGTACTTGTTGGTCAAAAACCTAGAGATTAGTTAGATAGATGTGTTGTAGTGATTTTCATTATTTGTAAGAGCATTGTACTTTTCTTTAAATGTAAAATTTGTGAATGTTGTAAAATGGTTAGTTTTGTGAATGAGCAATAAAGTTGTTATTTATGTAATTTTGAGCATTGTGGCTAGACAACATTCTACTGCCGATACTGCGGCGTAGGCTGGCTTGGACACACACTCGTATCCCGAAAAGCTGGTATGGGTCGTGACAACTTGGCATGTTCACTTCGGCTGCTTCAAAGCCTTTATATTATGCTGCTTAATGAATAAAAGTGATTATTTTGTATACATTGATGTGTCTCCACCTTTTTTCGCTGCTTATATATTGAATTGAGACAATTATTTTGAGAATCTATCATCTTGCCTTGCACAAGTACAATTCTAGACTCGAGCGGCATCACGTCGCAGCGAGAAAGATCGATTTGGTGAAATCGATGCGAGGACGAACGATTTTCCAAGTCAGGGCATGACAATCTTTGAGTGTGGAACTCTGACAGCATTAGCTATGACTCTATGTGTGAACCGCTCCGTCCAAGTATTATCCCAAATCTATGCATCAGTCTGAAATAATGTGTCAACCTTCATCGTCCGATTGTCTCCCTGAATTTTCGTATACCTCTATGTAACACCGGATGCTAGACTCCATTCCTCATAATGACACTCACACGTTCCCTCCTTCTAGTCCCTCGACACGCCATTGACCCTCCTCGCTCTATCAAGCTTTGGTGTGCAATCCATGGGTCAAACCATAGGTCTGTGGTCTTACCGTTTTGAAGACCCTCGAGATAAATTGCTTCAACTGGGAGCGATATACAGTAATACTTTTAGAAACAACGGAGTCATTATTATTTGAGGACCTACTCCAAAATTTTTGAAACCCCCAAAGTATTTGTTCCCCATCCAAGCTGGTTAGTGAGGAGGCATGTGGTCCTTATGGGCGGAGTTCGAATCCCAGTGGGAGCGATTCCGAAAACTAATTACTATATATATATATATATATATATATATATATATATATATATATATATATATATATATATATATATTGAAAAAAGGTAAATTTTATTCCAAATGCAACACAATAATCTTACAACATACAATCATAGTGGGACTCCCACTCTTCAGTTTCCCATAGCATTTACATCGAATTCAATGTTATGGAGGATGCCTACAGGAGGGGTGATTAGCCCCTCAAAGATACGACGATTTCGTTCCCTCCATACATGCCAAACAGCTGCACCCAGTCGAACTCTGGCAGTCCGAAACCAGTCCTGCCCTCTTCCTCTGCTATCTCGGAGCATAGTGATGATGGCCCCAACCCCCTTTCTTGAGTCACATCCACCCAACACCCTGCTTTGCTCAGACCAGATATGCCATGACAGGTCACACTCAAAGAAAATGTGCCCTATAGATTCATTCTCCACACTGCATAGCACACACTTAGGGTCAGGAACCTGAACCCCAAAAGCAGTAAGTCGATCTCTCGTCAGAAGACGACCAAGAAGAAGCCGGTAAACACACAGTTGTATCTTTCTTGCAAGACCCTTACACTATACGAACTTATAGTCAGAACTCAGAGGAAAAGTGCACCTAACGAGGTTATAGCAGCTCCGGAACTGGAACTGTCCAGTCCCAGTAGAACCTCCAGGCGGGTCCCAGACCCATCGATTAGTTGACAGTACTGGGTCAAAGGCGACTGTCCTGATAATCTCACCAAGCTCCTCGGTATAGCAGTAGGACTCAGGCCTCCACTCTCCATCTCGGATAATCCGTTGGCAAGTCAGACCCCTTCTATCCTCCTAATGCGACGGTGCTCTCCTGATCTCTAACAGAGAATGATGATCAATCCAAGAATCCCGCCAGAGGAGGTCCGTGCCAGCCCCATCTTTCATGACCCTTCGGATTACAGATTTGAGTACCCCCCTATGTCTCAAAATAGTCTTGAAAGTGATGGAATGATTGTTGTCCGTGGCACAGTCCCAGAAGTTGCCATGTTTCACATATCTGTTATACATCCAGTCAGTCCAGAGAGATCCCCTATTGATTAATCTTCATGCCAGCTTCAGCGCCGAGGCCTCCCTGATCTCCAATAATGACCGTAGCCCCACTCTTTCCTCCTTTCTGGGCTGACAAAGCTGCTCCCAAGAGATCGCATGCATACCACCCCTCCATATGAAGTATGCACAAATCTGCTCTACTTTCTTGATAGTGGCAATAGGAAATAGGATGGATTACAGCCAGAAATAGGCCACAGCTAATATCACCGATCTAACTAGCTCGATGCGTCCTCCAAAAGATAAACCAGTGGCTTGCCATCCTTCAACCTTCCTCTGGACGTACTCTACCAGACTATGGCAGTCCTGATCCCGTGCATAGTTAACTGTGAGAGGAACCCCTAGATACTTCACCGGTAAATCGCTCATCTCGACTCCCAGCGCGTCGGCCCACTCCTCCTTCTGGGAGCAGAAGGAGCTGAAATACACCCTGCTCTTCTCTTTGTTCATTTGGAGGCCTGAAAGGGATTCCAGCTCTCCTATAATCTCCACAATCGTGTGCATACCCTCCGTAGATAGCTGGATGAACACCAAGAGATTTTGCATAAATAAGGTGGGTAACCGGGGGGTCAATCCTCCTGAACAATGGAACCAGTCTTCCACGATGCACTGCCATGTCCATCAAGCATGTGAAGTATTCCATGACAAGCGTGAATAGGTAAGGGGACAGAGGATCGCCTTGCCTAAGTCCACGGTTGCTCTGGATGTACCCATATGGGGTGCCCTGGATGAGGACAGAGAAAGTGGGGGTCGTGATGCATTTCCGGATCCTCGTAACCCAGCCGTCGTCGAAACCTATGGCATACATCAGATGACAAAGGAAATCCCTATTGACCATGTAATAGGCCTTCCTCAGATCTACCTTCACGCATGCCTTCTCTCCGCTAGGTTTACTGAAGCCCCTCACCGTCTCATGCTCCAGCAGGCTGTGCTCCGCAATCGACCTCCCCTTAATGAAAGTCGCCTGGTTCGGAGAGACTAAGTCCTGCATGATCTCCTCTATCCGCTGGCACATAAGGTGCGTAATTATCTTATAAAGATAATTACAACACGCAATAGGTCTGAAATCTGCCAGCGATGTCGCTTCCTCCTTCTTTGGCATAAGTGTCAGGAAATTGTGGTTCAGCTCCTTCAATAACTTTCCTTTGGTGAAAAACTCCTGTACTACCTCAAGGACCGGGAACTTCAGAGTATTCCAGTGACGTTTGTAGAACCCACTGCTAAAACCATCCGGTCCGGGTGCCTTGTTGGGATCCACCGTCTTGATAATGGATTCCACCTCCTCCATAGTCACAGGGACAAGTAGAAGGCCATTCCCATAGGGAGTCACTAGTCTCTTCGGAACTACATCAGGGAATGAAGACAAGTAGTCAGACTGGAAATATAACTCAGAGTAGTATCTGACAACCTCGCCTTGGATCTTTGTCGGCTCTCCCAAGAGGTGGCCCTCCATGTCAAGAAGCTGGGAAATATGGTTCCGATGCTGTCAGGTCCGGATAACATCATAGAAGAACTTAGAACAACGGTCACCATCCTTAAGCCAGGAGCATTTAGCGTGCTGGGTCGCGCTAATCTCCTTTTACAGACGCAAGTGTTGACTTCCCCGATCAGCTCCTTCTCTCTCGTCTCGTTCAGCATGTTAGATTGCATTTTCTGCTAGATTGCTCGAAGATCCGCCTCTTTATCTTCTAGAGTAGTCTTGGACAAACCCTTCACCCAACGCCGTAAAGCCTTCTTCGTAGCCTTGAGCCGATGAACCATGGGATACTGAGTTGTCCCCTCCTGACGGCTTGTGAGCCCCTCCGTAACAGCATATAAATAACCCTCTAAAAGATACCAGCTGTTGTTGTACCTAAAGGGACGAGACCTTACAGTAGGCCGAACAGTGAAGCCAACCCTAATGGGAGAATGGTCGTTCATCCCAACGGCCAGGCCCTCAGCCGAGGAGTTGGGGAAACGGCGGAACCATTCCCCGTTGCCCAGGGCTCTATCTAATTGGCATACAACCCTATTACGGACTGCTTTGTTATGCCAAGTCCATAATAATCCCGAGCACGATAACCCCTGGAGTCCCGCCTGGAGGAGGCATCTCTGAAAATCATACAGAATCGGATCTGGAACCGAACGACCGCCCACCTTCTCTCCTCTATGCAGAAGGGCATTGAAGTCCCCTATCAGAAGAAGCGGCAGGGACGAGGAGTCCGCAGCAGCGGCAACTCTGGATATGTCACTCCACAGTGACTCCCGTCGCCTCCTGTCATTGTGGCCATCCCGCACCCAGCATGAACTGAAACCCCCCTTGTTCGTGAAAAAGATGACGATCAGCTGCTCCGTCATCAAGATCAAGTCCCCATTCCAGCTCTTCGAATTCCATCTGACCCAGATCCTGGCCATGTCACATATAGCCAAATTGTGGAGTTGGACCAAATAAGATGGAGTCCGTCGAGCAAGAGTCTTCTCCCCTTTAATCTTAGTCTCTAACAGAACAGATATGTCGTACTTCTCTCTGTGGAGAACCCCACAGATCCCTCTCTATCTCCCTAACGAACATGTACCTCTCACATTCCAGGCGATGATAGCCATTAATTATTGAGAGATAGGTTCCCCTGAATATCATCCGGATCGGCACCTGGGGTTGGTACCACATCGGTCGCTAACAAATCCTCCTCCATCCCAGTCGTGTGGGCCTGCTGGATCGCTGCCTAGGAGAGCACCAGCGCCCAGGCCGGGTTGTCCACACAAAGCGCCTCATCCCCAGCGGGGAATGTCCTCCCACACTAATGGGGCCATTACGAAGAGATCCAGCACGTCTCTTCCTGCTATAGACTCTCTCCTCTGAAGATCCATCCGCAGCTCGCTCCTCTCTCCCTAAGGCTACCATGCCTCTGGTTACCATGCTCCTCTGTGCTGAGAAGGTGATCATCGTCCCACTCGAGAGAACCGATGTGGAGAAATAGGAAGACTCAGTTCCCCGACCTCCTCCATCGGTCAATCCCCCTCCTGCATGGTATCCTCCACTTCGACTTCCCCGGATGGGGCCTCCATCTCCCGGCCGGAGCCAGACATCTCGGTAGGAGACGGATCCGTAGTCGCCCCCGCTTGGAAACCTCCTGATGGACAAGTACTGTCTAGATGCCCAAAACAAGCACAATATGAACAGGTTGGTGGAACCCATTCATACTCCACCTTCTGGGTTAGAACCTATCCAGAAGGTATTTCGTACTCCAGAACCCTCGGTAGCTCCCTGTCCGCTCGAATTTTCACGAATATTCGTACATACATCAACCACGATCGAAAAGCTGTAGCATCATCAGCCTTAATCGGGGTGCCCACCAGGCTGGCTAGCCGTATCAATAGTGGAATGCTCTAGAACCGGACAGGGAACTCCGGGAAACGTATCCAGACAGGAATGGCATTCAGGACTTCCTTCTCACAACGCAGGTCGGGAGACCATTTTTTTAGGATGATCAACCTGCCATCAAAAGTCCATGGACCTCCTTACAGGATTCTGGTGACATCTTCTGCAAGTCCGAACTTTACGTAGTAAAAACCCTTATCCCTAGCAAAAATCTCCATACTACCTTTTGGCTGCCAGACACGTGCCGCGTACCCCCGGATTTGGCCATAGAATGGCTTGTTCCCCAGGACATACAGGACAAGCGTGTTATCCCAGAAGTCGGTCACCTTCTCAATCTCCTCAGCTGGGAAGGAGGCCCAAAATCCATCCCAACCTTCTTCGGCGGCACAAACTCCATGGAGGTAGGACTTTTTGGTCCCGTTGGCGAGCATATATCTGCCCAGGACCTTCCCGCAGGATGGGAGGTCGCCCCCTGGGGACGAGGAATGACCCTAGAAGTGACTCTATGTAACTCCCTGAATCATTTTTTTGTGAATTTTTGAGATTTTTCCTAATTTTCTTGAATTTAATATTGTTTTCTTATAAAAATCTAATTTCGATTGAATAGTTGATTAATATGAATTTTGACTGTTAATGAAATTTCTCCATTTGAAAAATATTTTGATACTATTTTTTTGAAGAAGAAAATATTATGTTTCATTTGGGCATGGTAGAAATGGTCTTGCCTAGTAATCTGGTACATCTGGTTAGTCAATTGATTTCATTCTCGGAATAATCTTATTTTCTAAAACCTTGATTTTTTCTTTATTAATGATTAGTAATATTTTGAACTTTTAAGAAATTCCAATTTATTGTCAAGTATTAGTATTGTTTCTAGTTAATTTATAAACTTTTGAATGTTATTTTAAAGTCATGTCTTCTTACAGTTGAATTTTATTGAATTAAGCTTTAGGAGAATATTAGTTTGATTAACTAATTTCGTAATTATTAATATTAGTAATTAAGAAATAACCGTTTCTAGTTGCCAGTTGGCAATGAGGAGAACTATTAACTAATTTTGTAATTATGAAAATCTATTTTAAAAACTGTTTGAATTTTTGAATTTGAAATCTGTTAACTTTAAATATTTGAAAATCTGTTAAATTTGTTCTAATTAGCCCCAGATCTATTCCTAATTACCAGCAGTGCCATTGTCCTATCTTGGGGAACACCCCCAGATCTGTTGCTATTTACCAGCCTGTCACTCATTATTTTCTGTACACGTTTTCCTAATCATTCTGACACACATTAGTCTTTCTCTCTCTACACATTCTCTCTCTCTACACTCTCTCTCCTCTCTGGCCTCTCGGCCGAGCACCGCCGTCGAGCCCGCCACTAGTCCACCACCCTCGCCGGAGCTCCGCTGCAAGATCTGGGGATCGTCGTCAACCTCACCGCAGCCTCGCGGACCGGGCTACCCCGATCCGCCGTGTCCAGACAATTTTGACTGTCGAGCTTCCCTCGACTGCCGAGCTTCCTATTGAAGACCGAGCCGCCTCTTAGGAAGACGGGCTAGCCTCGAATTTCACGTCGCCTCATCGTAGACTGCGCAGTTCGAACCGCCAAAGTACGCCGCCAGTCTCTCGCCACCGTCGCTGAGCCACTGGGGGGGCCAGCATCCAATCCAGGAGCGTCGTCGCAGTGTGTCAACCGCCTCGCCGCATCAGAAATCTGACCGGATCTCGACAAAATACATTATCGTCGTCGTCGTTGCTCCGTCGAAAAGCGTGGCCGACCGGATCTCGAAGCCACCATCAGATCTGCCGTGGTCGGATCTCCTCCGCGACATCGTCGAGGTAACATCTCTTCTCGATCTCTCGAACCTCTTCTTCTAGCTCTTGGCTTAGGGTTTTGTGGGTTGTGTGTGGAGGCTGAGGCCATGGGAGTATAGTAGATGAGGGTTAGGGTTTGCTCGTTCGTATAGAGGAAGGAAGAGGAGCTCGAATTTGTTAGGGTTAAAGAATGGATTTCTTTCAGAGAGGCCGTAAAGATAAAGAAAAAGAAGCTTGGGGCTGGGGTTTTCTTGTTGAGTGGAGGAGTGGGATTTTTTGTTATGTTTGGGTTGTGAGTAGTAATGAGTAGGAATGGTTTTTTTTTATTCGGCTGAGAATTAATAGAGAGTTTGATGAGTCTACTCCTTTTGTATATTAATTTGTGTCCTTGGGACCAGAGAGTGCCATGTGCCTCTTTTAAATGTGGTAGCTGTCAATTTACTGTGCGGACGAGAGTGTGATTGATGGAGAGAGAGAAAGCTCTGTAGTTTCCATTTACTTCCTTCTTTTATTTTTGATTAGGTGTCAGAGTTGGCTCTTCGGGAACCAAAGAGTTGCTAGTGTGTCCCTTTTAAAATCGAAGGGTTGTTGTTGGCCCAATGATTGTATCATATTTTTGAATATGGTTAATATGTTAAGTTTAGCATTTCATTATCACTAATCTTCATACTATCGCTATAGCATTTCTACTTATACTTATATCTTTGGTGATATGTGCCTATTGGTTTACATATTAGTGATATGAGCTTATCTATCTTAAACTTACTTGGGTTGCCAAAATCAAAACTATGTTTTTGATTGTGGTCATTCAATTAAGTTTAATTATTATGATATCACTAACATTTATGCTATCACCTTAGCACTTATACTTAAACTTTGCATAGTCCTAATGTGCTTTAACTTATCATACTTGCTACTATGTATATTGCTTTGTTCGTCTAACATGTACATGCAGAAAAGCAATAAACAAGATCAATGTGGACATATGCAATGAAGAAATCATGGTGGGCCAAAGACGACGGATCCTACAAGATTTCTCTGAACCACCCGACGACATTTCTGGAGCTACGCACCGGGGGTTCCGCTGCCCGGTCAGCGGACGGGGGTCGAGGGGGCAGCGCCCCTCGTCGGGGGTTCGGGGGCGAAGCCCCCGAAAGGTATTCAGTTTTTACAAACTGGATATCTTTGGACAGCTGCCGCCAAGGGAAAAGCCAGCACCTTTCAAAGGAAGAAGCCAAGCCATGCCATCATCATTTCAAGACTCTGAAGAAGCCTGCACCTGTCTAAGTATATCTGGAGTCTGTAATAAGTCTTAGGAATAATTGTAAACACAAGAAATGGATGGCAAAATCGAAAGCTAGGGCAGAAATAAGCCCAGGATCATTTTTGGTGGATAAGCGGCATACCGACGGTATACCGGAGTATACCGACGGTATACCGGTTTTTGTTCACAGAAAGTTTCTGTTTACAAAACCGGCATACCGACGGCATACCGGATCATACCGACGGTATACCGTTTCCGAAACGTTGAAATTCCAACGGTCGGATTTCCAGCAATTAATGATCCCAACGGCTCTATTTCTAGCCGTTGTAATTCTAGACCGGTATACCGCCGGTATGCCGGATCATACCGGCGGTATGCCGGTTCGTGACTGAAAAGTTGCCTTTGGCTTCTTTTCAAGCTTTGGTTATAAATAGCCTTGAACCCCTTCATTCAAGATTGATGCTTTGAGCCTAAAAATTTCCAAACCACCAAAGCTTATCCACATACAACTCTACAAAGCCTTCATTTGCTATCCACAAATTGTGTTAGAGTTATTGAGTTGAAAAGAAAGATCTTCATCCTATTGTAAGGAGATCAAAACCTATTGTGAAAGGTTGAAGTTGGGGAGTCTTCGTATCCAAACTCTCGGTTGAAGTTGGAGAGTCTTCGTATCCAAACTCTCGGTTGAAGTTGGCGAGTTCTTCGGATCCAAATTCGTGTTGAAGTTGGCGAGTTCTTCGGATCCAAACTCGTGTGTAACTATTTACTCAAATAGTGGATTAAAGCCGGAGAGAGTTCCGGGACTGGACTGCCTCTTAGGAGGATACCAGGATACATCGGGTATCGGTATTGTGTTTGCTTCTTCTCTTGCACTTTTATTTTTAAATTGCCAATTAGCTTGTGCTAAGTGCTTGATTAGTTAGCTTGACCCTATTCACCCCCCCTCTAGGGTTCCTACAATTGGTATCAGAGCAAGGACTCTATTGTTAGGCTTAACATCCTTAGAGTAGATCCTTGTTATTTTTCTATGGCATCGTATTCCTCCTACTCCTCCTCCGATAAAGAGGGTCTTACTTCTAGTAGCATAGACAATCATGTTTCTTCTAAATGCAAGAAATGCTCTAAGTGGAAAGCCATGGCTAAACAATCCTTAGAGATTCTTGACAACCTTCATTCTACAAATGAAGAACTTTCTGAAAAGGTTATTCATTTAGAAGAAGCAAATGAGTTTTTGAGAAATGAAAACAATGTTTTATTATCTCGACTTGATTCTCAAAACTCATCTTGTGTTTCTTTAAAGAGTTTGAATGAGGCTTTAATTTTGAAAATCAAATCTCTTTCCTCATCAATAGAAGATCTTAAGAGGCAAACTCATGAGTTAAATCATTTGCATGATTCTTCTATTGACTCTTTAAAGAAACAAAATGATGATTTTATTTCTAGAATTGTTTTATTTGAAAAAGAGAATAATGCTTTAAATGTTAAATTTGATTCTCTTACTTGTATGCATGATGATTTGATATTAGAACATGATATTCTTAAGACCAAATCCATGCATGCTCACTCTAGAGACATTCATCATTCTAGTATGTCACATGTTCATAACCATGCTCATTCTGATACATGTGCACACACTAGCATTAGATGCTTCTATTGCTCTCGCATTGGACACATGAGCTTTACATGTCCTATTCGTAGGACCTTCACTACCAATGCTAGAGTAAGTGCTATATGGGTCCCTAAAGCTAATAAATGTGGATCCAAGTTTATTTGGATACCAAAGTCTTCGCCTAATGTTGTAGGTGGAGCTTCTTATATCGGGACATAGCACCGAGGAGCGTGTTGGTGGTTGCAAAGCTCAAAGGTCATCTTCCAAGCAATTGCACCAACACAAGTGTGGCCACTAGAGCCACTTTGGTAATATGCTAAACGATTCTCTTTTAATGGTTTATATTAGTAGAATCTAGCATGTTTCTCTTGATGTTTTGCTACTAGCTCACATTGGTATTCTTAGTTGCTTATTGTATAAATCAATGTGAGATATAATACTAGCATGCTTAGTTTAAATTTTTCTTATTATTTTTTATCTAGCATGACTAGTTACTTGGCTTAAATGATTAGTTCACACTATGTAGTTTATCACTCATTCTCTATTAGTGTGATACATTTATATATACATGCTCGTTATTCTTATTCTTTATTTATAAAGCATGCATATCACTCTAGTCCATAGGAGCTTGATTTTGATTTGAGTTAATATGATTTTTACTCTCCGTCTTTAAAGTTTTTTTTTTTTTTTGAAATAGTTACTTCTTGCCGGTTTGTTTTAATATGTCATATTTATCTTAATCGGTACTTGTGAATATATATGTTTAGCACAAGCTTCTTATCACTCGACAAGTATATACTTATACTTTCACTTTAAACTTGTGCTCACATAATATATTCACTATTGATTCTCATATTTTATTTTTGATTAAACTTCTTATGAATCAATTATGTCTTTGCCTAATAAAGATTATTTATACGTGTTTTGAATTTATGATAGTTTTTCAAACATTCATTAAGGATACATGACTATATTCATTATATTTCCATCTCTATGTAGATCATGTATTTCTTATGTTGATATCTATTTTTGTATAAATACCTTTATGTAGGCATACGTGTTTAGCTAAAGTTTTATATTTACTTGAAGAGTATTTATTCATACTTGTTACTTTTAAACTTGTGCTTAACTCATACTCTAGCTATTGATTCTTTTGATCAAATTTGTGTATCTCTTTTTGAATCAATTAGCTTCTTCCTTAAAGTCTTCTTTTGATGATATCTTATTGACTTTTTGGTTGGCATTATGGATACATGTTCTTAATTTATTTTTGATCTTTTTATGTATGCCCTATTCGTGATACATATAGTTTCATATATATAAATAATTCCTAACTTTTGATATTTATTTGTTTTATACCTTTAAGTTAGGATGTTGAGAGAGAATATTTGTTTATGCCTTGCACTTGACTATTTATGGAAGTTCTTTTAAGAATTACATGGTTTTATGCTTTGTCTTGTTTTTATATTTACCTCTATTTTTTTGTGCACATTTTTAAATCGATATATTCTATATATTTCTATAGTGCACTATGAAAGCTTTTGAAAATGATTTTTACTATCTTTAGCATTTAGCTTTCTTGATCTTAATGATATTTCTTTGCTCATTCCTTGGGTTATGCTTCTTTTTGAATTATTGTTGCCCAATGATATTTTTGTAGCACATGAGAATACTTGTAATTGTTACATCATATTTCTTATGACTTTAGCTACTATGGTTTTGAGCTTTTATGTTGAGATTTTCCCATTTCTAGAGAATACACTTATTTCATAATGGCTATAATATTTTGCATTCTCTAGATCGATCTATCATTTTATTATCTTGGGTTAATCTCAATACTTGGCAAAAAGATTTACTACGTTTTCACGAATATCTCTTTTGGCCTATACTTGATAAGAGTCTAATTTATTTATTTGTCATCTTATGCTCTTATCCTTGCTTAGTAAAGAGTCTATAAATCATTTTGTTCATTCAAAATGTATTTTCTCTTTGTGAACTCTTTGCTTAAGCAAGTATTTTTAGTGTTAGTGACTTAAGATTTAATGAGCACATTTATCTTGTTAATGGCTTCCCTCATTAATCTTATTTGGATTATATAGTTTGCTTACTTGTGATCTATTATTAAGCTATATAATTTTGGCTCACTTTCACACATCTAGCTATATTCCTATACCTCAATCTATATATGATATGCTAGTTTACAAAAACAAGATTTGTGATATGCTTGATCTCTAAAACTAGTTTTACAAATTCTTTATTAGATCTTGTTTTCTCTTAGAGGTTTGTGATTCCTTGCTTTAATTTCTTTTTCCATACTAGTCATTAGCAAGTCTCTCTTAAATTTCTCTCACTTTTTGAGTCATAATTTTATCATATTATCATTACATCTCTTTAGATTGAATGTGTGATCATTTTGAGATTAACTCTTTTCCATATTCTTCATTGATCTGTAAGATTCTTTATAAATATGGATTTTGATTTTTCTCTTGATAAAATTTATCATTGGATCATGTTTATTCATTGTTTACTTTATGAATGATTCTAATGATTAAGTTGTCTTAAATTATCTAGTTATGTGATTATCAAGTTAATTTATTACTCTACTTTGACTACTCATTGTTTATCACATATGACCTCTGCTATCTGAACTTTATGGGTTATTAATTTACCATTAGCAAGGTTTGGATTTATCCGTTGTTGGATAAATATGTGGTACAACATACCTAGTCCATGCAAAGTAATAAATTGGTTGATTCTTTCTTAATTAGATAATCATGGACATGATGTTTGAGTTTTATTTTATTTTATTTTTGAGCTATATTCTGTCTATCTTCATGATTGTTCTTAATTGACTTTATTTTTTTTATGATGACTTTTTCTCAAAGGATAACATACATTGATCTATTATATTGAATATGAGATCCTCCTATATAGATTAATGTATGCCATCTTTTGATTATACGTGCTAAATTGGAATATTCTTTTGATTTTTCATCTTTAGTGGCTATTAATTGGATATCTCTTCTTGACTAAAGATGATATTTATTCGTCTTATGACGATGTTGTAGCCTTATATGCATTGTGCAAGGGGGAGAAATCCTTAGTTGATTTACCCCTAGATCTTGTAGTTATCTATTTTATGCTATAAGTGCTTTGGAACTAGATACGCATATTTTGAGGGGGAGCAAATCAATTGATTCTATTTATTTATACCCTTTAATATGTCGTATACCTAGTTCATCATGGACCCATATTTTTTTTCTATTTCATACCTTATTGATTGAGGTCATGATATTTTTTTGAAGGGTTTATGAGAGTGTATGTACTTGTCCTTATTATCTTATCTCTCTCTTTCATATGGGTTAAATATGTCATCTTGCTATATTAACTTTTAGATCTTATCTTGATGAATATTATGCTTTCGTTGATTTGGCTTTTCCTTTATGCTTAATTGATTTGGCTTTCCTTGTTGAGGACTTATCCAAAATTCATGATTTTTATCTACTTTGGTAGTACTTTGAGGGGGAGCATTCAAGTCGACTGAATTTCTCCTTCTCAAGTCTTTTTCTCCTTTACCTTCATGTTTATCTAAAGGGCATTTATATAGCATGATAAGGTAATTGAGTTCACATGCATGAACTTGGATAAGCATATAGATCTTGCAAATAATGAGATTACTTTATATCAATTGCAATATTTTACATTGATCGTTCTTTTATTTTGTTCCACTATTTATTTGTGGACAATTATGATTATTAATGGTTTCTTTGATCAATGTTTCAAGTTTACATCTTTTCAATTGGTATCAAGTTCTTTTAATTTCATATCTCAATTGGTATCTATTAGTTGCAATTATCTATTCCTCATGGCTTTTGTTTGAAATCCTTTATTTCATAGTTCTTTTCCAAAACTGGAGCAATATTTCATATCCTATTGTGTTTTGGATTTATTCCTTGGATTTCAAGTTGGTAAACTAATTATTTCTTGCTTTTCAAATACTTTTAGTTTTACCAACCATATTGTGTTTTGACAAGCAATTTTTTTTATTTAGTACTCTACACTTGTCTTTACACACTTCTCCCATTGTTTTTCATTAGTATATCTTAATCATGATTGTCTATAAGTTCCCAATGCTCTGATTTTTATGCTTGAGATTGATTTCATTTTATCTCTTAGTACGGGGAGCCTATTTTTGATCATGTCAAAGGGGGAGAAGTAAGTTTAAGTATGCTTTTAAGTAAGTTTAAGTATGCTTTTATAAGTAATCTAAGTAGTATGCGTTTAGTGATATTGCTTATATCTTGTGTTTATTAGTGATATATGCATCTATTGTGTTCATACTAAACTTAACCGATTTGCCATAATCAAAAAGGGGGAGATTGTTGGCCCAATGATTGTATCATATTTTTGAATATGGTTAATATGTTAAGTTTAGCATTTCATTATCACTAATCTTCATACTATCGCTATAGCATTTCTACTTATACTTATATCTTTGGTGATATGTGCCTATTGGTTTACATATTAGTGATATGAGCTTATCTATCTTAAACTTACTTGGGTTGCCAAAATCAAAACTATATTTTTGATTGTGGCCATTCAATTAAGTTTAATTATTATGATATCACTAACATTTATGCTATCACCTTAGCACTTATACTTAAACTTTACATAGTCCTAATGTGCTTTAACTTATCATACTTGCTACTATGTATATTGCTTTGTTCGTCTAACATGTACATGCAGAAAAGCAATAAACAAGATCAATGTGGACATATGCAATGAAGAAATTATGGTGGGCCAAAGACGACGGATCCCACAAGATTTCTCTGAACCACCCGACGACATTTCTGGAGCTACGCACCGGGGGTTCCGCTGCCCGGTCAGCGGACGGGGGTCGAGGGGGCAGCGCCCCTCGTCGGGGGTTCGGGGGCGAAGCCCCCGAAAGGTATTCAGTTTTTACAAACTGGATATCTTTGGACAGCTGCCGCCAAGGGAAAAGCCAGCACCTTTCAAAGGAAGAAGCCAAGCCATGCCATCATCATTTCAAGACTCTGAAGAAGCCTGCACCTGTCTAAGTATATCTAGAGTCTGTAATAAGTCTTAGGAATAATTGTAAACACAAGAAATGGATGGCAAAATCGAAAGCTAGGGCAGAAATAAGCCCAGGATCATTTTTGGTGGATAAGCGGCATACCGACGGTATACCGGAGTATACCGACGGTATACCGGTTTTTGTTCACAGAAAGTTTCTGTTTACAAAACCGGCATACCGACGGCATACCGGATCATACCGACGGTATACCGCTTCCGAAACGTTGAAATTCCAACGGTCGGATTTCCAGCAATTAATGATCCCAACGGCTCTATTTCTAGCCGTTGTAATTCTAGACCGGTATACCGCCGGTATGCCGGATCATACCGGCGGTATGCCGGTTCGTGACTGAAAAGTTGCCTTTGGCTTCTTTTCAAGCTTTGGTTATAAATAGCCTTGAACCCCTTCATTCAAGATTGATGCTTTGAGCCTAAAAATTTCCAAACCACCAAAGCTTATCCACATACAACTCTACAAAGCCTTCATTTGCTATCCACAAATTGTGTTAGAGTTATTGAGTTGAAAAGAAAGATCTTCATCCTATTGTAAGGAGATCAAAACCTATTGTGAAAGGTTGAAGTTGGGGAGTCTTCGTATCCAAACTCTCGGTTGAAGTTGGAGAGTCTTCGTATCCAAACTCTCGGTTGAAGTTGGCGAGTTCTTCGGATCCAAACTCGTGTTGAAGTTGGCGAGTTCTTCGGATCCAAACTCGTGTGTAACTATTTACTCAAATAGTGGATTAAAGCCGGAGAGAGTTCCGGGACTGGACTGCCTCTTAGGAGGATACTAGGATACATCGGGTGTCGGTATTGTGTTTGCTTCTTCTCTTGCACTTTTATTTTTAAATTGCCAATTAGCTTGTGCTAAGTGCTTGATTAGTTAGCTTGACCCTATTCACCCCCCCTCTAGGGTTCCTACAGGGTTGGCCTGACTCTTCAAAGTTTGAAGAGTCATTTAGGCCGGGTTAGAGCTATGTGGGTTAATGTTTGGTTTAATTCCTTTGATTTATAAATAGAAGATGATGGGGCTGGATATTATGTTGTTTTAAAAAGAAAAGAATTAAGGGAGGGAAGGTCAGTAACAGAAGAGAGGGTTTATATGGTTAGGTTTGTTTAAGGGGGCGGGTCTTGGGCCACATGAGTTGGGCCTAGAGGCTTGGGCTCAAGTGAAGGAAAAATATAGAAATTTTGTTTAGATGTAAACTATAATGGACTGGGCCGGGTTGAAGGGTTGAATTCATGGGCTGGGCTGTGCAGCTGGTGTTGGGCTTATTAATGTAGGACTGGTGTTTAGTTTAATTTTAGCCTAATTATTAACTAAGAGTCAGCAGTGGGCTTGGTTGTAGTTTAGCTGTGGGCTGTTTAGGCTTGGGTTTAGTCTTATTAAATGGGTTTAGATTGGATCATTTATATTCTTGCATAATATTTGTCTCTAGTAATAGTATTATTATTATTGAATTTTTTTTTAAATGATTAATTATTGATTAGTAAATTGTTAGGAAAAAAAATCTATTTCTAGATAGTAAGTTTTACTAGAATGTATGTATGCCTTGTTTTCTAATATAATTTGATTACCCTAGCTAGTAGATAATTGGTTATATAAAAAATAAATGATTTGCTATAGTTATAATATATTTTTCTAAAAATAGTTATCTTGCTAGCATTAATACATAATTAGCATTTATTCTAGTTGATAGTTAGTAAATATTTAGTTTAATTTTGTTAATATTAATTACTAAATATTTTGTTAGCAAAATATTCTAGTATTTTCTAAAGTAGTTACTTTGCTAAAAATAGTTAAAAGTATTTTTCAATAAAATCATTGTGAGTCTTTTAGACTATAAATATCTTCTAAATAGTGACATATTTTCTCAATAATTATGGTTAAAGGTATTTTCCTCTAGTAATTATTAAGTTGTATTATATTTTCTAAAATATTGGTTAGCTATGGATAGGTTTCCAAATTATTTTGTGGCAAGTTCCTATTTAGAGAGATTATCTAAATATTATTATTTTTCAAAATATTATGACTAGTTAGATATAATTAGATAATTGTCTTATTTCAAACCTAAAAAAAATTGTACCAACTACTGGGTGATCCTTTATATCCATGCAGTACTACTTCCGTGCTTCCAAGGCGAGGCAAGTACACCGATTCGACTTTTACTTTATCTTTCTGTCTTACATTCATGTGCCATGTTCTCATATCGGACACGAGATACACACGATTGTCTTGTACCTTGTTCATTGTATTGTAAGTCATTGTTTATTGCGGGGATTGGGGGAAATATTAACTTTTGTGTGACCACACCCAACATAGGTATTGTGGATAGCCTAATCGTACACTTCACGTACGATTAAGCCGGATCTTGTAGAATTGATTGTGCATTGATTGATTGTGGTCCTTAGCCGGTCATATATTAGTTTAATATTTCAAAATGTCACACTTGTATTGATTGACGTGTTCATTGTCTTGTTTATTGATAGCCATGTTCATTGTCTTGCATATTGATTGTCACGTCCATTGTCTGCAGTTTTACATTTCATTCTAGTACCATAGTTTCATTTTCAGTTCTCGTACTCTAGTTTCACCTTGTACTCTGTAGTTCAGATTACATTGTATATTATTCTTGTCGGGGTTGTACTTTGCTCTTTTCCTGACATGATATGTTACAGGTGAGCTTGGGGCCACATGGAGCATGTGATGGTATCATTAGTTTTTGCGGGATTCATCTCATTTAGTTTTTTTGGATATTGTACTTTGTATTTTTATGATTTCATCATTGTATATTTTATTTTATCGGATTTGTTTCTGGATAACATTGTATAATTTGATTGATGGATATTGGTGATCTTTCTGGGAACATTATATATAAAGCTGCAGATGTTTACATTACATTGTGACTTGGAGTTTTTCTTAGTATTGTACAGCTTACTTCGTCATGTCCATCGACGAAGGCTGGGCGTGTCCGAATCATGTCCGATTATTCAAGAGCGGGTCATGACACTCTAGTCGGGGTTGACACCGGCCCCTGGCCTCTCAGGTCCACAACTTTGCTCTTTCCTTTCTTCGCCACGGTCGCCTTCGGACGCCAGCCTACCGATCTTCCCGCAGATACCACAGGGCCTTGGGCCGTCATCCGTACCCCTGTATCCTCTCATGGTCGCCTCGCAGTAGGGTAGCGTACCTTTCGGTGGTTTTGTACGCCGTCCACGTTACCCCCGGTCTTGGCTTCCCGACGTCTCGTGACCGTCGTCCATCCGCCTCCCTCTGCCTAACCACCCTTTGATCCAGATCCATATTCGATTTGGAAATCAAGATTTTTTGTTGGATTTGGAACCCATTGATCCGCCTGTCCCGACAATCCTCCTCCGGCACCCCCCACCTGGGTTCGCCGGCCAACTGCCCCTCCCGGCCGCTCCTGCTCGGCCTCCACCACCTGACCCCCCGCCTAGGGCCCTATACCCGCCACAGAATCGTCGGTGCCTCCCGCCGGCCCTCCGCCTGGCGCACGGGGGGCGCGCCGGGGTCCCAGGGTTGGGACCCCCTTCCGATCTCTCTAGCAGTAGAAACCTTAGGGTTCCCCGCCCGATCGCCTGGGTTGCCCGTTCCAACGGCCATCGTTTATATATATATATATATATATATATATATATATATATATATATATATATATATATATATATATATATATATATAAAATTTGGTTCCTCATTAAATTGGATTTATCTCTGGTATATACACATTATTTCCATGAGAATTATACCCATAAGTCTATTTCCAAATAGACTACTTTAATTTGGCTTAATTATTTAGATAACACAACATATTTAATTTTACATGTGTTGCCCTATTTATTGGGTAACTCCAACATGTTTGTGTTTTTGTTAGTTTGGTTTACTTTGTTAGTTTTGGTTTTTTAGTTGTTTGGTTCTAGGTTAGTTTGTTTTTTAGTTGAGGCCAAAGACTAGTTTCTAACTTTTTAGTCTAACGTTCATTCTGAATGATTTTGATTCCCTCTAACGTTCAATTCCAACGTTCATTTGCAACGACTATTTCATACTACCTCTATAAATACAAGACATGTATTGTTTGTAATACAATATGAAACCAAAATCTTTTCTTCTCTAAAATTTTCTCATTATCTTCACAATTTAAACCATTATTCAGAAGAAGCTCATCTCATTCTACTCCATTTGAAAGCTCTTTTTTTGTTAGCATGGATCAAAATCTAACAATACTATGCTCGCTTGGAGGTGTACTAAACGTGTTAGCTTATGAAGGAGGTTCAACTCAAGTTCTTTTAATTGATCGAAATATTTCGTTGGATAGTTTACGTAATCTAATTATTAAACAATATTCTATTGATTATGAATTTATATTAGTACATATTTTGTATCTAATTGAATAAATGTAGATAGTGAACAAGCGTGGAATTTATTCTTGAAGTTAATATACAATCACTGTATATTAATATTTATGTGACTCCACCACCACCAAGAATTAATAGTGTAAGTAGTATACCTTCTTCTAATAATATAAATGTTAATATTGCTCCTAGTTCTTCTCACCAAGTTATTCTATTTACTGAAGAAAAATATAGCAGATGATGGTAATAACGACGATGAAAATAGTGATGATTTAATTAAAAATTTAGATGATGAATTTGATGATTATGTTGATAGTGTTAGCACTCCTAGATTATTTATTGGAAAAGAATTTGAGAATCGTTATATATTTAGAAGTTTTATTAGTGATATAGCAACTAAACATAATTTTACTTGTTTGACTACTTTAAATAATGCTAGTGGGATTGTATTTAAATGTAACATTTCAAGTTGTAATGGAGAGTAGTACGCTAAAGTCACTGGTAAAGGCAAAATATTTTCTATTGCTAAACTAGAAAATATACATGCTTGTTTAGATGGACTTACAACAGGTTGTCATCCATTTGCTACTACTGCATGAGTTAAAAAAAAAAAGATTATTGATATAATTCGAGATGATCATTTAAAATTAGATTAAGGTTAGTGTTCAGATTAGGGTTATGGTTAGGATAACGGTTAAAATTTGGTTTAATGTTATGGTTAAAAAAATGGTTAAGGTTAGGGTTAGGGCTAGGGCTAGGGCTAGGGCTAGGATTAGTTAAAATTATATTATGAAAATGACTAGGGTTAGAATTAGAGTTATAGTTAATCGTAATCCTAATAATTAGATTTGGTTAGGGTTAGGATTATGGTTAGTGGAATGGTTAGGGTAAGGATTAGGATTAGTGGAATGATTAGGGTTAGAATTATGGTTAATACTAGTAACAATTGTAAAGTTACTAAAAATTAAGAAACTTTTAATAAAAATAAACTTAAAATTTACTTCTTGATCTCTTCCTCCTGGTTCACTTCTTTTGTTTCTCTCTACTCAATCTCCCCTGGTTGCTTTCCAATTTTCTAAAACTTATGTCACTACAACAAATTTTATCTCTCTACAACAAATTTTATGTAGTATATTTTTTTGAAATGTACGAAAACATATAAAATTTTTCTAACTCTCATCATTATTATAAATAAAAAATAATATGTCTTTTTGGATTGATCCATTTATCTTTTGCCATCCAACCGGTGTTTTGTAAAATTTTTTCGGTAACCACAAGAGTTACTCAGTTGCGTATAAAACACTTGGTTCGACTTATATTCTTTTCAGTTTTTTCTCTCACTCGACTTCATCGTCATAATCTTCTCTAAATGTTTGAAATTTGTTCGTCTATTCCGAAACCCTAACCCTAATTATGGAGATGGAGCTGGAGCCCCGCGTGAAGGCGCTTGGCTACAAGATCAAGGCCATGTCCCGGGAGTCCCCGACGCAGAAGGCCGCCAACGTCCTCGACTCCGATCTCAGGACCCACTGGTCCACCGGGACCAACACCAAGGAGTGGATCCTCCTCGAACTCGAAGTAAGAAACCACTTTCTACAAATACCCCCCTCTTCCTCCTCCTCCTGATAATTTCATCTGCTGCTGCTGCTGCTTGTTCTTGTCGTGTCAGGAGCCGTGCTTGCTGTCGCACATTCGAATCTACAACAAGTCCGTGCTCGAATGGGAAATTACAGCCGGATTGCGATTCAAGGTTGGGAAAATTTGCAACTTTTTTCTGGTTTTGGAAGGGTTTAACTGAAAGTTCAACTTTTCTTCTGGAATATGGTTTAGCTGAGTTTAATTAGTCAGTTTTTCCAAGTCCATACTCGAATGAGAACTTACAATGGGGAAATGCAAACTTTAGATTATGGTAGGGTTTAACTGAACTTCAATTCTGCAAGAAGAAGTAGTAGCTTAAAATCCCAAATTTTGGTATTGTCTTATTATTGTTGTTAACAAGTCCGTTCTCAAACTGGAAATTACAGTCGGATTGTGAAAATTGCAATTATTATTTGAGGGTGATCAATTCTGAAAGAAGACGTTCTACTGGGGATAAAATTATCCAATCGTAATGTTGGATAAAAGTTCAAAATTTTCTTATGGAATATGGTTTAGCTGAACTTTACTTAATCAATTATGACAAATAAAAGTTCAAAATTACACCTTCTTGCTAAGAAGTCCATTTTTGAACAGGAAAATACAGTTGGAATGCTATCTAAGGTTGGGGAAATGCATGCTTTTGTTTGTGGAAGGGTTTAACTGAACTTTAATAAGTCAATTTTTGCAAGAAGACATTATACTGTAGCATAAGAGTCGAATTTTTGTTCTTGTCTTTTTATTGTTAACAAGTCTGTGCTCGAACTGGAAAGTACAGTCGGGTTGTGGTTTAAGGTTGGGAAATTCATTTTTTTTAAATTTTTACGGAAGCTTATAATTGAACTTCAATTAGCCAAGTTAGAAAGAAGAAAATTATACCTTTTAATCGTATGGGCGTTAACTAGTAAGTTCTGCAAGAGGAGGCTCTAATATAGGATAAAAGTATATCTTTCAATTGTAATATAGGATAAAATTCAATTTTTTTTGGCGAATGGTCTAACTGAACTTTAATTTGCCAACTACGCAAGAAAATACTTACTGAACTTCAATTAGTAAATTCTGCAAGAAGACTTTCTAAAAAGATAAGAAATTATACCTTTATATCGTAATACATGATAAAAGTTCAAAATTTTCATATGGAAGGGTCTAACTGGACTTCAGTTAGTTAATTATGCAAGAAGACATTCCACTGTAGGATAAAAATTATGCCTTTCAAGTATATTATGGCTGTATTTCATTTTAGAATGTAATAAGCCACATTAAAGACATTGATAACATCTTTTTCTTGGCCTGCTTGTTCACATGCAAAAGTCAAAGTGCACTTGGGTTTCTAGATTTTGTAATGGAAGGTAGATATGGGGCTTGCTACTTTCTAAGCTTCAAACTTTTTCACAAAATCTATTCATATAGGAAATTGGATGCCCATACTACTGAAACTGGCACACGTTAGTCCAAATACAATCATACAACAACAAGAACAAAGCCTTCTCCCAAATTTTAAGTGTTGGCATTTTGAATTCCTTTTTCCCATTTAGCTCCATTAAGGGTCATGTCCTCTGTTAATGAAAACCATATATTTCTTTATGATCTTAATCTGTGTTCATTTAGGACTCCCCCTTGTTCTCACAATTCTTTTGACTAACATCTTCTTGCCCCTAACCGGCAAATCTATTCGTTTACATTAGACATGTCCAAGCTACTTTTTTTTTTTTTTCTTTTCTTATCTGGTTCTCTCGATTAGTGCTATCTCCAACTTCCCAGAAATACACTCATTTCTTATCGCATCTTTCAACTTTTTTTTTTTCCACTCATCCATCTTTGCACTCTCATTTCACCTTTTCTCATCTTCTTGACATACTGTCTTTAATTGTGCAACAGTTCGGTCCATAAAGCAAGGTTGGTTGGTTTATTTGTCTTATAGAACTTCCCTTCAACTTCAAAATTGTCCTTAGATCTCGATGTGCCTCATACATTTGAGTATCAAAGCTTTGCTATTTTTTCAACCATGGACAATAACATGAAATTAAATATGTTAACATTCTAATTAGGAAAATCTGATAATTTCTGAAACACTTGGCTTAAATTTACTTGTCTTAGCTTGTTTAAGGTTGTTCAAATGCTCTATAAGAGCATAAGATAAAAAGGTTGAACCAAGAAGTTGAGAGAAACGATGAGCTACCTACTGCAAGTTGAAGGGTACATTTTGGGAACATTTCAACTATATTTTCCTCATCCATTTACCCACTTTACTGAAGTTACTAGTTCCGTTATATTGGATTTTGTACATGTTTGCTGACATCAGTTGGTATTACTGGGGTAAAGGTAAGTGTAAAAGTATAGATAATCAGTGCTTTGGAAATTCAACTATTAGGAATTGCAAGGTTGCAACTTTAGTCAGAAATCACATCTACAATATGATAATCTTTCACATAAGTATTATTTTATTTATATCCTAGTTATTAAAAGTGTGCCTAGGCGAGAAGCTGAGCACCAAGAAATGTCGTGCCTCGTTTCAGCTACACACGACCCTTGCTTTTGTTGCCAACACGTGCGACCTTATACCCAATATAATCATCAACCCTCCCAATATGGTTCAAGCATTGCTAAAACGTCCTTAATGTATTACGAACACCTTTGACAGACCTAGAACATAACGACACAAAATAGTTTCAAGCTCAAGGTTCTCTATTTTCTTCTAATTATACATGCATCTTGCTTTTCTCAGACGTGTGCCTCACTTTTTTCGCTTTGCGCCTAGTCCTCAAAGGACCTTAGTGTCTGAGTGCACTTGTTGCCTTTGATAACTATGGTGTGTATAGAATGAAAGATGCAACTAGTATGGTATGCTCTAAAGATTGCGTACTAAGAGAAATCAAGCAACTCAACTATCTATCTAGCAAAGATATTAGTGCGTTTTCATAGATTTCAATATATGTGGAATAGGCAAAAGGATGGTGGTGACTTGTGGTTATGTTTCCAATGTTTGGTTTGATGTAAATGGTGTAATTGGTGCAAAAAATCTTGCATCAATTCTTCCACCTACCGCGACATTTTTTGCAGTCAAAATAGCCACAACGATACTTAGGGCAACATTTTACACCAATTACACCATTTTCTATCATTCTCTCTTCATTTAAGACAACCAAACAATGGATTAGTTTTTCCAGCAACAAAAGTTCCAACCAAGCAACCAATTACACCATATTCTATCATTTTTCTTCATTTAAGTCACAACCAAACAATGAATTTGCATTTACGGCAACAAAAGTTGCAACCAAGCATCCAATTACATTACTCCAAACATTGGATTTACAAATCTTGTAACATCATTTACCTTCAACCAAACAATGTTTTTGCAACACCACTTGCAACAACGAATGTTGCATGCAACATTTGTTGCATGTTATTTCCATTATAAGCAACCAAACAGCCCCTTAAACTTGATTGTGAGCATCAACTGACTTGTAAATGATACATTTTTTATGCATATGCCATCGTAAGTTGTATTTTACACTTTGTATAGTAGGACATGTAAATGCATAATGAGAAGATTTGAATGTACAAAATGATTCTCTTATTTGAGATGGTATGCCTGTACTATTAAGGTATTAGATACACATCGAAGGACTTGTGAAGGAAGATTAGTGCTTAACTAGTAGGATCACAAAACATAGGAAGGAGGACTGATGATAGCAAATAGTAGATTGGTAGGAATGTGGAATGTGAGTGGGAATTGTTCAAGATAAGTTAATATTTCTTTGCACATGAGAAGTCTTTGATGGTTGTAGGAGAGTGTTTCAATTAACAGGGCATAGGAATTTAGAAGGGGCATCTTCTTATGTTTAAAACTTCTCCAACTAAGCAGGTCTTTTATGTAAAAGCTTTCCAAGTTCTGAGTGCTGTATTATGAGCAAGTGTCATAACTATAATTCTGTTATATTTATGGCATCAGACATCTCTAATCTTCCAGTTGCTGAGTGATGTTACACACTATATCTTATCTCATTCAAGCCATGTTCAAGTTATGCTACTTTGCCATCTTAAATGGTTGTTATTGCATTATGTATAGCGCTTATGTATATAATTCTATCTGGATTATCTGGTAATTGCTGCAGGAAACTGATCTTTTATATCTGATATTTTCAGCCGGAGGCATTTGTAAAGGTGCGCCCGCGTTGTGAAGCTCCTAGACGGGACATGATATACCCTACAAACTACACACCTTGCCGATATGTGCGGATATCTTGTTTGCGGGGAAACCCAATAGCTGTATTTTTTATTCAGGTAAAATGTGGGAACTAATTACCCTACCCCTCACACCCCAATGACCATTACTACTACCACCCCACATACATCACATACTGCCCCCACCTTACCCACCCGTCCCATACAATTAACCCTCGACTTTCTATAAACTTAAGAGTTAATTGATAATCCTAACTAATTGATTTGATTTTAAGGAATTTTTTTATATATATTCATCCCTCAAAATATTGAATTATATATTTTCTGGATGAACTCATGTACATATTGGCTCATATACGCTTTATGGAACACCGTGAGCAATAGGAGCTATAGAATAAAGCCGCTTAGGGGACAGAGTACAAGGGATTTGTTTTAGAGTACTATGTCATCCTGATAATTTTTTTTGTTCTTTTATTTTGTTGGTTTTGTTTTGTTTCTGTCGAGATGGGTATAACATCCTGGATTTAGGAAGGCCTCTGAGGAGATAAAACAAGAAGTACGAAAAAGAGTCCCAAAAGAATGCACTTCTTGGTGGAATTTGTTATTGGACTTCAAAGGAAACAACATAAAATTTGTCTTATTTTGCTTTTTAAATCCAAAACACAAAACTCTTTAGTTATTCTGACACTACAATGGTTACCTATAGGAAGCCATTTGTGTACATTGTCATTTTATTTTTCTTCTATTTATTGCTAGCATACTAATATTTAGTACTTGAACATTTGCCAGCTGATTGGAGTTTCTGTGAGTGGATTAGAGCCGGAGCTCCAACCTGTTGTCACTTACTTGCTACCTCACATTATATCCCACAAGCAAGATCCTCATGATATGCATCTTCAGGTAATTATAAACATTAATAATTGTATGCACATGTGGAAAGAAACATAGTAGGAAGCCCTCTTGGCTTGTGATGATTAGTGAGAAAGTCCACTATCTCATGGATTATGTGTGAGGGCCATGTGTACTCAACAGTCTGCACAACTCATGAACAACACTTTTGTAATGTCTCAAACTATCTGCGGCACCATATGATACCTTTATTCATATTTTTTTTTTCCTTGACCATTCCACCTTTGGTTAGGACATTGCTGTGAGTCCTGATGTTATCTAATTTACAGTTGCTTCAAGACATGACAAATCGTCTGCTTGTCTTTCTTCCCCAACTTGAGGTACTGTTATGCCTTAAATGCTCCAAAATAGAACTTAAATGTATGGTGTTTTTTCTTTTTACTTAAGAATTTAGCTGCATGGAGATGGTTAACATAGTTGTGCCCCTAACGATGCAGACAGATCTTTCTAGTTTCACGGATGCGGCTGAGTCTAACATACGTCTGTTTGCAATGCTTGCTGGACCATTTTACCCAATTTTGCAAATTGTAAAAGAAAGGTCAGTCTATTCTTTATGGTGGAAGCACTTCTTGCTTGGAAGCTGCATATAAAATAAACTTTAATTGTTTGCCATATCTATCTTATGGAAATAATGCAATCAGTTTGATTTGTGGCTTTGAGACCATTTCCGTTCCTTGTAGCAAAATTGTCATCTTCGCTGGAACATCTAGCTAACTAATTGGGGCTGGCAATGGGTTGTCAGGCTGGGCTCACATAAACCTGGATCCAGCCTGACTTCATTTCCAGGACCAAGCCAATCCCTTGTTCAATTAAATAACTAGGGCCTGATCCTGACCCTGGAAAGTCGAAGCTTGAAACACAGTTCACACTTAAACGTGCACGGTTCTAGTGATCTGCTCTGTGATGTTAGAGAGCACATATGAGATAGAGGAGTGGACTATTAGAAAGTAAATTTGCATGGAAAAATGACTGTTTATCTGGAAATGTAATCCTTTCTAAATACTAAGTTAGTGCAAACTTTTTCTGTTGAGATGTATTTATTAAATTACTAACTGAGACCTTTATTTATAGAAAATAACATTTATATTCTTCCTTTATTCCTAAACATCAAGGGAAGCAACAGCTGTACAATAGAACAAATATATGCATTTTTATTTGGAAGTTAGAACCTAAGGTGGCTTATTTGTTTTTTAGGGGTAGAGCACAGTTGGTCCAACGATTACTCATCCCAAAACTTGACACTAAGCAAGCTAGCGTAGCAGGATGGTTCGGTTTGGGCTCATCAACAGCATCATTCTAGTCTAGGACCACTGTTCTAAAAATCGGTTATAGGCGGTCATGGGGCGCCTAGACGCCAGTTGACGCCTAGGCGGAATTAGTTGCTAGGCGTCCGGTGCCTGCCCGACTAGTGCCTTGCGACTTTCACAACCTTGTCTAGGACAAACAAGGAGGACTGCACCTTGTTTCTATGAGCTAAATCCTCATGAGCAATTCCATTGACGTAGATTTCTACATACATATAACCAACCTGCACATAGTTTCATAGACTGTTTTGCTGCCAAGTGGCTTGGTGTCAGCTTCACGACAACTTGTGAATTTGGTCAAAGCTTCTCGTAGAGCCATCTCAATCTACGGCTGTGCTTCATAACTTACCTACTTTTGTTGTAAAGGGTGAGATAATGAAGATGATGCCACATCGACATGTAATTATCACATGTTAGAATCATATGCACATTACTGTCATTGTAAAATGATAAAATTCTATGTTCAGCTTTATCATTGATAAAATTGAAGTAATTGTTAATATATTTCCATTACGTTCATTTTAATTTATAAGTTATTTTCTTCAAAATTTGCAGGGAAGTTATGAAAACACTACTTAGTCCTCCAGAGTTAGATGTTTCTAGAAGCACTCAATCTTCTACTCTAACTGTGTCCTCAAATTTTGAGGTAGGTTTCTTTTACCCTAAGAACGGTTGTTAATATATTTCCTTTTTTGTATTCTCGCAAATGATCATTTGCATTGGTTTATCTGAAATTATGTTGATTGATACGGACATGAAATGGAATGGCAGATTAAACATGGTACATCCTAAAAATGTAGGACGTCATGGTAAGGAAAGCTCAAAAAAGAAGAAATATTTTCCTGTAAAATATTCTTGTATGAATAATAGAAAATGAATATGATACTGTTACTACATTATATGCACGTTATATCACTTTATGTTTAATAACTATTTGCTCTTCTCTTCCTCAACCTTCCATAAAGTATCTTAATATATCTCGTTACAACATACCTCCTAGTTTAGTTATCTGTCCTCCCCTAAAATTTTCTGTGGCAGTTTGGAAATGCCCCCTAAATTAATAAGAATTATTTTGGCCTTTCCTTGGCAGTAGCCAAATCCACTAAAATTATTAATGGCAAAATTATCCCTCTCCAAAAGAAGAAATATATGAATAAAAACAGTAAAACTGCTCCTCTCCTATATTCCTCTCCCTCACAAAAGGGCACTGATGATGACAGAGGACAGAGGACCCATCCCCTCTCCTTCCCTTCCATCCTTCTTCTGTTATATCCTCCTGCATGTTGGCTGTGGTGGTAGTGGCTACTGTTCGTCACTTCCCGCAACCAATCCCTCGATTCCTTTCCTTCTTTTCTCTTTCACTTATATCCCTCTTATATTCCTTCTCCCACCTGTTGACTAGAACATGCATTAGAAGTAGGTAGAAAGAGAAGATTCTTTTGTAGTGAACGGGTGAGTGAAAAGATATGTGGAGATGCAAAAGTGAGAAAGTAAGTAATATCTTATTGCAGTAGCAGGCACGGCTGTAGGATAGGATGGGGGGGGGGGGGGGGGGGGAGGGGAGAGAGAGAGATCCATGACCATCACAATTTTGTTGCGCAATTGGCAAGGATGAAGAGAGAGAAGGGTAATTAGTTTTAGTTACTCGACATCTTCCTCTAATGAGTGATAGGTGGTGACATCCTTGTCACTCCATTTGGCCTCCCTCCTTCCATCTTCTTCCCCTCTTCTCTACTTGTCTACTTTGGTCTGTATTAGGTTTTGTTTTTCTGTAAGATTTGTAGATAATTTTATACTACTTTATCACTTAACTATAAGTTCTGATTTGCTCCAAGCTTTAAAACAACACTTGTAGTTTTGTATCTTATCTGATAAATAGAAGTATTTTGAACTATTTCAAAGAGTTGAGCATTAGGTTTGATCTATAAACAGAAAAGCGCGGCATCTAGTTTGGATTAGATTATTTTGAGAATTGTATACTAAATAAACCTGCCTCGAAATTTATAAAATGGAACTAGAAGTATCCATTTAGGCAAGAGAAATGCAAGAGGAAAAAAAGGGGGGGGGGGGGGAGGGGTTGTGTGGAGGGAGGAGGGAGGTAGAATGAAGAGTCCATACAAGAGAGTCAGAGACAATAGAGGAGAGTTTTTTTTTTATAATTTTTCTCTCATAATTGCTTCTTAATTAAAATGTTTGAAATTGGGAGTGTCTTTTGTCATCTTACACATTGATGGTTTTGAGCTAGGATTTATGGTAGGGGTAAAATGTTAATACTATACTGTTCAAGGATTGGATATTTGCAACAAAAAGGAAACTTAAGGGACTTCCCTGCAATTTGCCCTATATATAAGCGTGTATGCGCACAATATAGAGTTACATAAAGTGAAACACCTTGGGAGCCTGGAAAATAAGCATCCTTTCTCAAAAGACCCCAAAAAAACATTTCTGACAGAAAAATTGCAATAGTAATGTTCTTATTGCAAGTAAGATTCCAAATTAGGAAACAAACTAGCATTGATTTTCGGTTTTAAAAGTGGAATTTGATGTATGCCTATAAAAGAGAGGAATAAAAATCTAGTTATGAAGAAAGAAACTGAAATACATTATTGAAAATTAGTCTGAATTATAGCAGCAGTTATTTATGAGCATATGCTGTAGTGATTGATCAATTTGTGATATTATACTTAACGTCCATGACATACATGAGTTAAATATTGACCAAGCCACTTAAGGGGCCTAGGGTGTCCCATAATAAGATTTATTGGCTATTGTGCACTTAAATGTCTGGGTTCGCAGTAACAGTATTGGTACTGATATTGGATCTTTCATATGAATGTCGATATCAGCAATATCTGTGGTTTGGGTCGGAGTATCGAATTTTTTGGTATAGAAAAGTAAATAATTATTAATAAATTATTAAAAATTTAGAAAAAATATTTTACACATTTAGGCATAATTTTAAGTAATATTTGTGTTGTTTTAGTAGTTTTGAAATTGAATGAAATAATAGTCCCCATGCTGATTGGTTTACCTGTGCGATATGTTTGATAGATTTAGACATGACATTCCTTCTCGTTAGTTTTAAATGGAATAATATTAATATGAATGAATGTTGTCAATTTATAGATATATGCCTTCGACAAATGGTAAAGGTTATAATTTATCAATAAGAAATCATATCGATACACTATAACATTGTCAGTGAGTAATTGCGTTGCCACTATTTTCCATTTTTATATCGTTTTCGTTCAATTTTTCCTGCTGAATTGACTGGAAAAGATCCCCAACATCGATATCGGTCAGTATTTGTAGCGATCGGTATTGGATCCAGACATGCCAAACCATATCGGTACCAGTCGATACTGCAATCCATAGTTAAATCATGGTTCCTTGGCTGGAATTAAGAGTTGTAGCGTGGTAGATAATAAACAAATATGTTCAATTATGGTCCGGCATATCATCTTATATGTTAGCATGTATCAGGATTTTATGGCCTAGTTTTGGCAGGAAGCCAGTCAATATGCTGATTGAAAACTAGCAGTATACTGGTCTAGCTGATTAGCGGAACTACAATAGTGTCAGAAATAGTTATTATGGTGAAATCATGTATACTCTTAGATTTAAATCAAATCTTTGACATATGGAGGCTCTTTGACATCTTTATTGTCACTTTCGTAATTTATCAGTTAAGGTATCAAAACTATCAATATGACACTATTCTCTATCTTGCATTTGACATAAGAGCATGAATTTCACTAATCCTTCTTTAATTATGATGTTTCAATTTGATGCCTTGTAGTGTAAATGAAGAATACATATGATTTTGTATCAAAAATTTCCCGATATGCTTGCAACGAAATTCTTTTTCTTTTTCACAGTATGTTTATGGAATGATCATTTTGTAGTTGTTTCCCAAATTTGCTTAGGGTTTTATTTTTTGTAAGTTCTTACAGCCTCGACCGTGTGATGATGCACTGTATAATATTAAAGTGATTTTTATTTTTTATAATTATTCTTGCTACTAAATCTCTCTTCATTTCTTCATTCAGCAACCTACTAGGTTTCTTTACAATAATATATATAATACTGTGGTTTACCAACTAATCAAATGGTTATAATCTGTATAGACTTAACAATTGCATTTTTTTTTTTTTTTTGCTTTTAGACACATCTTTATGCAATTATGTATAGCTTTTATTAACACGGATGAGCTCGTGTCATCTTCATGTATTTCACAAAATTCATTGAGATAAGTTTGTAGATTGGCAACATTTGTTGTTAATGTTCTCAGCGAAATTGTGTATCAGGTTCAATCGAGGAGACCTTCTCGCAGTTCATCGCCTTTTGCTCAACCTGCTTCTAGCTTCATAGCATTTCGACCTGATATTGTTTTCCTGCTACTAAAGAAAGCATACAAAGATTCACATCTTGGAACTGTTTGCCGTATAGTATGTATTAATCTATCTTTACGTTATTCGTGGTGAAAATGTATGTGTTCCTTTATGAAAGGACCCCCTTAAGAAAGGACCTCTTTTATTGTTTGTTGTATTATTGTCAATTTTCAGGCTTCAGGAGCTTTGCATAAGCTTATAGAGCCTATTACATCTCAAGAAGATTCTTCTGGTGAAATGACGTTGTCCAGCTCCGATGCAGTTGCCAAAACCGAAGCTCTTAGTAATGTGCATCTTGTTGATTACTCGAGCTTGTTTGGAGAAGAGTATAAGATATCGGATGTCCGTTGGGATGCCACATATGTGAATATATTGGATATTGCTTCAGTTGAAGAAGGCATTTTCCATGTCCTATATGCTTGTGCTTCACAAGTAATTGCCGACTTGCTTGTTTTTTTTAATTATATACCATATTATTACTTTTATTATTGTTGTTGGTGTTGTTTATTGCTAAATGTGCTTCTCAATTAAATATGAAGCCTCTTGTCTGCTGCAAATTGGCTGATATCAGTTCTGACTTTTGGTCTGTATTACCACTTGTTCAAGCATTGCTTCCAGGTGATGTGTTTTCTATGTCTTGTATGCCAAGTTTTTTTTTTAAAGAAATAGAAAGAAACTGATTTCTAGTTTTGTATTCATTTCCACAGCGCTTCGTCCTCCTGTCAATAGTCCAGATCAAGTGGATGATAGTTTCTCTCAGTGGAAACATGCTTCTGTACAACATGCTATATCTCAGGTTTCAAATAGTAATCCTTCTATATTTTTGATATCTTCTATATCTTGTTGGATAGTGTTAATATTTGATATCAAAATGTGATTGCAGATAGTAACAATGTCGTCATCATCAGTCCACCGCCCTCTTCTTCGTGCATGTGCTGGCTATTTGTCTTCATTCTCATCGTCTCATGTTTGTCAATTCAGATTTCATTATTCATTTTGGTTTATGTTCAAATATCTTATCATTTGCCAGACTCTAGTTAGATTTCGTAATTCTTGCATAGCTCGTTTAGTAAGTTTCCCCATCTTGATAAGAAACTAATTTCTACCTTTTGACCATCATCAGTCAAAGGCTGCGTGCTTGCTGGTAGATCTGTGTTCTGGGCCATTTTTGCCATGGATATCTACTGTTGTTCTGAAGGTTTTTTTTTTCCTGAACTATGTCAATATGTAGTCAAGTACTGCATATTAAGTAAATGGTTTGCTTTGATGCAGGTGGATCTTGCAATTGAACTTTTGGAGGATCTTCTGGGAATTATTCAGGTAGTGTTTTCTTTTCTCCTGTTTTACATTGTGCTGAAAGTTTATGTTATCTAACAGTAGGACAAATTTACTTCATCTCCTGTTGTTATTACATCTTCTATATTTTGATTGTTTATGAGATACTTGTATGTCTCTTAATTTGAAAGTAGATTGCTATTACATAATTTTTTATACTATTCAGAATTCAGTTTTACTTTGTTCCGTAAAGTGACTCAAATGTTCCTTACCTTATTCTAAAACCTTAGTACCTATATTTTCCTTATATTTTTGTTCCAGACTCCAATGTTTAACATAATTTAATCTGCATGACAATCATGTACTTCTAAAATCAGATTATTCAATCTATTTCTGCTTTCCAGATCACAGTACTCCTTATCTCCAATTATACTCATCGCTTGTGATCTTAACTTGATGTATTTTTTCCCTATGCCCTTGTTATCTCATAAGAGACCTTGTGAATTATGTTTTATCTCATAAGAGAACCTAAGAAATACATTGCCTAGTGAAGAACCAGAATCTGGCATGGACTATGCTAGTCAGTCAGGGAGATCTTAGCTACATGTCTTGGTTAGTCATAAGGTATTGCAAGTTTTGTGAATTTGTGATCATGTTTACTTTGAACTAACATGTGCTACTGTTTAAATAAAGGAATTTTGATCTGAAATAAGAGAAAATGGAAGAAGACAATGTCAATGTTCATAAGAGTTAAATAGCTAAAAAAAGGATAACCATTCTTAACAACTGCAAAGGCATGTTTATTGCATTTTATGTGATTAACACCTATTAGAAAGTGTTGGAATAATATAAATATTGAAGCGTCACTAAAACTTTGGAATTTGGTGTAGTGGCAGGGACTATAACATGGTATGTAGGCAATCCGATTTTGGATAGTTAGGCGCACATTTTGAGCATAAAATGGATCTTTGACCTGAGAGAGGGGGGAGGGGGGGGGGGGGGGATGTCATGTTGGATGATATAAATATTTAATCCTCGTTACAACTTTGGGGTTTTGCTGCAGCAGCAGCAGGGACTTCAATGAAAAGATACCATGGACTGTATGTCGTAAATTCTCTTATATATACCTTGTCCGATGGTTGTAGAATGGTTGGGCAAGTTTTTGGGTTGTCAGCCATCTTCACTCGTGACATCAGTTGAGGTTTCACAAGTATGTTCAGTTGCCTGAGCAAAACTCTACGCATTTAATGAATTCTCAAATGTATGTACGATAATCTGGATCTTCTTTGCTATTTTAGTTAAGGTGCCTTTGGGTTGGTGGGATTACTACTTTTCTTAATTCCTCATAAATTTATAGAAGTTGTTCAAGTATTGCTTTAGCGAATTTTTCTTATGCCTTCAGAAGCAGCTTTTAGTGTTACTTGTGGAACATTGGGAAGAATGTTCATCTTCATATTGTTGGCTTCATCTTGTGACTGATTAAGCTTTATGTAGGCTTTGCAACTCAATTTAACCTTATCTGTTAAAAGAACTCTGTTTGACATAATCTATGTAGGAATTCTAGACTTACACCTGCCTGAAATTTGTACATTCAATCAATCAACCCAGTCTATTTTATGAATTGATGCACCAAAAGTATTCTTGTTTTCTTTTCTGTTTTACTTGAGAAATAAATATGGCAATCTTATCCATCAACTTGTAATTGGTCTTATGTACTTTAGGTTGGTTTTATTCAGTTCTCTTCAAGTTGATGTTTAGAACTTGGAACGGGCACTAATCTCCAACACATTTCTAATGACTGGTTTATCACTTTTGCTTGATGAATGCATCTATGAGTTTAGTTTGTTGTATATACCGTCTTTCTCTTCTTAGAGTTTTGATGTATCTTTCAGGGTGCTCCTCAGCCCCGTGCACGTGCTGCTCTGAAGTATATTATACTAGCTTTGTCTGGGTACATGGATGATGTACTAGCAAATTATAAGGTGTGTTATGTGATGATCTTTTTATGTCAACATAATTTTGTCACGTGTAATTCAGGCTCGCCTTCTTCTTTAGTGAATTATATGGTATCCAATCAGTTATGTCCTTCCTGGTATAATTGTGAGAAATTTTGGTTTTATGATTCTCAGGAAAATAAGCATAAGCTTTTATTTCTTCTCGAAATGCTAGAACCCTTCCTCGACCCTGCAATGACTGCCATGAAAAATACGATTGCTTTTGGCGATGTTTCTGCTGTATTTCTAGAAAAGCAGGAGAGAAGTTGTGCAATTGTGCTTAATATAATTCGTACAGCAGCTAGAAGGCCTGCTGTTCTTCCATCCCTAGAATCTGAGTGGAGACGCGGCTCTGTCGCTCCAAGGTTTTGCTCTGCTACTTTGTTACTGTAAAAATTCTTTGCTTTTTGTGTGTGCTGATTTGGATACTTTGGAAGTTCGTCACATATAGAGAAGCAAATTCACAACAAAGATATGGTAATGGATATTACTTTACATGGGAGCTTACTGGTATTGGTTATATAGTTTTGTAAATTCCAAGCAGTTTTAAAAATTCCAAACATTTCTATAGTTATGTCTGCTTCTAAATCACTAAGATTTGTTTTTCAATTGGAAGTGGTGAATAAATCCGTTCCAAATTGGTAACTTTGAAATTTGCAAAGTTATTATTATTATTGTTAGGAAACTTAGATGTTGCATTTTCCATTTAGTTTTAGTATTACCTGTACAATCTCTTTTCTTCCAATGCAGTGTACTTCTTTCTGTTCTGGGGCCGCACATGCCATTGCCTCCTGACATTGATCTATGCAAATGTTCAGTTTCTAAAGTGATTGATCTGGAACCTTTGACTGGCTCAATTGGCACTTCTGTCCACCCTCATTGTGTCTCATTGAAATCTAGTAGCGCTGGCGGAGCTGATGAGAAGATTGACGTGCCTGAATTACCTGTGAAATTTGATGCTTTTGAAGAGACCAACCTTCTGTTTGCCCCTCCAGAATTGAAGAAACTGGTATTCACAAATCTGGCTAACAATTTTATGGGAAGCGGTCCTGATAGAAGTTCAAAATCTAGTCATGGTAGCACAGAAGGAAAATGTATGGCAGAGGAGACTTCTGGCAATAACATCCAGTTGGCTAACAGTTTTTTTGTTGATTACTTAAATCTGCAAGCAGACTATTTGCAACTTTTAGATCATCAAGATTGTGAGATTAGGGCTTCTGAGTTTCAACGCCTAGCATTGGATTTATGCTCTCAGCATGACATTACTTCAGAGGGTCATGATGCTGCTATAGATGCTTTGCTCTTAGCTGCAGAATGCTATGTCAATCCCTTTTTCATGGTTTCCTTCAGACCCACATCCAAGCTTATTGATCAGATCAACACTATCAAGTCCAAGATGAAGCAAAACGACAATTTGTTGGAGCTTGGCAGGGGCTTCCGGAAAAAGAATACTGATCTGGAGAAAATAGCTAATCTTGAAGCAAAAAGGGACGAAACTGTCCTACAGATACTCATCCAAGCTGCCAAATTGCACAAGGAATACCAGGCAACAATATCTCCTGTTGAACCACATCCACATGATTCTGATAGCAGAGAACAGGGTATAGATAAAAACCCACTGGATTTACAATCTGCTGATGCGATAACTTTGGTTCGGCATAATCAGACATTGCTCTGTGACTTTGTGATGCAACAGTTACAAAGGGAACAACATTCTTCACATGAAATTCTCTTACAAAGTCTACTCTTTCTTTTGCGTTGTGCAACAGAACTTTTTTGCCCCCCTGAAAATGTGATCGACATCATTCTGCAGTCAGCTGACAGTCTGAACGAATTGATTAAATCTTTATATTATCAACTCAAAGAGGGAAACATGCACTTTGATATGGAACAGTTACATGGCGTACAAAGGCGATGGTCACTTCTTCAAAGATTGGTTATAGCATCCTCTGGAAGTGATGATGGCGTAGACTTCATAAGAAATAGAATGAATGGACAATACAAATGCCTAATTCCTCCTTCATCCTGGATGCACAAAATCTCAAAGTTCTCAAATAACCCATATCCACTTACTCGGTTTCTAGGGTGGATGGCTGTTTCTCGTCATGCGAAGCAGTACATAAAGGATGGATTGTTTCTTGCTTCTGATCTTTCCCAACTCACGTCTTTATTATCAATATTTTCAGATGAACTTGCATTAATTGATAAAATAGCTGATCCGAAGGTTAAGGCATCAGATACAGACCTGTCAGCTACCGAACAACATTTTGAGAATAAATTTGGGCCTTATGGTCGGTCTAGTGATCAAGAGTCATTCCGTGTTCTTTATCCCGATCTGCATAAGTTCTTCCCAAATATGAGAGAGCAATTTGGAAGCTTTGGAGAAATAATTTTGGAAGCTGTGGGACTGCAGTTAATATCTCTACCTTGCAATGCTGTGCCAGATATACTTTGTTGGTTTTCTGATTTGTGCATGTGGACATATTCTGAAACAGGAAAAAGCCTCCGTGACACAAGGAATGCTGACCGTTTGAAAGGATATGCTTCTGTAAACGCTAAAGCAATTGTCCTCTATTTACTTGAATCAATTATAAGTGAGCACATGGAAGCAATGGTTCCTGAGATGCCCAGGATAGCACAAGTTTTGATATCATTGTGTAGAGCCTTTTACTGTGATGTTGCTTTCCTCAATTCTGTACTTAGTCTTTTGCGGCCATTAATATCTTACTTTCTGGGAAAGGTAACTGATGACAGAACACAATTTACTGATGAACTTCGTTCTCTAGATTTCGAGTCAAATTTTGAGGAGTTATTTGATAGTATTCGGTGTAGAAAGGAAGGCCAGGATTCTCCTGGGGATGGTACTCGACAAGGATCATTGATGATATTTGTTTTGGGTGCGCTATTTCCTGAGTTGTCCTTCAAACGGAAAAGAGAAATTTTGCAATCATTGTTTCAATGGGTTGATTTTACGACAACAGAGCCAATATCTTCTTTCTATAGTTACCTATGCGCTTTTCAGAAGGTCTTGGGCAGCTGTCGTATATTACTAATTCAAAATCTGAATCGATATGGTATGTCTTTACCATACAAGGATAGTGAACCATCTGACGCGAGTTCAAAGTTTCCCTGTGCTTTTCCGGAAAGTGCAAGCTGCAGTTCTTTTACTAAGTTGGGTACAGAGGTTGATACTGTTGATGCTGATGATCTCCTAGATCAAGGGTTACATTATTTATCTACTGACGAAATCAAAGAATTTTCAGAAGGGTTAGATATGTTAGTTTCCAAGCTTATTCCTGCTATTGAGTTTACATGGAAACTTCATTATCAATTAGCAATGAAGCTCACATATACATCAGCAAAATGTATCTTGTTAGCAAGATGTTTGAGCTCCATTAGTGGAGTAGGTAGTCGTATTAGGAATGGTGATGGTGAAATCCTTGATCAGTCTATATCAGATGACCTTTTGTCAAATTGTTGGAGAAGTGCTCTTGAAGGGCTTATAGGAGCTATCATAACAGGTAAAAGAAGTCACTGCTGGCAGGCAGCATCCACTATGTTTGATTATCTGTTCAGCCTTCCCCGAGACATCTCTTTGGACTGTGTTATTTGCTCTATATGCCATGTGATAAAGTATTTCTTTCTTCATGCACCAAGGCTTTCATGGAGATTGCAGACAGATAAGTGGTTAACATTTTTATTCATGAGGGGCGTTGGTAAGCTTGAAGGAAATGAGGATTCACTGGTTGATTTGTTCTGTGCTATGTTGTGTCATCCAGAACCAGAACTACGATCTATTGCATTGCAGCATCTCGGAAGGATTGTTGGCCTGGAAAGTTATGATGGATTAAACAAATTATCACACGAAGTTAGGCAGAATTCTGTTGAATCTGATTTAGTCGTATCAGTTCCTGAATCAATTATATCTGCTATAGTTATGAATACATGGGATAAGGTTGCAGCATTGGCTGTGTCTGACCCTTCTATGCTTTTGAAGCCACATGCAATGGCTTTATTATCAGGTTATATTCCATTTGCTGGAAGAGCTCAACTGCAATCCTTTCTTGTAGCAAGTAATACGATAATGCGGGGTACGGGAAAACTTTCCCCGTCAATGGAAGAGGGTCTTGTCGTTCGTCTTTCTATAGGTCTTCTTGCAACTGCATGTCTCTATTCTCCCGCCGAGGATATTGCTTTAGTACCGGAAAGTGTTTGGCGGAACCTTGAGAGAATGGGAATGGCAAGGACTGGTATGTTAATCTGTCTTGTTTACTGAAGACACTTATTTCTTTACTAAACATGTCTTCAGGAGTGCAACATTTATGGTTGAAATCCGCTGCCATCAAGCAAGATATAAAATATAACATTTGAGTCTGCCAGCTCATATTATATTGTTTAATGCAGGAGGACTTGATGATAGGGAGAAAAAATTGTGTGAAGTTTTATGCAAACTTGAAACCGAAGCTGAAACTGCAAAAAAGGTATTAGTGGAAGGGCCACTATAACATATGCAAATTGAGCTATACTTCGATTTTCGACCAAGGTTCGTAGTATCGTTGTGTACCAATATGTATCGGCCGTATCATATCGTTTTTTGGCATGTTCGATCCGATACTCACCCACTGATACGTTAATACCAAATGTAGCTCTTTTTTATTACGTAGAAGATTAACATACTACAATGTCGAAAAAAAATATTTATTGCCACAATGTAAGCATTACATTTGTGGAAGTTGTATACTACAAATTCACAATGTTCATACATGTTAATATTGTTACATTTTCAAAACTATTGGGGGATATTTTGTCTCAAAGAAGTAAAACAAACAACAATATCTACTGCTGTTACGGCTATCAACGGGTTGGGTTTGGGTTGAATTTATTTATAATCCGAAACCAACCAAAATTCATTTGATTGCCAATACACGAACCTGACATATTTTCATTCAGGTTCTGTTTTAGAATCCAAAGTCTATTTGTGCAGGTTGACTTATATATATATATATATTTTTGGAACCAGGTAAATTGTTTCTGGAATCGCTCCCACTGGGATTCGAACTCCTGACCACTCGGGCCGCATGCATCTCTCTTAACCACTAGGCTAGAGGTCATTTGCGCTTATATATATATATATATATATATATATATATATAAAATATATATATATATATATATATATATAGACGATGGCGGCTCCCTCGTGCGATCGGGCGACCGACTCCCCATCTAGGGTTTCGGCCTTCCCTCCCCCCCGACCCCCCGATCCGCTTGCGGGGAGGGGGCCTCGGCGGCTGGGAGGACTTGGGGGGGGGGGGGAGGACGGCTGCTTGGCAGCCCTGTCGGCGGCAACAGCGGGACCCCCCCACGCGGGGGGGGGGTCGGGAGGCTCTGGCGGGACCCCCCCAGGCGGGGGGGGGGGGGGTCGGGCAGCACCGGCAGGACCCCCCCAGGTGGGGGGGTGGGGTCGGGCGGCAGCGGGGCCGGGTCCGGCGACCCCAGGCCTGGCGGCAGCGGCGGAACAGCCCCACACGGGGGGGGGGGGGGGTCGGGTGGCGGCGGCGGGAACCCTACATGCGGGGAGGGGTCGGGCGGAGGTGGTGGTGGCACTCCCGGAGGAAAGGCTTCAGTTTTCGAGTTCGGGTCCGGAGGGGACAACTCTGGGGATGCCGGCTGGCAGACCGTGACGAGACGACGGACTGGAGGACGGAGAGGAGCACAGTCCCAAGGTGCGGAAAGGGCGGGGCCAGGAAATCATGGGAATCGATCCCTGATTGGCGCTATGGATCCCCGGCGCCGGGGGGGAGGCACGGTGCGATCAGTTACGGGTTGGAGGCCTAAGGCGACGGCGGCCGAGAAGGCTAAGGATATTGCTACCGATACCGGCAAGACAGGCCAGGGTCCTGTTACCCCCCCGACCAGGACGCTCCCTGAGGAGCAGAGGCCTCGGTCATGGAAAGAGGTCTGCATGCCAGTGACGGAGAAAAGTCCGATGTCGATGGAGTTTGTTCCACCGATGTCGGTTGGAGGACTTCGGGCGTATTTTCCCGCTGAAGAAATAGCGGTGGTTTCCGAATTCTGGAAGAACACTCTGGTGTTATATGTGTTAGGAAACAAGCCGTTCTATGGCCAAATTCGGGGATATGCGGTGAGGGTCTGGAGACCCAAAGGGAGCATGGAATTCTTTTCTCGGGAGAACGGGTTCTATTATGTCAAATTTGGATTAGCGGAGGATGTGTCCAGGATTCTTCAGGGGGGGCCTTGGTCATTTGACGGGAGACTCATTATACTGAAGGAGTGGACGCCGGAGTTGAGGTGTGAGAAGGAGGTGCTGAACGCTATCCCCATCTGGGTCCGTTTCCCTGAGTTCCCAGTAAAGTATTGGAGTATCCCGCTTCTCATGCGACTTGCCAGTCTTGTGGGGAAGCCGATCAAAGCAGACGAGGCCACTACTTTTCGTACCAGACTGATGTATGCCAGGGTCTTCGTGGAGATCAAGGCGGGCTCTGTGCTACCGAGTACGCTCGAGTATCAGGTACCGTCTGGGGAGGTTCTAACACAGGCAGTGGAATATGACTGGGTTCCCCCTATGTGTTCTCACTGTGAGTGCTTTGGGCATCCTACCAGTACGTGCAAATACAAGGGGAAGGAGACTGCCAGGCCACAGACGACTCAGACGGAGGCACCTAGGAAGGAGACGACCTCTAGTCACTTGCCGGGGGAGACGGAGCCAGTCAGACATCGGGAGGACACAGGGATGGAGGTTGACAGGAGGCTGGAGTCAGGATCACCGCAGAGAGAGGAGAGCACGCAGGGTGCACTGGTCCCGTTCATATCACAGAGGACCATCGTGACCAGGGGTATGTGCGCGGCTGGTGGTAGTCAGATTGTGACGGAGGCCTCCCCGGCGATCATGGTGTACAGCAGCAGGAAAAGGCATGCCCCGGCCACACGGGAGGATATCCCTCAAGCGAGGGATATGGATGACCAGACTGAAGACAATCCTGACTGGGCCCTTACACTCAGCAGGATACAGGCCCACCTTGCTCCTTCTTCTATGGTAGATGCTATCATTGATCAGGCGGATGAGACACTTCCCTCGAGTGTCGATCCAGACGAGTGCCAGGGGGACCCATCTTCTCTTTATTAGATGTCGGTCCTAACATGGAACATTAGGGGGGGTGTTCCATAGGACATTGGAGGGAGATTGGAGGGGTTCTGAGACGAGAGGCATGTGACATTGCCATCCTACTGGAGACGAAGATTAGAGGGGCCGCTATGCTCTCGCGTAGGACTCCGGCAAACTGGGATCACATTTACAATTTAGATCTTTGTGGTATGGCAAGGATCTGGGTTAGGTGGAACAAAGAAAGTTGGGAAGGGGTGCAGATCCACAAATCAGAACAACTCATCGGTGTTACTTTTGTGAACAAAGGTGGGTTCCGATTCATCCTGGGGGCTGTCTATGGGCACAATGACAGGAGACTACGGGAGGCTTTGTGGGAGGACATTGTGCATCTGGGTCTCATGGCGGACAATCTGTCTCTCCTTCTGCTCATCATGGGGGACTTCAATGCTATGCTGCTTCGCCAAGAGAAGGTGGGAGGTCGTCCTGTTCCGGATTTGATCTTATATGACTTCCAGAGGTGTTTGCTTCTGTCAGGGATGCGGGGGCTGGAGCGAGCTGGACATATCTGGACCTGGCACAACAAGGCTACTCATAATCGGATTGCTTGTCAGTTGGATCAGGCCTTGGGCAATAGTGAGTGGTTCAGGTGCTTTTCGAACTCGGTGGCGGAAGGTCTGGCGGCGGGTACTAGCGACCATTCTCCTATCTGGGTTGGCTTCGGTGAGAGACCTACTCTGAGGGCGAGGCCATTCCGATATAACAACAGCTGGTATCTGTCGGCCGAATATGAGGAGGTGGTTATGGGAGAGATGCAGCACTTCCAGGAGGGCACGGCTCAGTTCCGCATGGTTCACAAACTTAAGCAGCTCAAGAAGGCTATCAGGGGGTGGGTGAAGACGATACCGCGGACTTCTCTGGCAGATAAGGAAGCCGAGCTTCGGGACACCCAGGTGGCCCTCCAAGCTGACATTCTGAACGGGGAGCTGGCGGCCAAGGAGAAGCTCCTGATTGGGGAGGTTAGCACCATGCGCAAACAGGAGGAGATTAGTGCGGCACAGAGGGCTAAATGTACCTGGCTTAAAGATGGAGACCGCTGCACTAGATTCTTCTACGATGTGATCCGCGCCCGTCAGCACCGGAACAGCATCCCCAGACTTCTGAATGCTGAGGGACGTCTTGTAGGGGACCCGGCGGAGATTCAGGAGGAGGCCGTCAGATTCTACACGGCCCTCTATCAGCAGTCAGACTACTCCAGCATGTTCCCTGCACTTGTCACGAAGAGACTGGTGTCCCGACATGGGAACAGTCTGCTTCTGGCACCTGTGAGGATGGAGGAGGTGGAGGATATTGTTATGAAGGCCAACCCCAACAAAGCTCCCGGGCCTGATGGCTTCTCTTCAGGGTTCTTTAAGCGACACTGGGGTGTGCTTAAGACACATGTCCTGGCGGCGGTTCAGGAGTTCTTTGTGGAGGGCAGGCTTCTGAAGGAAATGAACCATACTTTTTTGACGCTGGTTCCTAAAAAGGAGGGAGCGACTTCTCTTGTGGACTTCCGGTCCATTGCTTGCTGTAATTTTCTTTACAAGATTATCACTCATCTTATGTGCAGGCGTATGGAGGGGATTATGCAGGGATTGGTGTCCCAGAATCAAGCAGCGTTCATCAAGGGCAGGTCGATAGCGGAGCACAGCCTGCTAGCTCATGAGATGGTGAGGGAGTTCAGCAAACCTGGGGGGATGAAGGCTCGTGTGAAGCTTGATCTCCGGAAAGCTTACGATACGGTCAACAGGGACTTCCTGTGTCACTTGATGCTTGCCATGGGATTCGATGAGCGGTGGGTTGCGAGGGTGAGGGAGTGCATTTGCTCCCCTACTTTCTCAGTCCTCATCCGGGGCACGCCACATGGCTACTTCAGTAGCAACAGGGGGTTGAGGCAGGGTGACCCCCTCTCCCCATATCTATTTACCTTGGTGATGGAGTACTTTACTTGCATGATGGATACGGCAGTGCATACCAAGAGGATCATTCCCCTTTTCCGATTAGTGAGTCCGGTTGTATCCCACTTGATCTATGCTGACGACTTATTGGTGCTTCTCCAGCCTTCCATGCGGGGAATGAGAGCGCTCTCTGACATTATAGAGGAGTTCGGACGGCTATCTGGGCTCCAGTTAAACAGGGAGAAGAGCAGAGTCTACTTTAGCTCTCGGTGCACACAGCAGGAGGAGAGAGCCTTCGCCTTAGGTGTGGACAGAGGCGAGCTCCCAGTGAAATACCTGGGGGTCCCGCTGATGGTCAACTATGCCAGAGAGCAGGATTGTCACAGCTTGGTGGACTTTGCTCAGAGGAGGGTGGAAGGCTGGCAAGCTGCGGGTCTATCTTTTGGCGGCAGGATAGAGTTGGTGCGTTCGGTTATTGCAGGCATCACGATGTTCTGGTTCCAGTCTATCCAGATCCCCACGGCTACTATTCGTAAAGTGGAGGCCATATGTGCTGACTTCATCTGGAGGGGAGGGATACATGCGATATCCTGGGACCAGTTATGTCGGCCTCGGGAGGAAGGAGGAGGGGTTGAGGCCTCTCCATACGGTCAGGAAGGCAGCTTGTGTGAAGATGGCCTGGAGATTCATCAAGGGGGGTCGCTCTGGACAGAATGGATGGCGAACAGATATCTGAGGAGGACCAACTTCTGGGCTTGCAGGATAGACAACAATTTCTCGGTCACGTTCAAGGCCATCCTAAGGTGTAGACCGGTGCTTCAGACCGCTATTTGCAGGCAGATGAAGGATGGGACGACTACCGACCTCTGGCTGGACCCTTGGTTGGGTTCCAGATCCTTGCTAGAGCTTCTGGGGGGGCAGCTGGATAGAGAAGCGGGCAGGGGGCTCACTTGTAGTCGGATCATTAGAGATGGAGTCTGGAGGCCAGAGGGATATACTTATACCGCTCAGCTAGCCAAGGAGATTCGCCTTGTTACTATCGACGCTAGCCAGGCGGTGGACACATGGTGCTGGGCCGGCCCAGGTACGGGGGGCGGGTCAGGGTTATTCTGCTTTCGTAGTTGCTACGATTTGGTTCGGACCCATCACGACCTGGCTGAGGAGGTGGAATTCATTTGGGGCAAGCGCGTGGCACGGAAAATGCAACTATGTGCATATCGCCTTTTCCGGGGTAGACTGATGACGAGAGACAGACTCCTCCGGTTTGGGATGCAGATCCCGGATGCCAAATGTGTGCTATGTAATGAGGATGATGAATCTATGGGGCATCTTTTCTTTGTTTGTCCGATGACCTGACACATTTGGACTGAGCAGTGTGCACAGCTGAGAGGAGGAGTTGGGGTGGATCGAGACATCCGGAGCATTCTCAGCTGGATCCGAGATCACAGAGGCCGGGATCCGGGATGGGCTAGAAGAGCCAGAGTTCGTCTTGCTGCGTCTGTTTGGCACATCTGGAAGGAACGGAACAGCCGTATCTTTGAGGGCTTGACTACCCCCCTATTGGAATTCTACATAATATAGAATTCGATGTATCTGTAATGGTCCCATAATATTAGTATTTGGGGCATGGAGAGTCGTGATGTTGTACTTTAATACCTTTTCCGCTATATGCGAGGAATAAATTCACCCTTATTCCAAATATATATATATATATATATATATATATATATATATATATATATGAAGCAATGGGTAATTGTGGCGAACTCGCCTCCACTGGGGCTCGAACTCCTGACCACTTGGGCCGCATGCATCTCTCTTACCACTAGGCTAGAGGTCATTTGCTATATATATATATATATATATATATATATATATATATATATATTCATCCAATTGGTCTGTTATGCATCGAACCCAGTACCTCCCACAACAAACCTCTTAACACACTACTATCTGGCCACATACAATCTTATATTTCTCTAAAGAGGTTTTCTATTTAATCAAAACCCGAACCAGACCCAAAATCTTTTCGGGTTTCGTATGTACCTGTACCCGAAATTCATTCGGTTTCTATTTTTACATCCAAACACGAAGTTTTAGCTACAATTGAGGCCGGGTTAATGGGTTATGGGTTACCATTTGCAGGCCTAATTGCAGGTGAATAATTTGGCAATGTTGAATATTATTCCATTCAAAACTAAAAGAAACATCAAATAATACATAAGATTACACATAAATTCATCAAATATTTTGCTAGACTTGTAACTTCGTATTATTTTTGGTTTTCTGAAACCAAGAACTCCGAAACTCTGATCCATAACTGCCGAAACTGCCAATTCTGCTGCTACTCAGTCATAAGAAGGGTTTTGAATCCGATAACGATACTGTGAACCTTGATTTTGACATGCCAATAGATAAAGGAACACTATATATTATTTGTAATCTTATTCTTGTCTATTCCATTTTATTGTGGTTTCACTAATTTTTTCTTCTTTGCATGCAAGGCCGTCAAAGATGCACTCTCTTTGGGTACTGCATCAAAGCATTGTGATCCTAGTTTCAGAAGCACCCGTGAATCAATTCTTCAGGTCATTTACTTTGACTAATGATTAGATTAATTTGTTAGCCAATAGTCACTTTGTTTCATGCAGGTGTCCGAAATGGTTCATGTCTTGTGTTATAAAACAATTAACAAACGAAGTTGTCACCACGCGATTCTCTTGAACATGTCTTAGTGTTTTATTTAAGTGATTTATGGGAGTAGACACATGGACTTCTATTTTCCAAGTTTGGGTCCTTTTTTGAGTCGAGTCTTGTTGGTTTCGTTGAACTATATTCCATAGCCCATCCCAGATATTTTGGATAAAGTCTGTGTTGTTTTATACGTTTTGTTTTAGTTTTAATAATTCATTTACATGTTTGGAAGCACTCCTGTTTTCTTCTAGTGATGGACTTCCATGTAAACCCTTCTTTAGTGCTTTCCATATTGAAGTAATGGAGATATCTATGTGCAACCGGTGATTAGCTGTCCTATATGTAAATAACTAGAGAGAGCCCACACAATTGCTCGGGCTTAAAGACAACAATGGGCCGTAATTGGGTCTGTCCATCTGTCCTGCCCCGACCGATTCTTAACGTAACTCAGACTACCCACAATCGACTCTATCATCCTTATTCTCTCCTCTTCTTATATGAAAACCTAAACTACTCCACACAACTTCCTTCTGTCTCTCTTTCTCTCCTCATCTTCTTCTTCCACCCCCTCAACCAGACCCGCGGAAATGGATTCTTGAGTCACGAGAGTGACTGTAATTTTTGGGATAAAAGCTTTAGTGTTGTTCTTAAGGAAGGTCTGATTGGACACAAATTATATCCATTAATGTATCCATCTTCGTTAGTCACATTTTATATCTTATTGTCATGGGATTATGCTTATGTTTATTGTTTATTTTTGACTTTTGTATCACAAGTTCTTTAACCATTTTTAAAAATATTATTATTGCTTAATGTTTTAATAGGTGCTTTCTTCTCTGACCTCCACTCAATCATACTTCGATTTCTTCGCAAGGAGAGCTGACCATGACTCTGAAGTACGGTGGTTCCTTAGTGGGTATTGTGATACCAGTTAGCATTTGACATATAAGATATATTAATCTATTTGAAAATCATTTAGGTGCTTGAAGAAGCGGAGATTGAAATAGATCTTCTTCAGAAAGAAAAAGCAATGCAAGAAGTATCTGAAAACCGCGGAGAAGAAACCCCTGTACCTTCCTATATATCATGTAAAAGTTTTAACATATCTTCTGGGTGTCTGGCACCATCATAGCCTTACTTCAGGTATTTGTATATCTATTTTGACAGATGATATGAAGGATGGTAATCGTCTTCAAAAAATTAAGGATGACATTCAATCTTTGTAAGTACCATTATTCTTCCTGATACCAGCATGATTCATCTAAATATACTCCAACGGAAACTTCTCTATATACATCTCTGTTAGCTGCTATATATTGAAAGTAGACAGCGAACAAATCGTTTATCGTAATACTGAAATCTTTATTTAGTATTTCACGAAATATACATATTACTTAAATTCTCAATTTTAACATTACACCTGTGGGATATTAATCACTATTACCCTATAGCATGATATAGTTCTGTCACCAAGCTGACATGGATACTTAATGATCTCTTGAATTATCTAGTCTTTACTGAGATGGTAGATTTTTCCGAATTTCTTGTTTGGTTTTACCATCTGGGCATGTTGATGACTGACCTAGTTTTTAATTAATTTTAGTCTGCATGTACAGGAGCATGTCTCTTCACTCCCATCCTGTCTTCTTAAATTGTCCAAGTGCAGAGTTTGGTGTTTGTTTTAAATTCATCCTCATTAGAATTTATATGATGCGAGTTCACTATTTCAGTGATCCTGGGATGATTATCGTTGTTTCTGACCATGTGGCCACATGGAAATTTTGCTTAATCTACCACCCTTTTGATTGGATTTTAATCATTCAATTGATCACTGCCGAACTGAACTCTTAGAATCCTTGCCCGCAGTTCAAATTTCTTCTCATGTCACTATTTGAGCAAATATCTGTCCCTCGCTGCTGCAGCCTTTGGACGTCTTTTCTTATCATGGTTTGTTGATGTGTTAGGTTAATGGTTCATTTATTTACCATCTTGTAGTGGTCCAACTACTTAACCACATAAATAGGAATTCTGACCTCTGGAGAAACTTGAAAGAAGGGATGGAGCCAGGTGTTTTGCTCCCCCACCCCATCACCTACCCCCCTATTTTTGAAAATATTTATTATTGTACTTTTGGAAATCTCTAGAACATTTAATGTATTGGCCTTAAATGTGTTTAAGGAACTCATCAACTCGGAGATATTCTCTTATTAGGAGCTTTATCTACTACTGGATTTGCCCATTTTTGGGACAGTCAGAGTCGTGCTGTCTTGGTGTATAGCATTTGGCTCTATAAGCCTGATCTCTGATTATGCTTCTCCACCTGTGCTAGTTGTCTCTTGATCTCTCTGAGTTATGACAACCGAGGGATGTTTGAACACCATAGATATATTCTCCCAATATTTACATATTGTTAGAACTTTATCCCCTTTTGTACATACATATTTTTTTTATAGTCATGTATGCGGAATTATTTTGAGAAGAAATGAGTTCATGTGAGATCTACAATACATCATGACTACACTACTAGTATATTGGTTGAGATATCGTTTTTCCTGATGTTCGTCAAACACATGATCAATAGTTACCCTTAAACTTTGTCTTGTTTTTGGGTAATTATTATCTTTTCTGTGAAAAAGTTGACTTTATTCAACCATTTAAGTTTTACATATATTCTTGTTTATGTCAGTTAATAATAGAAAATGAAGAGCTCTGCTAGGGTTTCTCCTCTGGCGGCTACCACGCCTCCCCCTCGCCCCACAGATCCACTCGTGGGGGGAGTGAGGCGGACCGGAGGGGAGGGGGGGGGGAGGCCCCTCCTGACCGGCGGCAATGGGAACCCCCAGGCGGGGGGGGGGGGTCGGGCAGGACTGGTGGGACCCCCCCAGGCGAGGGGGGTTGGGCGGGACTGGTGGGACCCCCCAGGCGAGGGGGGTTGGGCGGGACTGGTGGGACCCTTCCAGGTGTGGGAGGGGGGTCGGGCGCGGGAGGAGGGTCCCCCCAGGCGGGTCGGGCGCGGGTGGGACCCCCCAGGCGGGGGAGGGCCGGGCGCTAGTGTTGGGTCCCCCCCCCCCCCACAGGCGGGGGGGGGGGGACGGGCGCAGGTGGTGGTGGGACCTCCCCAGGAGGGGGGGGGGGGTCAGGTGCGGGAGGTGGGATTCCCCCAGGCGGGGGAGGGTCGGGGTCTACGGTCCAGGTTTTCGAGTTCGGTTCGGGATCTGAGCTGGGGGTAGACAGGACTGGAGATGCAGGCTGGCAGACGGTGGTGAGACGAAGGACAGGAGGGCGACGAGGGGTCCAGACTCAAGTCTTGGGTCGGGCGGGACCTGGAAATTATGGGAATCGCCCATCGATAGGCACAGTGGATCTCCGTCGCCGAGTGGGAGGTATGGTGCGCACTGTGTCGAGATGGAGGCCAAAGGCGACGGCGGCAGAGAAGGCAAAGGGCATTGCTGTTGATGCCGGTAGACAAGGACCTGCGAGCTCTCCAACCAGGACTCACACAGAGGAGCAGAGGCCTCGATCCTGGAAGGAGGTATACACGTCAGTGGAGACGAAGAACCCGTTGTCGATGGAATTTGTTACACCGATAACGGTCGGAGGAGGGCTCCGGGCGTACTTCCCCGCAGAGGAAATAGCGGAGGTTACAGACTTCTGGAAGAACACATTGGTGCTGTATGTGTTAGGTAACAAGCCGTTCTATGGCCAAATCCGAGGATATGCGGAGAGAGTCTGGAGACCTAAAGGCAGCATGGAATTCTTCTCCCGGGAGAATGGGTTTTACTATGTTAAATTCGGACTAGCGGAGGATGTGACCAGGATTTTGCAGGGATGGCCCTGGTCATTTGATGGGAGGCGCATCATATTGAAGCAGTGGACGCCGGAGCTGAGATGTGAGAAGGAGGTGCTGAATGCTATTCCCATATGAATCTGATTCCCAGAGTTCCCAGTGAAGTATTGGAGCATCCCGCTCCTCATGAGACTCGCCAGCCTAGTGGAAAAACCGATCAAGGCGGATGAGGCTACTGCTTTCCGCACCAGACTGATGTATGCCAGAGTCTTTGTGGAGATCAAGGCGGGCTCGGAATTGCCGAGTATGCTGGAATATCAGGTACCGTTGTCACGTCCCGATTCCGCAGAGTCCTTTCGTCCTCGCTTCGGACTCTTTGAGACCGATCGTCCTCGCTAAGGCGTGATGCCGTGCAAGCCTAAGTTGCGCTTGCACAAGGCCAAGACCTGAAGCAAGACAAGATAGACAAGATTGACAATACGCAGCGGAACATATCGCAGATAATTGAAGCAGCAGCGGACATATTTCAGAATACAAGCATTGAACGCAATGGTAACAAGAAACAATTCTCTTTATTGATTTCTTTTGAACAGATTACAAGCTCTCGATTCTCTCTGATACAATATTACATTCTCTCAGAACTTTACAGATTACAATGATCCCGTTCCCATACATTACATCCCTTTTATATACAAAATCAAACTCTTGCAACAGATGTCATCTCTTGGCATCTCTTCTGATTTCTGGCTTCTGAGGATGAGGCTCGGGCTATCGCTTCGGACTATCATTCTCGATGCATATTGCACTTGCATGCAGACTGATGGTGGGTCAGCATATCAGCATACTGGTGATTGTGAACAAAGAGCTACATTTGTCTGAAATGATCACTGTTCATTTAGTGAGAAAACGTTTCTTGTGATGTGATCTTGCTACTTTTACCTATGTTTATTTCATGCATACAAAATCAGTTTACATTCTTTGAAAGACCAACATATCATTTCCATATTAGCCGCTGTTTTTAGAGACCCGTCGATTTCAGTGATTTCTAAATCACTGGAATTCATAAGTTGACCTTGTAGATGGTTATAGAGACTAGCTTGACCATGGTTGACTACTTTGACTAGACGTCGAAGTAGAGTCAACAGTTGACCTAGGTTTGATCAGACTTGACCAACGTTGACTTTTTGACCAAAGTCAATTGTAGGTCAACCATTGACCTATTTAACCTAGATTAGACTTAGAGTTGACCGAAGTTGACCAGTTGACCAAAGTCAACTGTACGTCAACCTTGACCCAGTTTGTCTTAGTTTGACCTAGATGTTAGTATATCTTTTGACCCTGATCAGTTCTTGTATTATTTCATCCTTAGGTCTGTGGCTTTACTCTGAACCCTGATTCATATTGACAGCAGGACCCCAGGCGAGTACATTCTCTGATAACTTATTCCCAATTTATGATAACTGTTATGATTCATGTACTTAGTGTTGATATGCTTATTCCTGACACATGGTTCTCACGGATTGGTATTCTTGGATCCCGACGAGAGATGTTTCTCCTTCTTAGGTTGGGATGTATTGTGCAAGCACCCTTGTAGCTCTTGCTCGATATGTGGTCACTGATTCTAGGGAAGGTTCGCGACCTTCTTATTAGAATCCCGTGCAGTGACGTGTCCTGTTTGGATCCATTCTACCAGTTGGGGTAGGGGGAGTAGTAGCGTATGCCTGTGATCATATCCCCTTGTATTCTTGAACAGTGTGAGTCATATACCGCACTTATGAATTCTCTTATAAGCATACTCAAGATTACTGTCTTGTTATTAGCAATACATTCATTCAAAACTCAGATTCTTATTAGGCGTAAGCGAATCAGCAAATGAGATTTCGTCCACTCACCCAGATCAATCGTCTTCTATTGCAAAGCCAGCAATCCGATCTTTCTGTTTATCTAGTGCCTTCGCGGAGCTGAGCACTACATAATTACCCACCGAAAAGAAGTTTCGTCCTCGAAACTTAAGGAAAAACTTACGATATCCTTAGCAGCGATAGTCCTCATCCTTTGCCATCATCAATCCATGAAATCACAATTCAGATCATATCAAAACTCTTGTTCAATAAAGCATTTCAATCTCAATCAATCAAATCGGTAAAACATATGTCGGCATCATAAAAATATTTACGGACTTATTGTATGGAACGTTCATCTCATTGACGATATCAAGTATGCAAGAAAATTTCGATAAGGAGAACATGTTCGAATTCAATTGAATCAAAATTGCCAGAGGATCGTGTTGCTTTGATACCATTCTGTCACGTCCCTATCCCGCAGAGTCCTTTCGGCCTCGCTTCGGACTCTTTGAGACCGATCGTCCTCGCTAAGGCGTGATGTCGTGCAAGTCTAAGTTGCGCTTGCACAAGGCCAAGACCTGAAGCAAGACAAGATAGACAAGATTGACAATACGCAGCGGAACATATCGCATATAATTGAAGCAGCATCGGACATATTTCAGAATACAAGCATTGAACACAATGGTAACAAGAAATAATTTTCTTTATTGATTTTTTTTGAACAGATTACAAGCTCTCGATTCTCTCTGATACAATATTACATTCTCTCAGAACTTTACAGATTACAATGATCCCGTTCCTATACATTACATCCTTTTTATATACAAAACCAAACTCTAGCAACAGATGTCATCTCTTGGCATCTCTTCTGATTTCTGGCTTCTGAGGATGAGGCTCGGGCTATCGCTTCGGACTATCATTCTTGATGCATATTACACCTGCATGCAGACTGATGGTGGGTCAGTATATCAGCATACTGGTGATTGTGAACAAAGAGCTACATTTGTCTGAAACGATCACTGTTTATTTAGTGAGAAAACGTTTCTTGTGATGTGATCTTGCTACTTTTACCTATGTTCATTTCATGCATACAAAGTCAGTTTACATTCTTTGAAAGACCAACATATCATTTCCATATTAGCCGCTGTGCCTCCCTTGGGTTCAGCTCTTCGCTAACCGCTGTGACTCGCATGGGTTCAGCTCGTCGCTAGCCGTTGTGACTCTCTTGGGTTCAGCTCGTCGCTAACCGCTGTGACTCGCATGGGTTCAGCTCGTCGCTAGCCGTTGTGACTCTCTTGGGTTCAGCTCGTCGCTAACCGCTGTGACTCGCATGGGTTCAGCTTGTCGCTAGCCGCTGTGACTCGTAAGGGTTCAGCTCGTCGCTAAGTGGATACCCAATGCAAATGCAATATCAAATGAAACCATCATGCATCAATCGAGCAACTCATAAACAATTCCATCTTCTTCTCAAGCAGGAAACCGTTCTCTTTCTTAGCAGACAATGTGCGGATTCTCTTATAAGCATACTCAAGATTACTGTCTTGTTATTAGCAATACATTCATTCAAAACTCAGATTCTTATTAGGCGTAAGCGAATCAGCAAATGAGACTTCGTCCACTCACCCAGATCAATCGTCTTCTATTGCAGAGCCAGCAATCCGATCTTTCTGTTTATCTAGTGCCTTCGAGGAGCGGGGCACTATAACCGTCCGGGGAGATTCTGACACAGTCGGTGGAGAATGACTGGGTTCCCCCCATGTGCTCCTACTGTGAGTGCTTTGGGCACGCTACTAGTGCTTGCAAGTATAAGGGGAAGGAGGCCGTTAGGCCACCGGCGGCTCAGACGGAGGTATCCGGGACGGAGGCGGCTCCCAGCCACTTACCTGGAGAGACGTCGACAGACAGACATATGGAGGAGGACACGGTGATGGAGGTCGACAGGAGGATGGGGACAGGATCCACGCAGAGACATGAGAGTACGCAGGACGCGTTGGTCACTTTCAGGCCACAGAGGAACATGGTGACCAGGGGTATGAGCGCGGCTGGTAGCAGTCAGAAGGTGATGGAAGCCCCACCGACGATCATGGTATACGGCAGCAGGAAAAGACATGCTCCGGCCACGCGGGAGGATATCCCCCAGACGGGGGATCTGGACGACCAGACTGAGGCTAATCCTGACTGGGCCCTTACCATTAGCAGGATTCAGGCACACCTTGCTCCTTCCTCCATGGTGGACGCAGACATTGATCAGACGGAGGAGACACTTCCCTCGAGTGTCGATCCAGACGAGTTTCAGGGGGACCCCTCATTTATTAATTAATGTCGGTCATAGCCTGGAACATTAGGGGGGTGTTCCATTAGACGCTGGAGAGATTGGAGGAGTTCTGAGGAGAGAGGCGTGTGACATAGCTATTTTGTTGGAGATGAAGATCAGAGGGGCCGCGATGCTGTCGCGTCGGACTCCGACAAACTGGGACCACTTACACAACTTAGATCTTTGCGATATGGCAAGGATCTGGGTTAGGTGGAACCGAGATAGCTGGGAGGGGGTGCAGATCCAAAAGTCGGAACGACTTATTGGCATTTCTTTTGAGAACAAAGGTGGGTTTCGCTTCATCCTGGGTGCCGTATACGGGCACAATGATCGGAGACTCCGCGAGTCCTTGTGGGAGGACATAGTGCACCTGTGTCATATGGCGGACCACATGCATCTTCCTCTGCTTATCATGGGGACTTCAATGCTATGCTGCTTCGCCAAGAGAAGGTGGGAGGTCGCCCTGTTCCGGATTCGATCTTATATGACTTCCAGAGATGTCTGCTTATGTCTGGGATGAGGGGCTGGAGAGAGCGGGTCATATCTGGACCTGGCACAACAAGGCAACACATAATCGGATTGCATGTCAGTTGGATCGGGCCTTGGGCAATAGTGAATGGTTCCGGTGCTTCCCAAATTCGGTGGCGGAAGGACTTGCGGCTGGGACTAGCGACCACTCTCCTATCCGGGTTGGCCTTTGTGAGAGACCTACTATGTGGTCGAGGCCGTTTCGGTACAACAATAGCTGGTACCTGTCAGCTGGATATGAGGAGGTGGTTATGGGGGAGATGCTGCACTTTCGGGAAGGCACGGCTCAGTTCCGCATGGTACATAAACTCAAACAGATCAAGAGAGCGCTCAGGGGTTGGGTGAAGATGCGACCGCGGTCTTTCCTGGCGGAAAAGGAAGTCGAGCTTCGGGACATTCAGGTGGCTCTACAAGCTGACATTCGGAGCGTGGAGTTGGCAGCTAGGGAGAAGACCCTGATTGAGGAGGTCAGTATTATGAGACTGCAAGAGGAGATTAGTGCGGCACATAGGGCAAAATGTACCTGGCTCAAAGATGGAGACCGCTGCACCAAATTCTTCTATAATGTGATCTGTACTTGTCAGCACCGGAACAACATTCCCAGGCTTCTGAATGGCGAGGGACGTCTGGTAGGGGACCCGGTGGAGATTCATGAGGAGGTTGTCATATTTTATTCTGACTTATAACAGCTGACGGATTACACTAGTACGTTCCCAGCTCTTGTTACGAAGAGGCTGGTGACACACCATGGAAATAGCCTGCTATTGGCCCCTGTGAGATTGGAGGAGGTGGAAGACATTGTGATGAAGGCAAATCCAAACAAAGCACCTGGGCCTGATGGCTTCTCTTCAGGGTTCTTTAAGCGACACTGGGATGTGCTTAAGTACCCTGTTCTGGAGGCGGTTCAGGAGTTCTTCGCGGAGGGCAGGCTTCTGAAGGAGATGAACCACACTTTTTTGATGCTGGTTCCTACGAAGGAGGGCGCGACCTCTCTAGCAGACTTTAGACCCATTGCTTGCTGTAACTTTCTATATAAGATCATTACTCATCTTATGTGCAGGCGCATGGAGGGAATTATGCAGGAATTGGTGTCCCAGAATCAGGCAGCTTTCATCAAGGGCCGATCGATAGCGGAGCACAGTCTACTTGCACATGAGATGGTGCGAGAGTTCAGCAAACCTGGGGGGATGAAGGCTTGTGTGAAGCTAGACCTGCGGAAAGCCTATGACACGGTCAACCGGGACTTTCTATGTCACTTGATGCTCGCCATGGGATTCGACGAGAGGTTGGTTGCGAGGGTGAGGGAGTGCATTTGCTCCCCTACTTTCTCAGTCCTCATCCAGGGCACTCCACATGGCTACTTCAGGAGCAACAGGGGGTTGCGGCAGGGTGACCCTCTCTCACCGTACTTGTTTACCTTGGTGATGGAGTATTTCACATGCATGATTGACACGACGGTGCATAACAAGAGGATCGTCCCCCTTTTCAGGTTGGTGAGACCGGTGGTATCACATCTGATTTATACTGACGACTTATTGGTGCTACTCCAGCCATCCATGCGGGGCATGAGTGCGCTTTCAGACATTATGGAGGAGTTCGGAAGGTTATCTGGACTGCAGTTAAATATGGAGAAGAGCAGAGTCTACTTCAGTTTACGGTGCACGCTAAAGGAGGAGAGAGCTTTTGCTCTGGGAGTGGAGAAAGGCGAGCTCCCAGTGAAATACTTGGGGGTCCCACTGACGGTCAACTACGCCAGAGAGCAGGATTGTCACAGCTTGGTGGATTTTGCTCAGAGGGGATTGGAAAGCTGGCAGGCTGCGGGTCTATCATTTGGCGGACGGATCGAGTTGGTGAGATCGGTTATTGCTGGCATCACGATGTTCTGGCTTCAGTCTATTCAGATCCCGACGGCCACTATTCGAAAAGTGGAGTCCATCTGTGCTGACTTCATTTGGAGGGGAGGGATTCATGCGATCGCTTGGGACCAGCTATGTCGTCCTCGGGAGGAAGGTGGAGTGGGGCTGCGGCCTCTACGTGCGGTTAGGAAGACAGCTGGTGTGAAGATGGCCTGGAGATTCATCAAGGGGGGTCGCTTTGGACGGAGTGGATGGCGAACAAATATCTAAGGCGGACAAACTTCTGGGCCTGCAGGATAGATAATAATTTCTCGGTCACTTTTAAGGCCATTCTGAGGTGTAGGCCGGTTCTTCAGACAGCTATCTGCAGGAACATGAAAGAAGGGAAGACTACTGATCTCTGGCTTGATCCTTGGTTGGGTTCCAGATCCCTGCTGGAGATTTTGGGAGGACAGTTGGACAGAGAGGCGGGCAGGGGGCTCACATGCAGCCGGATCATCAGAGATGAGATATGGAGGCCAGAAGGATATCCTTATACAGCTCCGCTAGCCGAGGAGATACGCCAGATTACTATTGACAATAGCTAGCATGAGGACTCCTGGAGCTGGGCCGGCCCAAGTTCGGGTGGAGGGTCAGGACTATTCTGCTTTCGTAGCTGCTATGACATGGTACGGACTCATCACGACCGGGCTGAGGAGGTGGACTTCATTTGGGGTAAGGGGATTGCCCGAAAAATGCAACTGTGTGCCTACAGACTTCTGCGGGACAGATTGATGACGAGAGACAGACTTCTCAGGTTTGGGATGCAGATCCCAGATGCCAAGTGTGTGCTATGTAATGGGGTGGACGAATCTATGGGACATCTCTTCTTTGAATGTCCGACGTTCTGGCACATTTGGGTTGAGCAGTGCGTGCAGTTGAGAGGGGGAGTTGGTATGGATAGAGACATCATGAGCATTCTTAGCTGGATCCGAGATCACAGAGGCAGGGATCCGGGGTGGGCCAGAGGAGCCAGAGTCCGTCTCGCAGTTTCAGTTTAGCACATCTGGAAGGAGCGGAATAGACGTATTTTCGAAGGCCTGACTACCCCTACTATTGGAATTCTACATAACATAAAATTCGATGTATCAGTAATGGTCCCATAATATTAAAATTGGGACATGAGAAGTTGTGATTTTAGTGTATTGTAATACCTTTACCGCTGTGTGCGAGGAATAAAATTTACCCTTATATATATATATATATATATATATATATATATATATATATATATATATATTCTTCCTAATGTTATATTAAGTGGTCTCATTAAATGCTTGGTTCAAGGACGAGTAATTAATTAGATTACACACTAATCCCTATTAGTCATCCACCTGGGATTTCATTTAGTTACACATTTACATATATTTTTACTAATGTTCTTACTGGGATGAGTTATTAATTAGAATACATTTACTAATAGTTCAAGCATCGTTTAGTCTTCCACCTCGAATGAGTACTTAATTAGAATATACCTCCTGGGATTTCATTGTTGGCCACTCGATTTATCGGATCAACGGGTTCATGACACGGCCGACAAATCGTTACTAAATCCTGTTTTCAGAAGACCAAAATTCTTGCAATTAGTAGATGTTCATTAAATATTTCTCAACAACCTTTAGTGGAAATTTACTACAAATAGGCACAGGTGGGCATTGGTGTGTATGTTAGGTTAATTCTTGTTTGGAAGTAGTATAGACATCTGCACAGTAGCTTCTTTATTGTCCATATTTAAGTTGTATGTAGATTTGACATATGAATTTAAATGTACGCAAGGTTTATGGCCTACTTACATTGTTGTTGCAGATATATGTGCATCATTTTGTAAATTTTCTCTATTGTTAGCTAGAAAATTGTTATTATTATTTAATTGGTGAATTATTTATTCTTTCTCTTGTGTACACCATCTGTATTTTCCAGAGAGAGGTCCAAACTTAGAGAAGAAATAGCAGTTCGCCGGCAAAAGAGACTACTCATGAGGCGTGCACGCCAGAAATATTTGGAAGAGGCAGCCTCGCGAGAAGTAGAGCTTTTGCAAGAGATTGACAGGTTTTCGTTAAGAACTCTTATCCAGTTTGTTACTCAGCAGATGGATGAGTAAATATGTTCACTATTAAACATTAACGTTCTTCAATATCCAGGGAAAGAACAAATGAACTGGAACGTGCAATTGAGAGACAGAAGCAGTTGGAGCTAGAACGTGCAAAAACTAGGGAATTGCAGTTCAATCTTGAGATGGAAAGGGAAAGACAAACTCAGGTATGGTTTTATAAGTTATAACATGTTAAACGACTGGTAAAATGGTCCAGTTACTGCACCAGTCTCTACTTAGAACAGGGGGCAGACCCACCTTAGGTCGGGGTGGGTCGGCGGACGGGCAGCCGCCTCCCTGAATTTTTGGTTTCATACTATATATATATATACACGCTTCATATTTTACGACAGTTGGTAAGTATGCATGGTTTTAACCAAGAAGTCTGGTCTGCCCCTTACTTAGAAGACTCAGAAGTTAAGTTCTCCTAGCCGATGCATCTACTGGTTTACTTTGCACATGTCAAACTGCCTGAGACGATTTTCTCTCATCCTTAATTGCTGCCACCTCCAACTTCCCACGAAGACACTAATTTCTTATCTCATTTTTCAATGTATTCTCACTCATCCATGTTAGCATTTTCATTCAGCTATGCTCATTCTTTGTACATGTTTTTTAACTGGCCAACACTCAACAGTATCTTTTTAATCACAAAGCACTCTGGAAGCACTCTTGCCTTTCAACCATCCTGTTTTAATACTGTGAAGTGTGAACAACAGCCTTCTCAATAGACAATCCTGATGAATGGTTGATCCTAAATACCAGAAACTGTCGTTATGTCTCTCTTGCCCATCAATGTCCCTTCTTTCTTGTTACTTTTGGTTGAAGTTACATTTCATGTAATCTGTTTTCATCTTCCTAATTAAAAAAAACCTTAGATTGTTAGATTTCTCTCCATAATTCTACTTTAGAGTCTTACCTGTCTCTTGTCTCATCAAATGGTACATTACTTTTGTAGCACAAATGGGGAAGATTCTGTTTGTCAAGATGTTTTGTTTGTCATGTAACTCTAATGTTACCTGTGTAGAGAGACCTGCAAAGGGAACTAGAGCAGGCTGAGTCTGGAGTCCGTTCGTCAAGGAGAGAATTCACTTCGAATCCCAACAGGTGACCACTTTTAACCACTAAATATTTTGACCATTTTATGCTTTTACTTTACATACTAAAGCATCTTAAATAAAAAGATTTTTATGGTAGATGGGCATGCACTCAAAGAGGGCGTCACTTGACGGAACAGTAAGGCTTGATGCTTGCATCTAGGAGGATGTGGGTTCAAGTCATGCTAACATCCTCTCCATAAATGGAGGCAAGGTTGCATACATCTTGATTCTATCAAGACCCTGCATAAGCAGGAGCCTCAGGACAATAGTGTGCTCTTTTATGGGCATACACTCGAACCATTTTGCCATTTGTTCCTTTTCAAGGCTGGCATATTAAATTCTATTTTCAGGGCTGGGATATTACATGGTACATTAGTTTCCCACATTCTGTTTGCGTTATTCTTGTAAGTAATGTTCTCTAACATTGTTAGACTTCTCATTAGTTGGCTTATGACATGAACATATTTTTAGTCTATATTGCCTACCCTGCAATTCATGCATTTATGTAGCCTTTTTTTTTGGTACTTATTCACATTCTCTGCCAAACTGTGATGCTCAAAGACAGTATCGGCTGCTTTTCTATGCACTCATCCTTTTCTTGTTCCTTGACCCTTTACAATTTACTCTGTCCTAGTATTTTTTATTATTATTTTACTTTATATTTATAACTTTTGCAGTCGACCGAGAGAAAGGTATCGTGAGCGGGACAATGTTAGGCCAGGACACGAAGGAACCATGAGGTCTAGCAGCAGAGGTCGTGAGAGTGCCACTTCGCAGATAACATCAGGCACCAATGCAACTTCTCCAGCACCAACTGTTGTGCTTGCTGGGTCCCGATCATTCTCAGGTCAACTTCCGACCATTCTACAGTCAAGGGACAGGACGGAGGAGCGTAGCACGGGTTATGATGACAATTTCGAGGGGAGTAGAGATTCGGGTGATACAAATAGTGTGGGCGACCCAGAGCTGGCTTCAGCTTTTGATGGTTTAGGTGGTGGGGTTGGTTCTGTTCCAAGGCATGGAACCCGAGGTAGCAAGTCGAGGCAGATTGCAGAGCGGAGAGAACGAGAAGGGAGGCGTGAAGGGAAATGGGAGAGGAAGCACTCTTGAGAGATTTAGGGTCCTTCAAATTCCTTAAATGAAAGAGAGACTTCTTTCAGCATCTTCAAGAAGTCACCGACAGATGGGGAGGCGAGGCGAGGCGAGAAGAGAAGAGAAACTCAAAAGTTGTGTGGTGGTTTTTCCTTGCTGCAAGTCGGAGACGACCATTCTTGCTGGAGATCCTGAGCTTGCCTTTGGCAAGGTTAATAGCAAGAGGCATCCAGGAAGACCTGCCCAATTTGCCATCTCAGGATGAAACTGAAAGCGTGGTTGTGCTTAGAAGGTGTTTTGGTGGATGGCATCTATGTTTGGAGAAGGAAAATGGAAATTATCACTATGATGGATTTCCACAGCTCTTCTGCCATCATCTCCATAACTTTGTCTGAGGCATTAATGGATGTACCTATTGTGTATTCTAGCATTGCCCAGTGTAACCGTGTACAAGAGCGTTCGAGATTTTTTAAAAAAAAACATGTACAAGTTATATATCCTTGATTTTTGTATCATTTCAACGCAAATGGTCCGTACAGTGGACGTTGGTACTGTTCTAGGTTGGGATTTCAATTGAAGCAGGAAGCAAACATTGAGATTGATGAAGTTGGAGGAAATAGATTCCCCAGGTGCATCGACTGTGTGCAAAAACATTAGCCACAATCAGAGATCAAAATCCCGAAAGGTACTTGTCAGTTCTTAGATTTGGAAACTCAGGCAATAAAAACCGAAGTTCTTATTTGAGTTTCTGTAGTCGAACTGATCAGAGATTCTCTGGCCATGGGTGGCCTGTTCAAGAATGTCCCACTACTAATAACTGACTGGTATATGTAAAGTGTTATTGGCACCGCAAAATACTTTCAGGGACGTCGGTTGTTAGGGGCAACACAACCTCATTTTAGAGATGATAATAACCAAAAACATACACAATTCAAATATCTATTTTTTGAAAATTATTGTTCACATTAATCATAATGAAGTTGTCTTAGTCAGCTTTCTCCTAATCCAAGTCCACTCCTTGTTTACCCAAAATTAATTAATTAATTTAAATATTAATAAATTATTTAAATTTTAAATTATTATTAATTACATAATAATATAATAGTTCATACTAATAATATATGAATTAAGAAAAAAATTTCATATATAAAATATTAACTAAATATTAATTAAGTTATTAGTTAATTAATTAATTATTAGTATTAAATAAATAGTTAATAGAACAATAAAATCGTATTAAAAAAAAATCAAATTCAACTTTCACCTTTTCCAAATTCAGATTGGAGAGGAGGATGTTGCATAGCCTCCAAATCCTAGTTTTTTATTTGGAAAGTAATCATTATCCATTTTTCAAATCCAGGGTCTAACTAAACATAGGATCCCATGGATTTGACTTCAAATCTATGAAATCTTTAGATTCATGTCCGGTACTTGTTTACCAAATATGTTCTTAATGGAGGTTTGAATAGACCTGTCAATAGATAGTCAAAAATTCGAATCTGATTCGATTCTGTATATGAACTTTCCGATATTATTCAAATATCGGATTCGCATATCCAAATATTTTTTGGATATTATCTTTATTGGGATACGAGTTCGGATATTAAGGTATTCAAATCCATTAATATCCCATCCGACTTTAAATTGCAAATTTCGGATATCGGATAGGATATCAGATTCGTATATCCGGCATATATATATTAGTATAATGTATATGTTATATTAATTACTAGAGAAGATAAATGATTTTATTCTCAACCGAGTTTTACATAATTCAATTCATTTATTACACTTCTCTACCTCTATATTTTAATATAATGTATATATAATAGTAATATATATTAATTATAATTTACAACAAAAGATGAAAGGGCTCATATAGAGCAATATGTAAAGCAGGTCAGTTGAGCATTTTTGGAATTCTCAACGGAAGACAAAATGGCTCAAATAGAGTAATTGAATTTGATCTTCGGATATTTGGATAATAACTAAATTTCTAATATTTTGGATTTCAGATATTTGAATAATAGCATTCAATTTTTTTAGCTGATCAGATCGGATATTATCCGATATTCGCTAAACTAGGATACGAATTCGAAGTGTCAAAAGAGACATCCATTCGAATATCAATCAGATTCGATTATTACAAAAAAAAATTGGATACAAATATTGTCCCTATCTATACCGATAAGCATCCGTTGACACTTCCAGGTTGAAGCTTCGGAAAACATAGTCATGTTTGGGTCGACATTTTGACTTATTTGTAATGGAGTCCGACGAAGATCAAAGTATCACATCGCAACGGGCTGAGGCATATGCGGTAGGTCGAAGCAGTCGGATAGTTCAAAAGAACACGAAGTGCTCGAATGGTTAAGTTCGATGAGATAATCGTGCAACGAAGTTAACGAATTGAGCTACATCGGCTCGACAAAACGATAGACGAATCGGCAAAAGTATGAGGACTCTGACCCTTCTTTCCTACCCCGTCGTGCCTTAATAATATGTACTATTGTATGCTATACAATTTCATGGATTCCATGTGCGTTGGTCGAACAAATAGAAGTCATAGTGTATGTTGAACAAGATATAACGTTAAATAACTGAAGCAAAATGTGCATCAATGCGCACAAGTCGAAATATAACATCGAATCATTAATCGACGAGTGCATTAGTGCAAGAGCCAAAGAATATCGAATCATCGTATCAGCGAGTGCCTCAAGGCACGAGTCGTAGAACATTGAATACTCTATCGAGACATGCCTCAGTGCACGAATCAGAGGGGGATGAACACTAAGTCATAGAACATCGAAGGATTTTATCGAGGCGTGCATCAAATGCAAAAGCCATAGAAAATTGAACACTAAGTCATAGAATATTGAAATACTATAGCGAGGCGTGCATTAAATGCACAGACCGGAACATATTGATAACTGTAACAAAGCGTGCATATGTGCATGAGACTAGTGAAATATGACTTCGTACGTAAAGTAGTCAGTTGTGGCACAACGCCACGGAACTATCGTCGAAAGGTATACTTCGTACGCAAAATGACAGTTGTGACACAATTGTCACGGAACTGCTAATATGAAAATGATAGACTTCGTCAGCAAAGTGAACAGTTATGTTTCGAAACCATGAAAACTGTTGGATGTAGTATGTTGCATCAGAATGTTCGAAGCCTAAGGGTCGTTCATTGGAACACTGAGTTGGGGCATTGTTGCACGGAACATTGAATCAAAGTATGGAATATTGAGTGAAAGAATGGTAATTTGAGATGATGTGATTTTTGAGTTTTGGACTCAAAGTGTTGTATAAGTTAGATCGATGCGTATTGCATGATCAGGAACTTGGATAACCTGTGCACGGGTTTGTGTCCATTGAACAAGATCGTCGGAGCACCGAGACCGTTCGGTCTAAAAGGGAATTGAGACATTTTATTCAGAATGTTTACGATCTACTATTGAAAATGGTGACACCACAATTATCGGTAATTCGGGACCTTAATAATGGGGTTAGCAACCCATACTTGGACTAATCGCCGTCTTACCATTGAGAAGTAGTCCATTATGGCTCGAAATACCAGTGACCTTTATATAGATAGGACCGGTGGGCTGACATTATGTCTAGTGCAAGAAAATATATCTATATCATGTCACCCTGATAGAGAGATGTTACCTTTAATATGACAGGAAAGGACGGTAAGCATTCACCTTGCGTTAGTGCAAGGATGAGTGCAACGACATATGGTAAGAAGTCGTCGCGACGCGACGCGGTTTCGATATGTTTCAGTATACTTATGTTTTCGAATATTACATGCTTACATGCGTAAATGCTTTACTGTTTTGAACTATGCCATGAAACTGATGCTAAGGCAAAATAGAAAGATCACCAAGTAAACTGCATATTTCACAACATTACTTAGTGTCGGTTTAAGCGAGTGGGTTTTCCATTCACCAGTATAAGATGTGTACTGATACCCCAATCTCCCAGTTATTGAAGCGACTTGTACGTGTTGAGGCGTCGAAGCTCGAACTTGCAACGTAAAGATGAGGCCGGGATCGATATAGAAGACATGATGTATGAAACGTTGAGATCATTCACTACAAAAATTTGTCAGATAGCGACGTTTTAAAACGTCGCTAACCTCGATGAAAACGTCGCTAAGTGAATTTAACGACGTTTTGGGCGACGTTTTGGAAACGACGGAAAAAAAATGTGTCGCTAAACGAGAAAACGTCGCAAAACGTCGCTAGGGCGACGTTATGTGGCGACGTTATTAACGTCGCCAATTAGCGACGTTATTTGCGACGTTTTAACGTTGACGCTAATTAGCGACGTAAAAGGCGACGTTATTGTGTGGTCGCCGTTTAGCGACACTGTTGCGACGTTTTAGCGACGACGTACTGACATCAGATTTGGTGCCACGTGTTGCCACGTCAGCATTTAGCGACGCTTTTAGCGACATTTATTAACGTCGCTACTATTTAGCGACGAATACTAACGTTGCTAAAAACGTCGCTAAGTTAAAAAAAATTAAAAAAATAGGTTCCAGAATGCAAATGGAGCTGGAGCCTGAGCCAAAATACAGAATACAAAATACAAAATACAGAATCCAATCCCTGGGTTCGCCGACCCCCTCGGTGGAACACTCAACACCGGTACGCACAATACATTCCAGAATATACAAAAAATATAAAGAAAAAATACTATCCGCAACGAACAATGTCAATATATAATATCCTCAACAAACCAAATCAATATCCGCAAATACGTACAAACTCAATATCCTCAACGAAAAAACTAAATATCCCCAAATACGTACAAAGTCCAAAATATAGTACAGTCCAAAAATGCAAAAATGAAACTACTGATTGCCTGGAGCTGGAGCTGGACCCGGTACTGGAGCTGGACCCGGTACTGGAGGAGGAGCGCCACCAGATGACTGTCGTCGTAACGTCAGGATCGTTTGATACTCCTCCGGTGACAACAGGTGAACGAGCATGTCCTCCCGTGCACCGCCGGATGTAGACGATGCTCCCGGCGTACCAGCAGACGGTCGCTCCGTAGCCATCTCCTGGAACTGCTGCATCTGCTCGATCAACCGCTGCGTAGCCTCCTGCGTAGCGCGGGTCATCTATCGCAGCGCCTCCGTAGTCTCCTCCAGCCTCTCAAAGCGTGAGATGAGCGCAGAATCATCTGTATGCGATGCCCCCATCCTCTGCAGCATCTCGTCACGCAGAGCTGTGATCTGCGCATCGATACTCTGCTGGTGGCGGAGCGACTCCTTAGTCTGTGCGGGGCCGGGCACACTAGTGGCGGTCGCAGAGGCCTGTGACGTAATGAAGGCACCATAGGAGCCCGTACCATAGTACGTACCCCTATGCATGCCACCAACAGCCCTCATCTACAGCTCGTCATTTGACTGAGCTGCGGCGGCCAGGGGCTGCTGGGAAGTGCTAGCACCAGCTCCCTCTGACCGTGTTGGCTCGGCCTCCCTAAGCCTCAAAAACTCGGCCTAGAAATAACATTTATATGAATTCTCACGTGGTCGCTAAAAATTAATATTAATGAACTAGCATTAAGTAAAACTTCTAAAACTCGGCCTAGAAATAACATCTATATAAATTTTCTACGTAACTAAAAATTAATATTAATGAACTAGCATTAAGTAAAACTTACGTAGGTGTCCCGGGCCTTGTCGTCTACGAACCACTCCCCCTTCGTGTGCGTGGCGAGGAACAAGGTCACTATATTCGGGTCTTCTTCCGATTCAACCTGTTACAAAATTATTATATGATTTGTCAGTTAAGTTGAAAGAAATATATTACTATAAAGTATTAATTAGGGTATACGGCGAGATACGTACCATATGGGTGAAGAAATCCATGATGGACCGTGATCAACCACACCACTGCGATCCCGCCTGTCGCGCTCTTTTAGACTTCGCGGACTTCTCTTTGTAGGCTTCCTCCTCGAATCTTCTCTTCATTACCGCCCAGTCGGCGGCAGACATCAAACTGAATATGCTCTCCCCGGCGGTCGCGATCCTTTTGGTCGAGGATCGCGTCCCTAATGAGCTTGTTGGCGATGCTGAAAAATATAGCCTCGATAGCAACGGCGTGGTGGGGAGGGAAGAAGTAAGTCCGCTGAAAAAATCATAGAAGTACGTAAGTTATAACATAACATACTAAATGTTAAAAGGAAATAAACTTTTACGTACCGAAAAGTGCTCAAACTAGAAGGCCTTCTTGTCGGCCGGGACATCCCTCTAGTTGATCCAGGACCCCCCGTAGTTCTGTCGCAGGAATGTACCCAGCGATCGGTATACGGAGGAGGGATGATACCTGTAAAATGGAAATTAAAATTTATTAAACAAATTTATAATAAATTTAAACTAATTAAATGCAATAATTTTACTTACCGCCTGGTCCGAGTACAGGCCCAAATCTCCAACTCAGATCCTCCTCCGGGCGACATGGAGGATCTGTCTCAAATGGGAGCTGCACTATGCCCCTGTCCCGCCCCCTGCCCCTGCCCGTAGCCTGCCCCTCGGCCTCGCCCTCGCCCTCTCCCTTGGCGTGGGCCTCACCATCGCCCTCGACCTTGACGTAGGCCTCGGCCTCGGCTTGCTCCTCAATAGTGGGGTCGACCTCTGGAATACTCGACGGTACTGGCTACGTAGAAGAAGAAGGCCCTAGCCTCGAACTGCTAGAGCCGGGTATGGAGACACTGCCGGCGACTAGACCACTAGTGTATACTAGAGTACGAGGGAATGAGGAGTCGGTAGGAGTGGTAGATGGAGACTGTCGGGGTCGTCGACTCCCACCAGCATCGGAACCAAATGATCCACGTCGAGCCATATCTGAAAAAATATAGAAGTATAACATACTACATCTTAAAAAAAACAAAAGTATACCATACTACATCTGAAAACGTCGCTAAGTAAACCATACTATATCTGAGAAAAACAAAAGTAAACCATACATTACGCGCATCAGAAGCGAAATTAGGATATGCTCGACCGAAGTGTTTTCACGCTTCTCCATCAGATGGGTGATCCAACACTCCTTTGGTCTGTTATCGCTTGTGCCAACTCATATTTTCGGCAGTCTCTTTCACCATGAACAATCTCTGCAACCGCGGCGTCAACGGCAAGTAATGCATTGAAGCAGTCGGTCTTCTAGACTTGCCTGCAGCAGTTGGCTTGTAGCGATCAGCACCACAGAATCCGGACACTTCTGCATCCTTGTGATCTTTATAGTAAAGTATGCATCCGTTCTGACAGCAATCGATCTTGTCGTATCCCATCCAGAGGGATCTTACCATCCTCTTAGAGCGGTAGAAGTCTTTCGGTAACTTGGCACCCTCCGATAATATATCGATAATCAACTCGAGCACTCTATTGTAGCATTCTTGCGACATGTTAAAGTCAGACTTTATGCTCAAGAGCCGAGTGATCACCTCTAACGGTGAATGGTCCTCACAGCTAGGGTATAAAGGAGTCCTTGCATTCTCCAGCAACTCCATGAACTTCGCGGCATCGACATTCGGTGCCTCCTCAGCTGCGTCACGATTGTTTGGATCGAAACTAGGCCCCGCAGCGTCGAAGACCATGTTCACGTACTCGTTGTCGACACCAGTTCGGTTGTGGACATTCATATAAGGCTCCATAAAAGGCTCCACATAAGGCTCCATATAAGGCTCCGCTTGGAATGCTAAAGGTACAAGCTCTTTGTGTGCGGTCCATTGGTAGTAATTCGGAAGGAAATCCATTGTGTATAAGTGATACGTCACATACAATTCTGGTTGAAACTTCATGTTCCGACATTTTGCACACGGGCACTTAATGTCCATGCCGTCCATGGATTGAGGAAACGCCTTCGCAAATTGGAAAAATTGTTCTACTCCGACGATGTATTCATCTCGCACACCGCACCTGTCATCTCGAATGCGATTGTACATCCACGAACGGTCTAGCAGATACATGGATATAGCCATTTCTAGATATCTACAAATATGAATAAACTTCAAAACTAAAACGAATAAACTACATACTACGGCCGTGACTCGGGACCATTCCTATGAGTCGGGACCATTCCTACTACATACTATATACTAAAACGAATAAACTTCAAAACTAAAACTTCAAAACTAAAACGAATATACTACAAACAAAAATGAATATACTACATACTACGACTGTGACTCGGGACCATTCCTATGAGTATCGGGATCAAGGAAACTACGTATTACAAATATCGGCACTATCGGTACGTGCTACAAATATCGGCACTATCGTGTTACAAATTAACCAACCAACAAAACTACGTATTACAAATATCGGCACTATCGGTATGTGGTTCCGAATCGGAGTATCACATTTTTCGGTGTCGAAAAATAAATAACTATTACTAAATTATCAGATTTTTCGGCACTAACGGTGCCCCTGACCCAGCCCCCCGTACCCCTCCACCCCTACACCACCCTTAACCCTAACCCGAACCCTATCCCTAACCACTCCCCCACCAGCCCCCCTCCCCTCCCCAGCCCCCCCAACCGCTACACCACCCTTAACCCTAACCCGAACCCTATCCCCAACCCCTCCCCCACCACCCCCCTCCCCTCCCAAGCCCCCCCACCCTCACCCCCAGCCGCCCTCACCCCTCCGCCCCTCCCTCCTAACCCGAACCCTAACCCTCCCCTTCCCCCAGCCCCCCTCCTCACCCCCAGCCGCCCTCACCCCCCTGCCCCACCCCCAACTATTCCTCACCCCCAACCACCCGCACCCTCCATGCCCCTCCCCCCGAGCCACCAGCACCCCCCCAACCACCAACAACAAATAGAGAGAAAGAGAGGGAGTCACGTACCAGAGGAGAGTCGCCGGAGAGAGTGAAGTCGTCGGAGAGAGTGAGAGCGAGAGCGCCGGAGTAAGAGAGTGAGAGAGTAAAATAGATGGGGGGAAATGAATGAAGGGGGGGGGGGAAATTTAATTTAGTTAGAATTTAGCGACGTTATTATTAATGTCGCTAAATCAGTCGCAATTAGCGACGTTTCACGACGACTAGCTCACGTAACTAATATACGTCGTTGTCACGTCGCTATTTGCGTTGCTAGTAGCGACGGTTACCGATGTTTCATTTATACGTCGCTAATGCCCACAATTTAGCGACGTTTTGCTAACATCGCTAAATTTACGTCGCCAATTAAGCAGATTTTAGTAGTGATTTGTGAACTAAAGAGATCATGAGTGTTGTAAGCCAACTTGACATATTCATTGGGACTATTAAGAGCCTTTGTATTCCATTGTCTTATCAATAAAAAGTTTCGAACATAACGCTTCTAAAAAAAAGTCATATTCCAACTGCCTCTTATATAAATTTGAAGTTTCTTCCACTCATTGTGTGTGTGCGTGTGTGTGTGTGTGAGAGAGAGAAGGGGTGGGGGGGGGGGGGGGTTGGAATGGAGAAAAGTGACCATATACCTTAGCTTTCAATGATATGATATACTATCTACTACTGCTTCTGCTGCTCGTCTCCAATCAAGAGAGTATGGTCGGTTATGTAGTATGCACTTCTCTCTGTGTATAAATGCCCGGAGCAATTGGCATGTAAATAACAGCCGTATTTTTTTTGGGTATAAATAGAGGGCTATACTACAATAAGGATATATAGAAAACAGAAAAGATAATTTAAAATTGCGACCGCAAGATTTATTAAATAAAGTTTTGCCTCGTAATTTGTTTACAAGTTTTGCCTCACAGTTTGTTATATTATTATTGGTAGAAACACGTACATTAGTCCGTGGGTTGTGGCATAGTGGTGACAACGGGGGCCCTGACGCGGAAGGTGCAGCTTCGGATTTTTTTTTTTTGACATTTGCCAAGCCGGAGAAAAGGATACCTCAAACTATAAAAAAAAGCACGTATTTTGCATGCAAAATTATTTTTCTTTCTTTCTAATCTTACAAAAAATAATTTAAATATTTAAATTTAAATTAAGATTTGTTATATATATATATATATATATATATATATATATATATATATATATATATATATATATATATATATATATATATTGTTATATATATATATATATATATATATATATATATATATATATATATATATATATATATATATATATAACAATATATATATATTTGGGTGTCCGGTCATACTCGCACAAGCCCGCGGCCACTGCCACCCAGCCAGCTTGTGCGGGAGGGGGGGCTCGATCCCGGGTCTCCCCGCGGAGAGCCCCCCCTCCTGCCACTTACGCTATATATATATATATATATATATATATATATATATATATATATATATATATATATATATATATATATATATATATAGGAAGCGGATCAAAAGCCCCCCTTAGAAAGCCCCCCAAAAACCCTCCTCACTCTAATCCATAATTTAATGTTAATATTAATGTTAATATTAATATTAATGTTAATATTAACATTAAATACTAAAATTAACATTAAATTTAACATTAAAATTAATATTAACATTAATATTAACATTAACATTAATATTAACAATAACATTAACATTAATATAAAAAAAATTTAAAAAAATTTAATATTAGCATTAAAATTAATATTAACATTAATATTAACATTAACATTAATATTAATATTAATATTAACATTAATATTACGAATTAGAGTGAGGGGGGTTTTTGGGGGGCTTTCTAAGGGGGGCTTTTGATCCGCTCCCATATATATATATATATATATATATATATATATATATATATATATATATATATATATTTGGAGGAAGGTAATTATATTTATAATGAAAAGGTACAACCGATGCTCCTGTTAAGGACATCTTACATTCATCATCCTAACATCACTTTCTATATTGTGAACAATACCAATACAGAAAATACTCTGACCTTCGAAAATGCAATTATTTTGTTCCTTACATAGGTGCCAAACCGTCGCTGCAATCCTGAGTATGGCTTCTGAATACCATCCCCTTCCTCGCTGTCTCCCCCGCATAATCCCTCCAATAATATTTGTACTTTTCTGCTCATCCACTATCTCGAGACCCAATTTCTCTCTTTTATGATCCCATATATTACTCGAAACCGGGCAATGTAGAAATAAGTGTTGACTGCTCTCATTGTGTTGCTGACAAAGAACACACTAAAGACTGCTCACTGTCACCCCAATCCAAGGTTAGTATCTTCCTGACACAAGTTTATACATAAAGTATTGCATCTTCTTCGCCGCATTCTTTACCCATATAAACCCCGTAATACTGACCTTTGGATGAACTTCTCGAAGCATCTCGTATACTCTTTTGTGTTCGAATCCTCCATTCGCGTCCCAACCCATTGCCAAATGGTCTTCCTCGCACTCTGGATCCACACGGGTCTTTCGAATTGCCTCCTCGAACTGACGGACCACTCCATGTCTGTCCGGTCGCCATACCCCATTATATAATTTTGTGCTAACTAGGACACCTACCTGCGCTCTCGACAACGCGTACACCCCGCCTCTTTCCACCAAGCTACCATGTTCTATCCACGAATCGTACCACAGATCAGTGGAGTCTTCGTCCTTCATAACCCGCCCAAGGCGCAATTTCAATTCCCTTAGATTTTACAGCATTGTTTTGAATGTAACAGACGCATTACTATTGCTATTTATCGCCCAGAATCTACCACACTTTACATATTTGTTATGCATCCACTACGTCCATAACGACCTTTCTACTACAAATTTCCATGTCAGTCTCATCGCCGCTACTTCTTGTAGGGTACATAACGAACATAATCCCATGCCTCCTTCCTCCTTGGGCCAATATAGCATCTCCCATCGGATAGAGTGCACGCCCCCGCACCAAATGAAGTTCGCACAATTTTTTCAATCTTTCGAATAGTTTTTGTTGATAACATAATCGCTTGAAGCCAGTAGATATCTATCCCCATCATCACTAACCTGATCAGTTCGATCCGTCCTCCAAATGACAGGTTCTGTGCGTGCCATCCCTCCATACGACGCTGGACATAATCTATCATACTCTGACAATCAGCATCCCGGCCTTAGCATAGATGACACATAGCAGAATTTATAAATATTTAACAGGTAGCTCGCCTGTCGATATACCCAGAGTATGGGCACATTCCTCTTGGTTAGGACAGTATAAGTTGAAATAAATGCAGTTTTTATCATGATTTAATTGTAAACCAGATAGCTCACCAAATTATCATAGAATCAAGTCCAGTTCTTCCAATCCTCTCTTTGGTGGCTCTAAGAACACGAGTAAGTCGGTTGTATATATGAGATGCGAGACCATCGGCCTTACCCGCTTCTGTATTGGTACGATCCGCTTCTTGTCACCGCCACCTCTATGAGACAGGAGAAATACTCCATGGTGATAAAAAATAGATGTGGAGATAGATGATCTCCCTATCTAATCCCTCGATTGCTCTTGAAAAATCCAAAAGGAACCCCCTTCATGTGAACTGAAAATGTTGGCATTGATATACATTCGCGGACCATGTCTACCAATGCAGCATCGAACCCCATCACGAGCATTATGTGGCAGACGAACTCCCGATTAACTGAGTCATACGCCTTCCTAGGATCCAGCTTCAAGCAAGCTCGCAGTCTGCCTGGTTTATTGAAGTCTCGAACCAGCTCGTGCTCCAGCAGGTTGTTATCAGGTATGGATCTACCTTTTATAAAAGCAGCCCGATTCATAGATATCAATCCCTGCATAACTGTCTCCATTCGCCTGCACATTAAATGAGTAATTAATTTATACAAAAAGTTACAGCAAGAAATCGGTCTGTAGTCGGTGAGTGACGTCGCACCCTCTTTCTTTGGAATGAGAGTTATAAAAGTATGATTTATCTCCTTTAGAAGGTGCCGATTCTGAATGAAGTCCCGCACCATATCAAGTACTCGATATTTAATGTCGTCCCAATGTACTTTGAAGAACATGCTACCAAACCCGTCTGGGCCCGGAGCCTTATCTGGGTCTGCTCTTTTGACGATCTCATCAAGTTCAGCCATCTCCACTGTCGCTCGTATCATATTATTCCCATGGGGGTGACCAATTTTTTGCATATGAGTTCAGGAAAAGCATTATACGATATGAGTTCTGATTATATAACTCAGAGGAGTACCTGACAGCTTCGATTTGTACTTCCTTATTAGATATCGCCTCCCTCCCATCTGGGCCAATGATCTTTCCCATATGATTCCGATAATGCCTCATACACACAATATCATAGAAGTATCTCGTATACTTTTTGCCCTTCTACAACCATGCACATTTAGCTCTTTGAGCTAATTCTATTTCTTTCAACATCCGGAGTTTGCCCACCGTTTATGAATCAGCATCCGCTCCTCTTCGACAAGCGTCGAATTGGTAGGGTCCTATTTCAATCGATCCTGTACTCTTTGTACCTTATCCTCTTCTTCTGCCAGTGTCTTCTTTGGGAGCGCCATGTTCCATCTCTTTAAGCCAGTAGCCTTCGCTAGCTTAAGCTTGTTAACCAGTCTGCATTGGGCGTTGCCACTGATGATCGTCCGAAGCCCATATTGGACCGCCTCCTGGTACCCTTCCATATGATGCCATTTGTTGGTATACCGGAAAGGATGTATGCGTGACCGGGTCGGGGATAAGAGGCTTATGCTGAGCGGCGAGTGGTTGCTCGTCCCCGCCGATAGCTCCACCACCTTCTATTCTGGGAAGAGACGAAACCACTCCTGGTTGCACAACGCCCTGTCCAACTGGCATGCTACACTTCGTCTAGTCGCCTTGTTGTTCCATGTCCAGATGTGGCCAGTTCACTCTATCTGCTGCGATCGAAGAAGACACGTACGAAAATCCTGTAATAAGGCATCAGGCACCTCTCTCCCCCTACTTTATCGTGTCGAAAGAGCAGTGCATTGAAATCTTCCATTATTACTAGAGGCAATTTGTAATGTATTATTGCAAGTGTACTCATCTGTACAATCTTCTGCCAAAGATCTAGTCTTCTCTTCATGCCGTTGTGTCCGTAGACCACCCCATACAGAATTTGCAACCCTCATTTACGAAATAACATAACAACCAATTATTCCAATACATGAATAGCTGTTTCATCCTAGTACCTACTATCCCATCGTATCTAAATACGGGCCATGTTGCATATCGACATATTGTTCACCTGCTTCTAGTGCATAGGGGTCCGTCGACTTAGCATCCTCTCTGTCTTGATCTTAGTCTCCAATAAGGCACAAATATTGAAATTGCCTTTTCTTATGACATCCTTAATTTCTTTCCATCATCCCAGTGAGCAGGCACCGCGAACATTCCATGTAAGTATCGACATTTATAAACTATCAGGATCCCCAATTTGCTCCTAAATTGTGCCTGTTGAGGACGAGCCAGGTTCGTTCATATCCTGCAGACGCCTTCCCTTTCGTCCTTTGCTCAGCAATCTTGTCTTGCAACAGCGCCTGTCATTTAGGGTTATCCACACATATGGCTGCACTTGAGATTAGTGCATTATGTATCAGCCTGTAACGACCGTGGTTCGTATTACGTATTTTGGTATACGTATACATATATTGCATGTTTCCTGGCATGGTTCATCTTAGTATTTCTCTTGCTTGGTTCGGCTTGGTTGGCTTGGTTCGGTTTGGATTGTTTTTTTTTCATGTGGACCAAACCCTCACCTACCACCCCTTCCTTCCTTTATAGCCGCCCACTCCTTCTCTCTCTTTATTTATTTCTCTTTTATTTACTTCTTCTTCACCACCATTACTCTCTTCACCTACCAGAGAGACAGCCTAGGCAAGTGCAGCTTGCTTCATGGAGGAACTCAGTTTTTATTGTTCTATTCTCTTCCTCACGAGATTCTAACATACTTTAATACTTAGCATTTCTAATTTTCATGGTTCATTTTGTGTAGATCTAAGTTTATTGTATTTTTGTATTTCTTAGATTTTGATCTATTTAACCTTGTTATTATTTAGTTATGATGGTTCCATGTTGTAGAGAATTTGATTCTGCCCCATTTTGACCTATGGAAGTCAGGATTCAGACCTTGGATGAAGGAATTATGAAGCTTTGAAGTCATGGATTCATGGCTCTTCTTCTCCTCGGTTCAGTGGGGAAGAAGAGCAGTACTTGACCGCATGGATTTTCATATGACAAGTTTTTCTGCCGCATGGCAGACATTGCCGCATAGGCCATGGGCTCCTTGCCTCAGCCGCATAAGACTCCATGGTTCCTAGCCGCATGAACTTCTGTCTTCCAGCCGCATGAATTCATTCATCCCCTTGTCGCATATGTGTGTAGACTCCCGAGCCGCATAACACTGCTTACCCGTAGCCGCATATGCCTGATTGTTCCGTAGCCGCATAAGGCATTGGCTTGAATTAGCCGCATAGCTATCATTTGTCCCAGCCGCATGAAGTCGATTCCCCTGCAGCCGCATATGCTTGATTGTTCCACAGCCGCATAAGCTGTCCTTGGTCCTTAGCCGCATGAACATCAGCATCCTCAGCCGCATAAGCCCGCATGCTCCCAGCCGCATGGTACCGCATTTTCTGAGCCGCATGCGCCCGCCCTCTTCCAGCCGCATGAGCTCGCAATTCCCAGCCGCATAAGCGCACATCCTTTCTGCCGTATGACTCCAATTAGCCGCATGGCATTGCTTCCCGCTGCCGCATGAGCTTATTTTCCTTAGTCGCATGGCTCTTTCCATAGTCCTTGTCCTCTTTTATTTATTATATTATTATTATATTGGAATGTTATATTATGCCTATGCTATGTAAATTCTGATATGTTCCATGAATACGATAGTGGCCCGTCGTGGCGCACTCTTGACAAGTAAACCTGACAGGATATGCTGTTAAAATAGCCAGCCTGACATGAAAAGAATGAATGACTTGGACACCGTGGACGATTGTGTTTGTACAAATAAACCAGCATTGTCTTACATCATGTCCAGGATAAGAAACCCTGAATACCACGGTCAGGGGTACCTACTGAAATTGACTAAGGCTAATAACTAGAGATTTCAGTAGTCATGGAGAGATTTCCCAGCTACAAACAATCCCGTTATCTGGGCGCATTAAGTGGACTTGTAGCCTACCGACAAGTAGGGCACAATTCCAGCACACAGTTATGTGTTGCACCTTTCAAGAATGGACATTCGACCTGGATAACCTGGATGGTCTGCAGGATTTGTGGCTGTTGGAATAATCTCATTACATCTTGCTAGTAACTAGGCCTGTGATAACCCTAGTTAGTTAAAGTATCAAGCCGTAATTATTGCTTGGCCGTGATTGATTGGATGGAGTCTGGCCCTGATCCTGTACAAGATTGTGACATGACAGGATTACTTATGCTTGCCTCAACAATAATGATCAGGGGACCAGTTCTGTTCAGACGAAGGGTTACAACCCCGGTCCTTGTTTGGTTTAAGGGTTATAACCTGGCTCCCGGAGCAGTTCTGTGTCCTCTCTTCGTTTATTGTCTTATTGCACCCCATGTCATGCTCGTCATGTTTTACTTTACTTCAATAACATGGATTAATTATGTCTGTCTTAGCAATAATGATCAGGGATCAAGTTCTGCTCAGGCAAAGGGTTACAACCCCGGTCCTTGTTTGGTTTAAGGGTTGTAACCTGGCTCCTGGAGTAGTTCTGTGTCCTCTCTTCATTTATTGTCTTATTTACCTTACCAACAGTATTTGAGACGGGTTTCTATTCAAGTGAAGGGTTGCAACCCCGGTCCTTGTTTGGTTTAAGGGTTGCAATCTGGCTACTTAAATGGTTTCCTCGTGCTCAATTTTTTGTTATTATTTCTGTTATTATCAGTATCTTTATAATTATCTTCATCATTCATTTATGTTATGCTGGTTTTAGTTTCTGAGTGAAGCCTCCTTGTGGTACTTGCTTTTTTTGGGGTCTGACCCAACTGGTTTTGTATGGCCAGATATCGGAACAGCTCCAGAGGATCTACCTACCTTCCAGCCAGATGGTGACCACCAGGCGTAATCTTGGCAATGATTGGGTTTATTTTTGGCTATCCTACTCTATTGTAAAATTATTTTTTTGAGGCGTTTAGTCGGCGAGCACGTGTTAGCTCGTATTGCACCTTTATTTACTGTCTGCCTACGGGCTGTAACATGATTGACAAATCCTAGGGTTGATCATGTATGACTAAAACTCTTGCTAGTCTTGACATTTTGTACGACTAGCTTCATGATCATCCAAATATGTAATGTATGGGATGCCTTACTATTGTATATTTGATGTTCTGACATCTTACAACTGTTATTACTTGCTTGAGATTGAGACAATAGGCTTGTTCATGACCATAGGAGACTGACGGCTTGTAGTTAAACCCTCATGTATCTAGACAGCCGTGACCGTATAGCGAGGTGGGTTGCACTTCAATATATGTAGCTGGCTATATATGCCCCCGCTCTCCAGTATTCTGGTTCTGGGGCGTTACATGGTTTAAGTGGTGGCCCATGCAGGTCTTTTAAATCAAGATATGTGAGAGTTTACCGAATAGATGTCTCAATCAGTACTCGTCCTTGATCTCTGCTCGTATCTTCTAAATCTCTGAAATCTTAACCTGATCACATGCTTGTATCTTTGATCTGTCCTGGTCCTTCCTTATTGTTCCTTATGTCGTCTTCTTCAGCGGCATTGTTCCTGGATCTGCCGATCAGCAAGGCAGAGCACCACCTGTGGACCAGCAGCAACCAGGAGATCAAGTCCAACATTCAGGAGTAGCCTCCAGAGTCATGTCTACTGGAAGAGAGCTACTAGTTCAGCCCATCCAGCCTCCAGAGCCTGATGATGGCACCTTGGTGGGTCTCATCAGGACGTTGTTAGCTTCCCAAGATCGTCGAGGAGATGCCTTGCACCAGGCAGTGACAGATGCTCTGACCAGAGGAGGTCATCAGGGTAACAGCGCGGCCAACAGCTTCAAGCGCTTGAACCCTTCCTTCTTCGACGGTAGTGAAGATGCTATCGCTGCTGATGCTTGGCTTCAGGACACAGAGGTGATTCTAGAAGCAGCCAGGACTCCAGAAGGTGAGAAGGTGGCCGTGGTGTGCCTGCAGTTATTGGATCTTGTCACACCCCGCACACGCTTTTCGGATACGAAATGTGTCCAGGCCAGCCTACGCCGCAGAGTCGGCGGTAGAACGCTGTCAAGCCCGCAAGAAATAAATGCTCAAAATATAACATTTGCTGCTCATTCATATTTCTAAATTTGTTACAACATTTATAACATTTATAATTAAAGAAAATACATTATTTTATAATTAATGAAATTGATACAACTGCTATCTATTTCTAGGTTTCTGCCTGCAAGTACACCGGTATCTCCCAAGCTAAGTGAAGCCACAGCTAACCTGAAAAATGATGGTTTCTAGTCAGGAATGGAACAAGTACACAAACCGACGGCAATGTGAAAACACAATAGAATTGACAAGACATGAAAATAATATATGGAATATGAAAGCTAGAAAATACTGATGATATGGCACGGTAGAGAAGAAGATAAAGAAAAATAAATAAAAGACAACTACCTACGTGGTATGAAATATTTGTTTCGATATGTGAACGGCTAGGGGATAAATACGACACCCTGCACATGTCGTGTACAGCTGCTATCAGTCAAGATTAGACATATTGGGATAGTTCTGGGTAGTCCACATGTATACTAAGATATTTTTCCTTCCGACTACTCAGTGTGACGAGCGTGTCAACAAGCAGCAAGATATATGTATAAACATGAAATAAAAAGACTACTATGAATCGAAAGCAATCAGAAAGTGCACTTGCCTGTCATCCTGAGCTGGAAACAAGTTAGGTGTTGAGTCAAATTCCACTGAACCTATATTGTGAATCAAGCTTGAATCAATATATGGTACAACTAAAATAACTATTATCAATTTACTCTTTTACCCTTGCCTTTTATCTGTTTTGTTTGTCCACCCTGCCCTTTTGGTCTTTTTAAGAGTCTCTAGTGAGCCCATACCCCACTACTTTACCTGCTGCCATATGGTCACTTAAGCTGGTACCATAGCCTCTAGGCTGGATGCTACCATGCTGGTTACTAGAGTTTAACCTTGCTAACCTGCCTATCTAGTTGGTCATGTGTGTTGTGAAGCTTTTTATAACCAACCCTTAACCCAACAGGTAGTTGCTGCCACGCCCCACCTTTACACCATGTGTTCAATCCTTTATAGGTTTCCAGTGTAGATAGGTTTCGATACTCCCATGTATTGACCTTAAACGAAAATGCAAGAATCACTAATTTGTTAACCCCCATCTGTTTCCTGTGTCAAACAGGAATGAATCCCTTGTTCTTACTGTCTCTATGTCCATAATGGGTGTCAAGGTGAACTCGAAACTGGACTGGAGTTCATGCTTATTGGGCTGATGCATCTGTGAGCTAGGCTGCCTATTACATTTCTACATTCAGCTTCATGCCTGAACCTTCGTCTATTTATATAACATTTAGCTTATATGTATATGTCTAACTGGTTTAGGTACAAGACAGAAAAAGTTCTTGACTGCAAGAGTTCAATGGGGACATACACTAAGTTTAACATAAACAGGGCAGGGAGAAGGCACTGGGCAAACCTAAAATATTCTCTATTTAGGACATCTAATGAATTCTAATGAAATCTAATGAAATCTCTAACTACTCAACCACATTGGACAGGACAATAGAAAGGTATGGTCCAATACAGGACAGTATCAGGACAGTACCAGGGGAAGTTACCTATAACATGGTTTACAATGTTATATGTCTAAACAATAGGTAAAAGACTCCTCACAAGGATGTGAAGACTGAACATATGCAAGGAAGGTCTAGTCTGAGTATTTGATATCTGGGCAAGTCAAAGACACAGTCCAGGTGCAACAACATACAGTCACTTATTCATGAGTGGCTGAAACAACTTAAGTTCTGAATGTTGGTTATGCAGGACATACCAATTAGAACACAGTGGGTGGAGCAATGGACTGGTCAGCTAAATGCATAACTGAACAATGGATGAGTAAGTCCAATTGGTAAAACAATTGTGGCAGGGAACAAACAAGTTTGTAGTGTCTTAATGGTTAGGGACAAGACAATTATGAAGGGTGGACATAACATCATATAAATGACTGAATTCACATAGGACTGTAAGCAATTAAATGTAGGCCTTGATTGTAGTAATCTAATTCTTCATCTGGTAGACTGTCCCTTCATGGGTACAGGATTTGACTTAACAGTGTGGGTATAATTAAGGATGTCTTTGCAGTGGAAGACATCTTGGCTGATACCAAGAGTGTCTGAACATACAAGCTTTAACTGAGAGTTAAGGTCATAAGCTAGTGGCCCGGCTATTTAAACTAAACTCTTACCTACAAATGGGACTGATTCACATGAGTTTACTGATCTTGAACCAAAACAGGGACTGAGGAATATTTGTATGCATGTATTGATATGGCTTTGAGAAGGAAAATGTACATAAGCATACAGGCCTGCATATAAAATCCTGAGAGTGTACTTACAGTAGGGATTTGGACTATACACTAGAATTTATTTATATCCTACTAATTCACTTATGGATGAAGGACTGAATGCTACTCATATAGAGGCTGAACAAAAGGGTCAGGACAGGGCTCATCATTCAGAGGTTAAAGTAAATGAACTCCTAGAGTATGAGGGCTTTCATACACACATGTATATGTGTAAGGTTATTTGATCCTAAAAGTTGTACTGAACTAAGGTTATTCTAGGTACAAGGATTTGATCATAAGGGAATGTAGGACAATCTTCTAGATGAACTTATAATAGGGGTTTAACACATATGAGTTATCTAATTATCAAGATGAAATACTAAGTAAATAAGATTGGGTTGGTAAAATATACATTTGGTACCCTCTAAATTATGTGTGAAACCATCTCAGGTACTAGTGTGGTTACCTAATACTGTACTGACATGCCTTGGGGTCACAAACACCTAAGTCTATCCTCCAGTTAGTCACTAGAATCTATGGTACATAATGGGATGTCCCAAGGGCAAGCATCCTCCTTGCTCTGTCTAGACCACCAGGTTAGTCTGTTTAACTACACTACCATATCTCTGGGTTGGAAATATTCTAGGGACTGATACATTAAGGGGGGTTTGTCCACATCAATGTACCAACTATGATTTATGTGTGCATTGCTACCCTCAGCTGGCAATGGTTTAAATAAATACCACTAAGCCTTGGGGTATTCGTGTGAAGGGGAGAAACCTGATTCTGTCTACTATAAGGTAGTCCCTGCACTAAACCGATTCCCATACTCAACTGTTTTCCCCTGTAACTTGTATCAGTGCCTTTGCTTCCACTTCCAGATGTACACTTGCATTCCCATGTACTGATATGATATGCTAGGATACATCCTCTCAGATGCTTGGGGTTTCTGAGCATGTGTAGTAATGTAAGAGTGCATACATTGGTATACTAGAGATAGGGTGCCCTGTCTCTATTGAAACCTAATGAACAGGTTGTATATATTCCCATAAAGCCATAGCTACTCAACCTCTCGTGTTTCGATACAACCCTGCTACTGGCTATCCCAGAGCAGTAGTGGTGTATAGGCAACTCACCTGGGCATGTAATGTCCTGTACAGGAACATGAGTCCCCTATCCCCCTTCTATTGTACAGATCAAAGACCAAACAGTTGCTATTCCTGTTGATACCCCTGTTCCATTAATGCCCATTGGTTCTGAGTTTTAGGTATACATGTTCCTATGATATGAAACCTCTATTAGTCATTAGGCCGAACACCTACCCCTCTCTCCTTAATGTTGATTAAAACTGTATTGGCAAGCCTAACGATAGATTGATTCAATGAATTCAGGCCATGGTAGAGGGATGTTACCTGTCAATGATTCGACCTGCTTCAACTCCCTGAGCGGTTCTTCAATGCCGAACAAGAAGTGGTTCTAGGCAAAAATTAGGGTTTGGCGGTAGGCCCTGGTGCCCCTCTACTTATACTAGGGTTTTGGAGGGTCGAAGGGATAGGATCGAATTCTCTTCTCCTATCCAGAGCTGGACTCGATTTCATTCAATCGAAGGATTTAAATTCCAGAGCCGTTTAGTTTTAAACTTTGGAGATTTGTAATTAAGCCCCTCTCATTTAGTGATATTTTGGAAAGCCCCTCCCATGCTCTTTTTATTTACAAAGAAGTCCATTTATTTATATATATTACTTGTAGATATAAATATTTAATGAATCATATGCACTAATTAATAAGTCCACAATATTTAATAATATAAAAAAAGGAAAATTTTTGGTCAAGGGCTCACAGATCATGCCCGCAGCTGGTGGGCAGCGCAGGCCGTTGGATTATTGGTACCTATTTCATGGGCAGTATTCAGAGAGAGATTTTAGACCAAGTATTTCGATGTTGTAGCTCGGTATGATTTACAGACGAGGTTCACCAATCTGAAGCAGATAGGCAGGACGGTCGACAGATATGCGACCGAGTTTTCGAGACTTAGTCGGTTTGCTCCCACCATGGTAGCGACCGAGTTTGACAGGACCCAGCGGTTCCAACAGGGGCTCCATCTGGAGATTTTATTGGCAATAGAGCAGTTTGAGCATCAGACTTTTGATGCAGTGTTGAGAGCAGCCAGGAGGCATGAGTATACCTCCCAGAGGATCGTGGATAGGACCGGGGGTCGGAAGCGATCCTGTCACGACCCGCACCCTAGAGTAAGGGCACGAGAAGTGGGTACGTCCAGCCTACGCCGCAGTGTCGGCGGTAGAACGCTGTCCTAGGTTACTATCTAATCAACAACTCACGCAATTATATAATGTACTTGTCAAATCTCAACTCCGAACGGAGGACAAGTATAGATATAATGAAATCTCAATCACAGTCTAAGCACGATAAGATAACACAAAAGTTTATAACTAAAAGTAAATAACAACATTTATAAACGACTAAATAATAATATCTCAAACAAACTCAAAAACAAACTCGTATCTCAAGTTATTACAATTCAAGTTCTAAAACATGAAAACTAAACCAAGTCTACTAGCTAGTCTCCCGATCACTCCTGAGTGTCAGGGCCAAAGGTAGCTAAGCCGTCTCATGCTCCAAGGCAAGTGGGGCAAATATCCTCAGGGCAATCATCTGTAATATTTTCAACAGGTCCAGTCAGGACAGGAACGAGTACATTTCATCAAAAATTTCCAAGTAAATGACAGAGAACTATAAGGCAGTTATAGACAGTTGTATTGATGAATATGACAGTTTAATTTTCAGGTGATGGTAAGAAAGACAGATAAAGTGCAAGGAAAGTAAATAACTAAACAAGAGAAGAATCATAGCAATGAAGACTGTAAAACAAGATCTAGCTGAACTAGAGTAACATAATGAGTTCAGATGGTACAATATAAGTCGAGTGTAATCCCAAAGTGAGTCTAATACAAGATGAGTCGAATGTGATTCTAATCATTGTTCTAATAAGGTGATTCGAATAAGGTGATGCGAATAGTGATTCGAATAAGGTGATACGAATAGTGATTCGAATAGTAGTCAAACAATGATTCGAATAAATTCTCCAAGTGTGTTTTAAAATACCGAGTTCGACATGTAAACGGCTGTAGGTAATACGGCACACCACTCACTGATCAGATGAGGGATGGCTATCGTTCGAATATAATTCACAGAGGGGTGATTCGAATAGGGGGATATGTCTACATGTCTAATCAGTATTTCCCCGCCCAGTCTAATATAAATGAATCCGTAATCCAATACATAAGACGAATACAAGTCCAACCAACATATGAAGATACGAATAGGGTGATTCGAATAGTGATTCGTATGATGATTCGTATGGTGATTCGTATAATAGAGATAAGACGAGTAAGTATGTGTGTCGCATACATGGATTCAAAAATAATAATACGTATTTGTAACAGAGAATCACATACAGCTAACTAGAACTGAAATACAGTAATTGACAAGTAAATGAAAGAACTATCAGAGAATGTACTCGCCTGTTACTCTGAAAAGAGTAATGAAATATCAGATGTCTGCACCGGAGTCACAAAGTCCTAAATAGAGTAGTACAGGTTATAATGTGTTTAAAATAAGATAAATGAAGTCTACGATGCAATCTACATGATTCTAAGTCAATTCTAGGTCAAAGTCAACTCTAAGTCAAACTTGGTCAACTGTCTAGGTCAAACTAGGTCCCAGTCAAACTTGGTCAACTCTGGGTCAACCCAAGTCAACATTTAGGGTTTGGACTTCTATCTAGTCAACATAGTCAAGGGTCAACTATCTAGGGTTGGACTATGATAGCTAGACTAAATGGGGTCTTCAAGCCATATTGAATCCTATTTTCCCTTCCTAAGTGTAACAAGGTGATACCACTCAAGTCTATCTAAACAATTTCTAAGGTTCACCTACACACCCTTAGAGTTATCATCCAATTTCCACCCACTAGTAACATGTCTTCAAGGGTAACATATAGATAACTATCTATCACTAAGAAAATATATCTATCTCAAGCTCAATCTCCCCATTAGCACACCATGGTCAATATCCTATAATATGTATACCACACATATATATACCATGTGTATGGTTACAATGAACCAAGAAGCAAATGAGCTAAGGCAAGCTCTCAACTACAAATACCAAAACACTCTTTACACATACCATCTATATACATACATGTGTACATAGGTACATAGTGAGGCTAAGGCATATACATGCATATCTACATTTATTTATATATATATTATACATGTTGCATACATATAGAAGGGAAAGGGGGCTGTGTGTGTATGTGTGTGAATAGAGGGGCTGTTCTCAGTTTTGTGTGTGTGTGTCTATGTGAAAGAGAGTGAGGAAAAGAGAGGGTGTGTGTGGGTTTGACAGTTTAAAATCCTACAAAATCTCAGGTTTCCCCAGAGATTTGAATCTCAGGAAAACAGAGAACTATACTCAATCCCCAATCTCAGGGAAACAGAGAAACATCAATTTAAAACAGTTTTGTGTGTGTGTAGAGGTGTGTTCAGTTTAATAGGAAGGGGTGACAGTTTACCAATGCAATAAAGTCAAACTCAAAACAATAAAGGGTGGCAATGGGAATGCAACTTACTGTGAGTGAAAATACAGGAATATGGCAGTTTCAATAGGCATCTGTGTGAAGGAATGTGTGTGACAGTGAAGTAAACTCAGGTTTGAGATGTGTGTGTGTGTGTATAAATTCATATTTCAGTTTAACAGTGTTATGAAATAAGAATTCAAATATGTGAGTCTAATACAAGGGTGTATAGTGGGTAAATGTGAATGTGAATAGGCTGTGACCCTACATGAGAGAAGGGTGTGAGGAGCCCTGTGTGTGGATGTTAATAGTTAGGAAAATTCTCAGGTTATTACAACAAGTAAATCTCAGATTTCTGAAATGTGGGTGTATAGGAAATAGGATGTGTGGCTTTAATCTCATGTTCTTAGTTCTCAGAAAAGAACAAGGCAATGGCAGTTTACATAAATCAGTCCCAAAGCCTAATGCTCCTTCCATCACTGCTGCTCAATGTGGCACTAGGCAAACTATTATGCAGTTACAAGTAGTCCCTTTGCTGTTGTTGCTCTTGCATTTGCATTTGCAAGCAGGGAAGGATCCCCTGCTATCAAAAACAGCATGGTAAGTTGCAATGCTGCAAGGCTTGCATGCTAATGTCTAAGTTAACTAAATCCTATTGATTCCTATTGATCTAACAAGCCATATAACATCTCTTAACCACTAACTTACCAAAACATCTGATACCTAAAATAACATATCCTATTTAATATCAAAACCCAAGTCAAAAGTGACCATGAATATATGGTCTGGTGTCTATCATGTATCAGATGAGTGCCAACATGTGTCCAAGTGTCCAGAGATGTGTGTGCCACAGTGTGAATGGATGTGTGATTGAATTCTCAGTTGAAACTCAGTTCACAATGGTTTCTAGTTCTCAGGATTTCAGTAAATAGGGGAAGAGTTCAGTTAGCAGTTCATCTCAGGCATAAACATACATGTAGGCATTATAAAAAGGATATCAATTTACATTATCTAACATTTTAATTATCAAATAAACTGTGAAACTGAACACAGTATCAGAAAGCAATTTCAAAAGCCAACCCCATGCTAATATGATCCATAAAGTGTAGGCTAATAACCTAGATACATGTAGGTGCATTAACACTGCAATAATTATTAGGAAAAACAGTTGTAATTACTTTAAATCTCAGAAAATTCAACTTGAATTTGAGTATCAGTAAAACGTGACAGTTTCAATCCTAATCCAAATTCGAAAACCGTTTCTCATGCATTAGTTAAAATCAAGAACCCAATCTCGAGTGCAGAGGTGTGGGCATACCCCATGTGTCCTAAGGAAGTCATACGTGTCCAATAAACAGGACACGATGTGTCAAAAGTGTGAAATACTATGTTATCAGAAATCAGTAGAACAGTGACCTCGTGCGGCCGTGTCGAGTCGAAATGGACTCAACACAGTGCACGAGACACAAAGTGCACATGTACAGTGATATATAGGGTATAGGTCTAGGGTTTCAAGTGCCTGCACGAACCCAAAGATGTGTCGTGTCCTAGTTACAAGGTCGTGTCAGTGAGGTCTGTGCACTCGTGCACAGGCTGTGCTCGACCAGTGCGAGGGAGTTTTCTCTCGAACCACTCAACAATACCTCCCAAAATTTTATGGGCACAATGTCAGTCATTGCCCCTAAAAGCTGACCAAAATTGGTCGGGTCTCGTGTCGTGTCCAGTGAGAACTGGACACGAGATAGCAGGACAGTGCACAGTGCTGTGTACAGCATGTTCGTGTCCTATTTGGACACGGACACGACACAATCTCGTGCTCAATGTCATGGTTCTGTGATCTACACCTATAGGGCTAGAAGATTGTGCAATTAGTTTTCAAAAATATTAACATTTAATTGGTAGAGGCAATTCATCAAACACCTATATTAAAACCTAGATACGTGTCCGATACGGACACCAAACCCAATCCAATTTCTACCAAACTTAGCCTATAGGTCCCTGGTACCTAGATGTATGCATCCATGAAGAGAAATCACAATAATAATAGGTTTAGAGGCATTTTACCTATTGAGTGAAAACTCAATGAAAAGCCTAGAATAGGGGTGGGTGTCCTCTTCACTTGGGGGTGCCAAATGCTTATGCAACCTTGCTAGCTAGCTCCCCTTAGCATCCTCAACAGTATGGAATTCCAATGCAAGAAATTTGGCTCAAATTGGAGTTGATTTGGATATTTGGGGAGAAGTTTAGGGAAGAACACAAAGGAGGCAAATAAAATGAATTAAAAATGGTGCAAATGATTAATGTGTTGCATTTATAGGGGGAAATGTGTGATGGCTGTTGAAAACATTAGGGTTAGGGTTTAGGATGAGTGGCTAAGGTTTCTCCAACAAATTCTAAGGCTTCCTATTGGTTAAGGCTTCTTTTCACAAATATCTCAAAAGTAAAATATCTTTCCTAATAATATCTAGATATTACACTAATGTGATTACTTAATTAAAATCCTCTAACTTAGCTTCTAGGGTCGTGGTTAACATCTAGATTAGGCTAACTTCTAGGTCAAGTCTCAACAATGTAACTAACACATATTTAATTAATATAATTCACAATTTCACAAAAGTGTGAAAATGACCAAAATACCCCTAGGCTTAAATGTAGAAATTTGAAATCCTAAACACATGATTAGGTCTCCTTGGTCATGATTAGTCTTCTAGGTCATGCATGACTAAGGTTACACTAGCAAAACACCAATGTCACATTTTACTCAATTAAATAGTTTTAAAATAACTAAAAATCACCAAAAATCATATCATGACTTAAATATCATTATTAAATGATTTAAAAATACAAAAGTTCAAAATTACCCTTATTTGGAAAAACTGGGTGTTACAAGTCTACCCCCCTTAGAAGAATTTCGTTCTCAAAATTAAGATGATCGTACTCCTGCTAGGTCAAACCCCCAAATCAAACAAGGTCAAGATAATATACAAAACTCTGTCCTACTGGCCGTGATTCCACCGTCTCGAACAGGGTAACTACGCTATCTAGCATATCACAATCATATCCTGGCAGGTACTAATGGAAATCACACATGAAAGTGGAAAGAAAGAACAAGAAGGTCAAACCTGCTAACCCGTCACCTGCAGCGTCAGTCTCCTCGACTGTCATAGCAAAAGCTCCACCCCTTCGGGCATGGTGCTGCGCTACAGGTGGCTTAGCTCTCTCTTTCTGACCCGGTGCTCCATCAAATACGGGTGCAGTAGGGCAATCCCTGACCTGATGAGCAGCGGATCCACAGAACAGACAAACCTTCTGCCTCCTATAACAAGTCTTCCAACCATGCCCTGCCCTCTTGCAGTAAGCACAAGTCTGCACCTTGCGGTCCTGTCCTCTAGGCTGATACTGTGCCTGCTGAAACTGTACGTGAGGCCTCTTGTCCTGGCCTCCGCTGCTGCTGCCCCCAACTGGGTCTCGCCCCCTCTTGAGCCTAAGCTCAAGGTCATCCTCAGCCAATAAGGCTCCCGTCAAAATCTCCTCAAAAGGGGCATCCCTGTTGCCCTTGGTCAAGGACTTGACTTCCTTGACCAGACCCTTCCGAAACCTCTGGGCCTTCGCCGTCTCGCTCAAGCCCTCTACGAATCTGTCGAGGCGGCCGAACTCCCCAGCGTACTCCTCTACTGAGAGGCTCCCCTGAACTAAGCTCTCGAACTGCGACTCCAAGGCTCGGAGCGCTAAATCTGGGAAGAACCTCTTCTTGAAGAAGCCCTTGAACTCCTCCCAGGTCTGTCCAGCTACCCCCACTCTGGGGTCTGACAGATACCAGGTGCGAGCAAGATCTCGCATCCGGCTAGCTGCTGCCTCTATCTGGAGATCTGCCGGTATCCGGGCCAGGTGAAAGATCTCCTCAATATACTCGATCCACTCGTCGGCATATAAAATCCCCTCTGTCCCCAGGAAGTCTCTGGGGCTCATCTTCTGGAACTGCTCTATCCCCGGTGTCCTCGGCTGCTGGATTACTGGTCGAGCTGCGACTGTCGTAAGGACCAACTCCATGCCCCTGTCCTGTCGGGCCTGCTGCCGGTCCATAAACTACTGGAAGTAGGCAAACATCTATGCCGCGTCCACGTGTCCTGTAGGCGGCGTCTGCTGGAACTGCATCTCTGGGATGACTGGGTCCTGCCCCCGAGCTGGTGGAGGCATACCCCTAGCTGCTGCTGCTGAAGTCCCTATATGAATAGAGGTGGCAGGAGTTGCAGCCTCCTGACCCTGCTGATCTGGCTGAGAGGTGGCAGTCCCCTCTACAACTACTGCTGTACCAGAGCGATGTGATCGTGTCTCCACCATCCTGAAGACAGATCGAACAAGGAAGTCAATACTGAGCAGGAATCGATATATCAAGAAGGACAATTTATTTCAAAGAAGGCAAATCAGTACGATATGTAGATGGCATGATTTAAAGCAGAATTTTCCTAACTGTGATTGAGTACCTCTCCGTTAAAACCTATCTCTCAAATCCTATCGCAGGCTGTAGTGATACTCTAGTTCGAATACCACTACATAAACTCGACCTACATGGGCCACCACTAAAAATGTGTCACGACCCGCACCCTAGAGTAAGGGCACGAGAAGTGGGTACGTCCAGCCTACGCCGCAGTGTCGGCGGTAGAACGCTGTCCTAGGTTACTATCTAATCAACAACTCACGCAATTATATAATATACTTGTCAAATCTCAACTCCGAACGGAGGACAAGTATAGATATAATGAAATCTCAATCACAGTCTAAGCACGATAAGATAACACAGAAGTTTATAACTAAAAGTAAATAACAACATTTATAAACTACTAAATAATAATATCTCAAACAAACTCAAAAACAAACTCGTATCTCAAGTTATTACAATTCAAGTTCTAAAACATGAAAACTAAACCAAGTCTACTAGCTAGTCTCCCGATCACTCCTGAGTGTCGGGGCCAAAGGTAGCTAAGCCGTCTCATGCTCCAAGGCAAGTGGGGCAAATGTCCTCAGGGCAATCATCTGTAATATTTTCAACAGGTCCAGTCAGGACAGAAACGAGTACATTTTATCAAGAATTTCCAAGTAAATGACAGAGAACTATAAGACAGTTATAGATAGTTGTATTGATGAATATGGCAGTTTAATTTTCAGGTGATGGTAAGAAAGACAGATAAAGTGCAAGAAAAGTAAATAACTAAACAAGAGAAGAATCATAGCAATGAAGACTGTAAAACAAGATCTAGCTGAACTAGAGTAACATAATGAGTTCAGATGGTACAATATAAGTCGAGTGTAATCCCAAAGTGAGTCTAATACAAGATGAGTCGAATGTGATTCTAATCATTGTTCTAATAAGGTGATTCGAATAAGGTGATGCGAATAGTGATTCGAATAAGGTGATACGAATAGTGATTCGAATAGTAGTCAAACAATGATTTGAATAAATTCTCTAAGTGTGTTTTAAAATACCGAGTTCGATATGTAAACGGCTGTAGGTAATACGGCACACCACTCACTGATCAGATGAGGGATGGCTATCGTTCGAATATAATTCACAGAGGGGTGATTCGAATAGGGGGATATGTCTACATGTCTAATCAGTATTTCCCCGCCCAGTCTAATACAAATGAATCCGTAATCCAACACATAAGACGAATACAAGTCCAACCAATATATGAAGATACGAATAGGGTGATTCGAATAGTGATTCGTATGATGATTCGTATGGTGATTCGTATAATAGAGGTAAGACGAGTAAGTATGTGTGTCGCATACATGGATTCAAAAATAATAATACGTGTTTGTAACATAGAATCACATACAGCTAACTAGAACTGAAATACAGTAATTGACAAGTAAATGAAAGAACTATCAGAGAATGTACTCGCCTGTTACTCTGAAAAGAGTAATGAAATATCAGATGTCTGCACCGGAGTCACAAAGTCCTAAATAGAGCAGTACAGGTTATAATGTGTTTAAAATAAGATAAATGAAGTCTACGATGCAATCTACATGATTCTAAGTCAATTCTAGGTCAAAGTCAACTCTAAGTCAAACTTGGTCAACTGTCTAGGTCAAACTAGGTCCCAGTCAAACTTGGTCAACTCTGGGTCAACCCAAGTCAACATTTAGGGTTTGGGCTTCTATCTAGTCAACATAGTCAAGGGTCAACTATCTAGGGTTGGACTATGATAGCTAGACTAAATAGGGTCTTCAAGCCATATTGAATCCTATTTTCCCTTCCTAAGTGTAACAAGGTGATACCACTCAAGTCTATCTAAACAATTTCTAAGGTTCACCTACACACCCTTAGAGTTATCATCCAATTTCCACCCACTAGTAACATGTCTTCAAGGGTAACATATAGATAACTATCTATCACTAAGAAAATATATCTATCTCAAGCTCAATCTCCCCATTAGCACACCATGGTCAATATCCTATAATATGTATACCACACACATATATATACCATGTGTATGGTTACAATGAACCAAGAAGCAAATGAGCTAAGGCAAGCTCTCAACTACAAATACCAAAACACTCTTTACACATACCATCTATATACATACATGTGTACATAGGTACATAGTGAGGCTAAGGCATATACATGCATATCTACATTTATTTATATATATATTATACATGTTGCATACATATAGAAGGGAAAGGGGGCTGTGTGTGTATGTGTGTGAATAGAGGGGCTGTTCTCAGTTTTGTGTGTGTGTGTCTATGTGAAAGAGAGTGAGGGAAAGAGAGGGTGTGTGTGGGTTTGACAGTTTAAAATCCTACAAAATCTCAGGTTTCTCCAGAGATTTGAATCTCAGGAAAACAGAGAACTATACTCAATCCCCAATCTCAGGGAAACAGAGAAACATCAATTTAAAACAGTTTTGTGTGTGTGTAGAGGTGTGTTCAGTTTAATAGGAAGGGGTGACAGTTTACCAATGCAATAAAGTCAAACTCAAAACAATGAAGGGTGGCAATGGGAATGCAACTTACTGTGAGTGAAAATACAGGAATATGGCAGTTTCAATAGGCATCTGTGTGAAGGAATGTGTGTAACAGTGAAGTAAACTCAGGTTTGAGATGTGTGTGTGTGTGTGTATAAATTCATATTTCAGTTTAACAGTGTTATGAAATAAGAATTCAAATATGTGAGTCTAATACAAGGGTGTATAGTGGGTTAATGTGAATGTGAATAGGCTGTGACCCTACATGAGAGAAGGGTGTGAGGAGCCCTGTGTGTGGATGTTAATAGTTAGGAAAATTCTCAGGTTATAACAACAAGTAAATCTCAGATTTCTGAAATGTGGGTGTATAGGAAATAGGATGTGTGGCTTTAATCTCAGGTTCTTAGTTCTCAGAAAAGAACAAGGCAATGACAGTTTACATAAATCAGTCCCAAAGCCTACTGCTCCTTCTATCACTGCTGCTCAATGTGGCACTAGGCAAACTATTATGCAGTTACAAGCAGTCCCTTTGCTGTTGTTGCTCTTGCATTTGCATTTGCAAGCAGGGAAGGATCCCCTGCTATCAAAAACAGCATGGTAAGTTGCAATGCTGCAAGGCTTGCATGCTAATATCTAAGTTAACTAAATCCTATTGATTCCTATTGATCTAACAAGCCATATAACATCTCTTAACCACTAACTTACCAAAACATCTGATACCTAAAATAACATATCCTATTTTACATCAAAACCCAAGTCAAAAGTGACCATGAATATATGGTCTGGTGTCTAGCATGTATCAGATGAGTGCCAACATGTGTCCAAGTGTCCAGAGATGTGTGTGCCACAGTGTGAATGGATGTGTGATTGAATTCTCAGTTGAAACTCAGTTCACAATGGTTTCTAGTTCTCAGGATTTCAGTAAATAGGGGAAGAGTTCAGTTAGCAGTTCATTTCAGGTATAAACATACATGTAGTCATTATAAAAAGGATATCAATTTACAATATCTAACATTTTAATTATCAAATAAACTGTAAAACTGAACACAGTATCAGAAAGCAATTTCAAAAGCCAACCCCATGCTAATATGATCCATAAAGTGTAGGCTAATAACCTGGATACATGTAGGTGCATTAACACTACAATAATCATTAGGAAAAATAGTTGTAATTACTTTAAATCTCAGAAAATTCAACTTGAATTTGAGTATCAGTAAAACGTGACAGTTTCAATCCCAATCCAAATTCGAAAACCGTTTCTCATGCATTAGTTAAAATCAAGAACCCAATCTCGAGTGCAGAGGTGTGGGCATACCCCATGTGTCCTAAGGAAGTCATACGTGTCCAATAAACAGGGCACGATGTGTCAAAAGTATGAAATACTATGTTATCAGAAATCAGTAGAACAGTGACCTCGTGCGGCCGTGTCGAGTCGAAATGGACTCAACACAGTGCACGAGACACAAAGTGCACATGTACAGTGATATATAGGGTATAGGTCTAGGGTTTCAAGTGCCTGCACGAACCCAAAGATGTGTCGTGTCCTAGTTACAAGGTCGTGTCAGTGAGGTCTGTGCACTCGTGCACAGGCTGTGCTCGACCAGTGCGAGGGAGTTTTCTCTCGAACCACTCAACAATACCTTCCCAAATTTTATGGGCACAATGTCAGTCATTGCCCCTAAAAGCTGACCAAAATTGGTCGGGTCTCGTGTCGTGTCCAGTGAGAACTGGACACGAGGTAGCAGGACAGTGCACAGTGGTGTGTACAGCGTGTTCGTGTCCTATTTGGACACGGACACGATACAATCTCGTGCTCAGTGTCATGGTTCTGTGATCTACACCTATAGGGCTAGAAGATTGTGCAATTAGTTTTCAAAAATATTAACATTTAATTGGTAGAGGCAATTCATCAAACACCTATATTAAAACCTAGATACGTGTCCGATACGGACACCAAACCCAATCCAATTTCTACCAAACTTAGCCTATAGGTCCCTGGTACCTAGATGTATGCATCCATAAAGAGAAATCACAATAATAGTAGGTTTAGAGGCATTTTACCTATTGAGTGAAAACTCAATAAAAAGCCTAGAATAGGGGTGGGTGTCCTCTTCACTTGGGGGTGCCAAATGCTTGTGCAACCTTGCTAGCTAGCTCCCCTTAGCATCCTCAACAGTATGGGATTCCAATGCAGGAAATTTGGCTCAAATTGGAGTTGATTTGGATATTTGGGAAGAAGTTTAGGGAAGAACACAAAGGAGGCAAATAAAATAAATTAAAAATGGTACAAATGATTAATGTGTTGCATTTATAGGGGGGAAATGTGTGATGGCTGTTGAAAATATTAGGGTTAGGGTTTAGGATGAGTGGCTAAGGTTTCTCCAACAAATTCTAAGGCTTCCTATTGGTTAAGGCTTCTTTTCACAAATATCTCAAAAGTAAAATATCTTTCCTAATAATATCTAGATATTACACTAATGTGATTACTTAATTGAAATCCTCTAACTTAGCTTCTAGGGTCATGGTTAACATCTAGATTAGGCTAACTTCTAGGTCAAGTCTCAACAATGTAACTAACACATATTTAATTAATATAATTCACAATTTCACAAAAGTGTCAAAATAACCAAAATACCCCTAGGCTTAAATGTAGAAATTTGAAATCCTAAACACATGATTAGGTCTCCTTGGTCATGATTAGTCTTCTAGGTCATGCATGACTAAGGTTACACTAGCAAAACACCAATGTCATATTTTACTCAATTAAATAGTTTTAAAATAACTAAAAATCACCAAAAATCATATCATGACTTAAATATCATTATTAAATGATTTAAAATACAAAAGTTCGAAATTACCCTCATTTGGAAAAACTGGGTGTTACAGATCCCATGGCCAGATGAATCAGTCTTCAGCACCAGTCCCGGCAGCTAGGGCTTTAACCATTGGAGCTCTGAGGCGGACGGCCTCAGTCACGTCGGTTCAGCATTCAACCTCGACTTACCCTCATCAGCAGAAGCAAAAGCACTCTTTCGCAGTGGGATGTTCACACTACAGAAAGCCAGGGCATGTGGTATCCGAGTGTCGCCGAGCACAGGGTTTGTGCTTGGTTTGTAGTGCCCTGAACCACAGGATTGGGAACTGCCCGAACAGGGAAAGTTCATCTTTATCAGCCTTCTCTAGTCCTTCGGTAAGAGGACCAGCACCAGTCCAGCAGCAGTAGCAGCAGCAGTACCCGTTCCCGAGGCCATTGCCGATGCAGGCCCAGGCATTCCAGCAGCAGAGACCGCCGCAGTATGCCCAAGCCCAAGCCCTGATCCAGAGCAGGCAGAGAAGTTTTCAGCAGAGGGGACCCACACCCAGAGGGCATGGTCAAGTGCTGGCCTTAACCATAGGAGAAGAAGGATTGGCACCAGGTGAGGTGGTGGCAGGTACTATTCTCGTCAACACCTTTCCAGCTTCAGTATTATTTGACTCTGGTGCATCGTATTCATTTATGTCTGTACGATTTACGACACGGATAGGACTGGAGCCCGAGTCATTATCAGTGAGGCTCAATATACTTACTGGTAACGGACTTGTGGGAGTAGATAGAGTGTTTTTCTCGTGTCGGATTGTAGTTAGCGGTAGAGAGTTTCCCGCTAGATTGATCGAGTTTCCGATGGCCGATTATGATGTGGTCTTAGGGATGGATTGGTTGAGAGACCAGTATGCTAGGATAGACTGTCGTATCGGCATGATTGTTTTTAGCATTCCCGGCGAGCCAGAGTTTTCCTTTTTTTGAGGCAAAGTTGAACCTTCTCCTCCAGTATTGCGGATGGCAGTAGCAGCAGTGCAGTTACCTCGGATAGTCGAAGAGTTTCCAGATGTTTTCCCAGAAGAGCTTCCAGGAATATCGTCAGAGCGAAAGATCGAGTTCACCATAGACTTGATTCCCGGATCAGCCCCAGTGTCAGAGAGAGTCTACAGGATGGCGCCGTCAGAGCTAGAGATATTGTACAAGATGATTGAAGAACTCAGGACCAGGGGATTCATTCATGCAAGTGGATCGCCTTGGGGAGCCCCGATGCTTCTTGTGAAAAAGAAGGATGGTACGTCCAGATTATGTGTAGATTATCGTATATTGAACTCAGTGCAATCAAGAACAGATACTCTCTCCCGAGGATAGATGACTTGTTTGATCAACTCAAGGGGGCAGCAGTGTTCTCGAAGATTGATTTGCGGTCAGAATACCATCAAATAAGAGTCAGAGAGTAGGATATCTCGAAGACAGCTTTCAGATCTAGGTACGGGCATTGGGAGTTCCTTGTTATGCCATTTGGAGCAACTAATGTACCGGCCGTATTCATGGACCTCATGAATCATATCTTCATGCCTTATTTGGATCAGTTTGTGATTGTGTTCCTGGACGACATCCTGGTCTATAGCAAGAGTGAAGCGGAGCATGAGCAGCATCTTCGTATGGTTCTTCAGACTCTCAGAGAGCACCAATTGTATGCCAAGTTCAGTAAATACGAGTTCCGGCTCGATCGCATTTCATACTTGTGTCATATCATCACCAGAGGAGGAGTAGAAGTGGATCCCCAGAAGATCGTGGCTATCGAGACATGGCCAGTGCCTAGCACAGTTGCAGAAGTTCGCAGTTTCCTTGGCTTGGCCGGCTACGACCGGTGATTTATTTCAGACTTTGCTCGGATATCAGCGCCATTGACCCAGTTGACCCGCAAGGATGTACAGTTTGCTTGGACAACAGAGTGCCAGAATTCTTATGAGAAGTTAAAGCGAGGCTTGATGACGGCTCCTATTCTCACGCTTCCAGATGGAACCGGAGGATTTTCAGTGTATTGTGATGCTTCAGGCAGAGGCTTAGGATTTGTTTTGATGTAGCATGGGAAGGTAATAGCTTATACGTCACGTCAACTTCGTGATCATCAGAGGAATTATCCAACCCATGACTTGGAGCTGGCAGCAGTAGTGTTTGCACTTAAGTTGTGGAGGCATTACTTGTACGAAGATAGGGTGGAGATTTTTACCTATCACAAGAGTCTGAAGTATGTTTTCACCCAGAAAGATCTTAACATGCGTCAGAGAAGATGGCTAGAGCTACTTGTGGATTATGATGTTAACCTGCAGTATCATCCTGGAAAGGCCAATGTAGTAGCAGACGTATTGAGCATGAGAGCAAAAGTTTATTTTCAAACAGCACAACCAGAGTTATTATCAGATCTTCAGAAGATGGGTATTGAAGTTATCCTTCCTACCAGTGTGGCATTGATGGCCAGTATGCAAGTTCAGTCCACTATAGTCGAGAGGATCCGGGTGGCGCAGTCAGCAGATTCTAAGCTTCAGCGGCTTAGAGCAGAATGTGAGGCAGGACGAAGACCTGAGTTATGCATCCATGAAGACGGTACACTTCGACATGGTAAGCGTCTTTGTGTACCCGGAGGAGATATCAGACAGAAGATCATGGCAGAGGCTCATAGTTTTCAGTATTCGGTTCATCCCGGTGGTACGAAGATGTACCATGATATTCGTCAGTACTTTTGGTGGAATGGCATGAAGAGGGAGATAGCCCAGTTTGTCTCTTGATATTTGGTTTGCCAACAAGTTAAAGCTAAACATCAGAGGCCAGCTGGACTTCTTCAGCCCTTGCCAATTCCAGAATGGAAGTGGGCGCATATAACCATGGATTTTGTGACTGGATTACCTAGGTCCCCGACCGGTAGGGACGCTATTTGGGTTATTATAGACAGACTCACGAAGGTGGCTCACTTTCTCCCGTTCAGAGTTGGTCAGTCGACGGCTCAGCTAGCAGAGATATACCTCAGGCAGATTGTCAGATTTTATGGTGTACCAGTCAGCATCACCTCGGACAGAGACTCAAGATTTATATCGCACTTTTGGCATAGCGTGCAGGAGAGTTTGGGAACTCACCTCCAGTTCATCTTGGCTTATCATCCGCAGACAGATGGTCAGTCAGAGGATACCATACGAACCTTGGAAGATATGTTGAGATCTTATACGCTCGACTTCGGTGGTTCATAGAAAGATCACCTGCACCTGGTAGAGTTCTCGTACAACAACAGTTTCCAGGCCAGTATCCAGAAGGCACCGTTCGAGGCACTGTATGGTAGGATGTAACGCCCTAGTCCCAAAATACGTAGGACTAAGTACGTAGACATGCCAGCTGTATTCATACGAAGTACGTAGGTCTCGTATGAATACATAAGCTGTAAATTGCTGTAATCCAAGACAACTAAATCTCATCCACAATAAAAAGAATAATAATATAAATATCAACTCGAATATTTATGATACAATCATTGGGCGGAGACAAAGTCCACTACCAACTATTTTAATGAAAGAAATGTACAAAAAATCAAGCGATAAAAATGGCAAGACGAACCAAGCGCAATTGTCTTCGAAGGAATGGAGAAGACCACGACCTTGGCTAGGATACCTGCAAAAAACATGAACACACACCTGGGAAAAACCCAGGTCCTCAGACGGACGTAGCAAGATACAGAAAGAACAAGCTAATATGAACTGCCAGAATAAAATAATATATAAACTAGACATAAATATGCAAAGGAGATTCTAACCGCCTAATGTGCAATTTAGAGGACAACTTTCATGCGCATGGGTGGGATTTTAGGCTGTGTATACGTAAGTGGCATCTAGTCATCTGTATCCGTCCGTAACGTCTAAAACGTCAGAGGGCATCTGCAAATATATCGCCACAGTTCTATCAGGAGACTGTGGTTTACCTGTTTGGATTGCCATACGCACTAGCGACTGTCCTCCTCCATTATTTTCCATACTATTCAAGTCATGTCCATGGCTCGTCCAGTTTTGTAACTGCTTGAGTCTCTAAAACCCTAATCATAGCAGTTACGAATATCTACCGTCACACAACTTTAGAGATAGCTAGTCAATAAGTCGTCCCCCTAGTAACTTGTCTCAACCGTGTAGTGTGAGTGTCACAGCCAAAGGAGATATAAGAATATCCCCCAATAAGAAGGTAGTCCGCTAACACTAAGTCATCATGCATAAAATAAAATAACGACTAATAAAGTCGCTTGCACCCATGTATGGCTTGGACGCACAGTTTATAACAAAGGAAACTAACAATATGAAATAAATAAATAATACAGAAAATAAATAATTTGACAGTTAATTAGCAAGGTATACTTGCCTGTTGCGACGCCTGGTGAGCTGCCTGGTGTGTTACAATAAAGGTGGCACAAGATCGACTTTGGTGTAACAACTATGCAAGGTGACCTCTGATGGTGGCACGGTCAGTTCTATTGGGTCCAGAAGGGACAAATTAGTTAGGATGGACATAAGGTAGTCTCGAAATTGGCGAAGGAATAGGAATAACGGGATTGGTCATGGAAAGGAGAAAATCAAAGAAAATGGATAATAATATATATGATTTTAGAGAACTATTTATATCACTCGAGAAAATAAAATAATTATACTAGTTAAAATAGTTTTTAGATAATGTTTGAAAAATAATAAAATTTATTTTTAGGCAAAACTCCAGTTTGTCCCAAATAGGATTTCTAGGTAAAATACTATACCTTATTAGTAAAAATGATAGTAATAATAAATATTTGAAAAGACTAGTAAATTATTTCATAAATTTGAAAACTACCCTTTTATGGGTCAAAAATACTGAATAATCTAGAAAAAAAAATTATTATACTTTACAATATAGGTGTAGATCAAGCCTCATGATATCACTTTTTAGAAAATATATAATTTACCTACAAATATTTTAATAACAATTATAATAGTAGAAAATAACCATAATAAGGATAGAATAATAATTATACACTATTTTTAGTAATACAAAATATAAATATACATAAATTTAGTTAGTTTGTAAAAATAGCACCTATGGTATAAGCTAATAATTAAATAACTATATCCTGAAACATACTAGTAATTATAACCAAACACCCCATTATTAATAAATAAATAAATAATAACATAAATTAATAATAAAACAAAAACAAACAATTAAACAAACATAAAAAGACAAACAAACAAAATAAAAATCAAAACAAACGCAAACCAAAACCTACTGCTCTCCTGGAGGGAGTCACAGGAAAGCAAAATATCACAATAGATCATTATTATAAGGAGGGAAAGGAGAGAGAGAAGAAGAGGGAAGATGCGGGAAGAGAGAGACTGGGCACGAGAGTGAGGAACGGAAGGTGGAGCGGCGGAGAGCGAGATCTGGGCTGCGCCGCTCGGTCGGGAGGATGGGAGCTCGGGAAGGAGTGGAGTAGGCGGTCGGCGTGGGATGATCGGAGGGGCGGCACGCGGTGGCGAGGACGCGGTGGCTAGGGCGCGCCGTCTCGGGAGATCCGGCGGGCGGACGCGTGGGTTCCATTGGCACGGGGAGACGCACACGGCGGAGGGTGGCCATGTGGGTGCTGCTCGGCGCGGCGGCTAAGAAAGGGGACGGAAGAGGGTTTCTGCTTGGACGACTCGGCAAAGGTCGCCGGTGGCTGAGCTCGGAGGCGGAGCGGGTCTGGAAGAAGAAGGGTAGTCGCCAGCGGCGAGGGGCAAGCGCGCTGCTCCTACGCAGTGGCCAAGGTAGAGGAGGGAAGGCACGGGTGCGGGTTCAGCGGATTCGCGATGGCGCGCCGCAGGGGAACGCGACCCCGGTGGTGGAGAGCTCGCCCATGGCGGTGGTGCTCGGTCAGGTGAGTATGGGTTAGGGTTTACTTCTCTTTTTATTTATTTTTTTCGGTGGCGGATTGGGGGTTCCGGCCGGTGATGGCCGAGGTGGCGGGGGTGAGGATTTCTGGGTCGGGGTAGCGGCCTGGGGATGGTCGGCCGTTGGTGGCGGTAGTCGTGGACAGCTATGATGGTGGTCGGCAGGGATGATGGTGATGAAGATGATGGGTCGGGGTGGTTGTAGGTCGGGTTGGTTTGGCCGGAGGGGGCTCGACCGGTCGGGGAGTCGGGATGTGATGGTGGTGGTCTAGTTCGTTGTAGATGGGAGGGACGATGACGCTGATATTTGTGGACATGGCCGAGGATGGGCTGGGATCGGTGATCGAGACGGGTTTAGGGTTATAGGCTCGTGAATTGTGTCAGGGTTTGTCCGACACGGAGAAAATGTAAATGTAAAGATTGGAATAAGATTGGAAAGACATCGACACGGTGCACACACATGTGGTGGAAATTTGGAGAATAGAATACACGGATGAGTACCTGCCTATTTATAGGATGTGGGAATTTCCGTTTGGATAGGATTAGGATTAGTTTAAACCCAAAATAGATAATTTGTAATTAAATTTAAAATCAATCCAAATCCAAATTAAAATGCAAATCCAAATTTAAATCAAATTAAATTCTTTTAGTTTAAAATCAAATCAATATCAAATATAGATATTAATTTATTTATTTAAATCATTCCATAAAATCAAATCAAAATTTTAAATTGTCACAAAATTTCAAAATATGTTTTCAAAAAAAAAACTATATTTAATAATTTCAAAAATAATAAATTTTTTTGAATATCTTTTTGAATAATAAAACATCAATATTTATTTAGTTCAAAATTAAGTCAATAAATCAAATCCATTCGAATTAAATCTAGATAACCTAGACTCAATCTAGGTATAAATTCTATCTTTAAACTATTAAATTAAATCCATGAAAATCAAATCGAGATTTTAAAATGGCCACAATAACTTCCAAATATATTTTTCAAAATACCAATAATAATAATTTTAAAAATAATAAATATTTTTAAATATCTTTTTTTGAGTAATAAAATATCAATATAAATAAATTTCAAAAATGATAATAATTACTAAATTATTTGAAATACCTTTTTAGTAAGTTAAAATAATTAATAAAATAAATCCGCCTTTTTATAATAATAAAATCAAATAATGTTTTTTTTGAAACTTGTTGCGACGCTTTTCACAACCTTAATTAATTAAAAATATGTACTATATATTATTTTGAAACTATAGGATGGAAAAACGTTTTTAATAACATATGTACGCTCGCACATATTCGCACTCGTCGAGCAGTTACGAAAACGAATCTCGCGCGCGACGTAAAATACGACTACGCGACGTACAATACAAAATTTTAAATCAGTACCAAAATTTAAAAAAAATAGTAGAAATTTAGGGGTTTTACATCCTACCCAACTTAAAAGAATTTCGTCCTCGAAATTAAGAATTCGTAGGGGGTGAGAAGGCACAACGGTAGATAGAAGGGTTCGAAGTTTATGTGGTCATAGTCTAGGATGAGGATATGATTAAGAGACGATTGTAATCACTCTTAAATTCAAGTGATTAGAAAGTCAAGATTGTAGATTTAGGGTCGAGGGAAAGGTCGAGTAGTTCAAGACAAGGATATGGCAACATCGAGTGATAATGGTCATAGGTGATAGGATAGCTAGAGGAAGTTCTAGTATAACACCTTCGTCCTTCTAAAATCAGTGAAGGCGAAAGTAATATAGAGTTCGAAGGAGGCGTTTATCGAATACGAACGTGTGGTTCAAAGGCGACCGAATAATTTCAAATGAATTGTCAAGGCAGTCGTGGATGAGATTCTAGGTCAAGTTTAATTATGTCTCATCCACGTAGAATAATAGATAAAAGCGAACCAAAATGCACTTGGTTGATCAGACCATCATGCACCGGTTCTGATTAGACCATATGTTAGTGGACATGCCCACATAACATATGTCTTGAAACAAGCTTGATAAAAGAATAAGCTTGCAAAAACTAAGCTACATTAGCATCATTAGTCAAGATGGTAAATACATGGGCACAAGAGATTAAGATTGAAAGAAAGCAGAATGATTCTAAGTCATATCCCATGTTGGTCTCTATACAGTCGTCCTATAGTCTTCTTGTCCAAGTCCTTGGTTGGCTAGATGGGTTAGGTCCTCTAGATTCTAGGATCTATATAAGCTTGCTAATATAGGTCACTAGGTCAAAGGGGTTGCTAGTTCATAAGGTATTCTACCCAACTTAAAGAATTAAACTAATGGTGTTTTGTGACAACTAACTAGTAGGGTCAATCTCTAGCAAGCACGAAGGAAAGATAAGAATAGTGATGGAAGGAAGCAAGCAAGATGCAATTGATGAGTCAAACGGTAGAATAAATCAAGGAAAGAGGTCAAGTATGTGGATGAGAGCCTAGACTTCTAATCCTATACGCAGGCTTGCTTGGTACGGTAAAGTAATCAAACAATTTATTTTGACCTGCATGGGCCACCACAAAAACATGTAACGCCCTAGTCCCAAAATACGTAGGACTAAGTACGTAGACATGCCAGCTGTATTCATACGAAGTACGTAGGTCTCGTATGAATACATAAGCTGTAAAATGCAGTAATCCAAGACAACTAAATCTCATCCACAATAAAAAGAATAATAATATAAATATCAACTCGAATATTTATGATACAATCGTTGGACGGAGACAAAGTCCACTACCAACTATCTTAATGAAAGAAATGTACAAGAAATCAAGCGATAAAAATGGCAAGACGAACCAAGCGCAATTGTCTTCGAAGGAATGGAGAAGACCACGACCTTGGCTAGGATACCTGCGGAAAACATGAACACACACCTGGGGAAAACCCAGGTCCTCAGACAGGCGTAGCAAGATACAGAAAGAACAAGCTAATATGAACTGCCAGAATAAAATAATATATAAACTAGACATAAATATGCAAAGGAGATTCTAACCGCCTAATGTGTAATTTAGAGGACAACTTTCATGCGCATGGGTGGGATTTTAGGCTGTGTGTACGTAACTGGCATCTAGTCATCTGTATTCGTCCGTAACGTCTAAAACGTCAGAGGGCATCTGCAAATATATTGCCACAGTTCCATCCGGAGACTGTGGTTTACCTGTTTGGATTCCCATACGCACTAGCGACTGTCCTCTCCCATTATTTTCTATACTATTCAAGTCATGTCCATGGCTCGTCCAGTTTTGTAACTGCTTGAGTCTCTAAAACCCTAATCATAGCAGTTACGAATATCTACCGTCACACGACTTTAGAGATAGCTAGTCAATAAGTCGTGCCCCTAGTAACTTGTCTCAACCGTGTAGTGTGAGTGTCACAACCAAAGAAGATATAAGAATATCCCCTAACAAGAAGGTAGTCCGCTAACACTAAGTCATTATGCATAAAATAAAATAATGACTAATAAAGTCGCTTGCACCCATGTATGACTTGGACGCACAGTTTATAACAAAGGAAACTAACAATATGAAACAAAATAAATAATACAGAAAATAAATAATTTGACAGTTAATTAGCAAGGTATACTTGCCTGTTGCGACGTCTGGTGAGCTGCCTGGTGTGTTACAATAAAGGTGGCACAAGATCGACTTCGGTGTAACAACTATGCAAGGTGACCTCTGATGGTGGCACGGTCAGTTCTATTGGGTCCAGAAGGGACAAATTAGTTAGGATGGACATAAGGTAGTCTCGAAATTGGCGAAGGAATAGGAATAACGGGATTGGTCATGGAAAGGAGAAAATCAAAGAAAATGGATAATAATATATATGATTTTAGAGAACTATTTATATCACTCGAGAAAATAAAATAATTATTGTAGTTAAAATAGTTTTTAGATAATGTTTGAAAAATAATAAAATTTATTTTTAGGCAAAACTCCAGTTTGTTCCAAATAGGATTTCTAGGTAAAATACTATACCTTATTAATAAAAATGATAGTAATAATAAATATTTGAAAAGACTAGTAAATTATTTCATAAATTTGAAAACTACCCTTTTATGGGTCAAAAATACTGAATAATCTAGAAAAAAATTATTATACTTTACAATATAGGTGTAGATCAAGCCTCATGATATCACTTTTTAGAAAATATATAATTTACCTACAAATATTTTAATAACAATTATTATAGTAGAAAATAACCATAATAAGGATAGAATAATAATTATACACTATTTTTAGTAATACAAAATATATATATACATAAATTTAGTTAGTTTGTAAAAATAGCACCTATGGTATAAGCTAATAATTAAATAACTATATCCTGAAACATACTAGTAATTATAACCAAACACCCCATTATTAATAAATAAATAAATAATAACATAAATTAATAATAAAACAAAAATAAACAATTAAACAAACAGAAAAAGACAAACAAACAAAATAAAAATCAAAACAAACACAAACCAAAACCTACTGCTTTCCTGGAGGGAGTCACAGGAAAGCAAAATATCACAACAGATCATTATTATAAGGAGGGGAAGGAGAGAGAGAGAAGAAGAGGGAAGAAGAGGAAAGAGAGAGAGTGGGCACGAGAGTGAGGAACGGAAGGTGGAGCGGCGGAGAGCGAGATCTGGGCTGCGCCGCTCGGTCGGGAGGATGGGAGCTCGGGAAGGAGTGGAGTAGGCGGTCGGCGTGGGATGATCGGAGGGGCGGCACGCGGTGGCGAGGACGCGGTGGCTAGGGCGCGCAGTCTCGGGAGATCCGGCGGGCGGACGCGTGGGTTCCATTGGCACGGGAAGACGCACACGGCGGAGGGTGGCCATGTGGGTGCTGCTCGGCACGGCGGCTAAGAAAGGGGACGGAAGAGGGTTTCTGCTTGGGCGACTCGGCAAAGGTCGCCGATGGCTGAGCTCGGAGGCGGAGCGGGTCTGGAGGAAGACGGGTAGTCGCCAGCGGCGAGGGGCAAGCGCGCTGCTCCTACGCAGTGGCCAAGGCAGAGGAGGGAAGGCACGGGTGCGGGTTCAACGGATTCGCGGTGGCGCACCGCAGGAGAACGCGACCCCGGTGGTGGAGAGCTCGCCCATGGCGGTGGTGCTCGGTCAGGTGAGTATGGGTTAGGGTTTACTTCTCTTTTTTTTTTCGGTGGCGGATTGGGGGTTCCGGCCGGTGATGGCCGAGGTGGCGGGGGTGAGGATTTCTGGGTCGGGGTAGCGGCCTGGGGATGGTCGGCCGTTGGTGGCGGTGGTCGTGGACAGCTATGATGGTGGTCGGCAGGGATCATGGTGATGAAGATGATGGGTCGGGGTGGTTGCAGGTCGGGTTGGTTTGGCCGGAGGGGGCTCGGCCGGTCGGGGAGTCGGGATGTAATGATGGTGGTCTAGTTCGTTGTAGATGGGAGGGACGATGACGCTGGTATATGTGGACATGGTCGAGGATGGGCTGGGATCGGTGATCGAGACGGGTTTAGGGTTATAGGTACGTGAATTGTGTCGGGGTCTGTCCGAGACGGAGAAAATATAAATGTAAAGATTGGAATAAGATTGGAAAGACACCGACACGGTGCACACACATATGGTAGAAATTTGGAGAATAGAATACACGGATGAGTACCTGCTAGGGGTGCAACTCGGGCGGGTTGGGTCGGGTTTGAGGTCAACCCAAGTCCAACCCGATGAATCATAAGCCTAGTCCGAGCCCAAGTCCGACCCAACCTCGGGTTCAATATATGAAGCCCAAGACCAAGCCCGGAGGAGCGGGTTGGGCTCGAGTTGGGTCGGGTCCATCGGGTTAATTGGACTCTAATATAAAATTTAAAATAATTTTCAACAAAAGTAATATTAAACACATAATCAAATAACAATCAAGCATTGATCGTTACAAAATACAAATTGAAATGATAATTCTTTATAAGGAGTTAAAGAGTTTGGGTGGAGAAATTTAGGATTTAAACTTTTTATTTAAGAAGCATGAAAAATATATATATAAATTATATGTATTTCGGGTTTCGGGTTTCGGGTTCTTTGGGTAACCCGACGCATGAACCCAAGTCCAATCCGATTTTTGATCGGGTTCAAATATTTTAACCCGAGCCCGAACCCGAACCCAAGTATCTTTGACCCAAACCCAATCCATTAGCGGGTTTACCCGATCGGGCTCGGGTTTAGCCCACCTGAGTTGCACCCCTAGTACCTGCCTATTTATAGGATGTGGGAATTTCCGTTTGGATAGGATTAGGATTAGTTTAAACCCAAAATAGATAATTTGTAATTAAATTTAAAATCAATCCAAATCCAAATTAAAATGCAAATCCAAATTTAAATCAAATTAAATTCTTTTAGTTTAAAATCAAATCAATATCAAATATAGATATTAATTTATTTATTTAAATCATTCCATAAAATCAAATCAAAATTTTAAATTGTCACAAAATTTCAAAATATGTTTAAAAAAAAACTATATTTAATAATTTCAAAAATAATAAAATTTTTTGAATATCTTTTTGAATAATAAAACATCAATATTTATTTAGTTCAAAATTAAGTCAATAAATCAAATCCATTCGAATTAAATCTAGATAACCTAGACTCAATCTAGGTATAAATTCTATCTTTAAACTATTAAATTAAATCCATGAAAATCAAATCGAGATTTTAAAATGGCCACAATAACTTCCAAATATATTTTTCAAAATACCAATAATAATAATTTTGAAAATAATAAATATTTTTAAATATCTTTTTTTGAGTAATAAAATATCAATATAAATAAATTTCAAAAATGATAATAATTACTAAATTATTTGAAATACCTTTTTAGTAAGTTAAAATAATTAATAAAATAAATCCGCCTTTTTATAATAATAAAATCAAATAATGTTTTTTTTGAAACTCGTTGCGACGCTTTTCACAACCTTAGTTAATTAAAAATATTTACTATATATTATTTTGAAACTATAGGATGGAAAAACGTTTTTAATAACATATGTACGCTCGCACATATTCGCACTCGTCGAGCAGTTACGAAAACGAATCTCGCGCGCGACGTAAAATACGACTACGCGACGTACAATACAAAATTTTAAATCAGTACCAAAATTTAAAAAAAAATAGTAGAAATTTAGGGGTTTTACATCCTACCCAACTTAAAAGAATTTCGTCCTCGAAATTAAGAATTCGTAGGGGGTGAGAAGGCACAACGGTAGATAGAAGGGTTCGAAGTTTATGTGATCGTAGTCTAGGTTGAGGATATGATTAAGAGACGTTTGTAATCACTCTTAAATTCAAGTGATTAGAAAGTCAAGATTGTAAATTTAGGGTCGAGGGAAAGGTCGAGTAGTTCAAGACAAGGATATGGCCACATCGAGTGATAATGGTCATAGGTGATAGGATAGCTAGAGGAAGTTCTAGTATAACACCTTCGTCCTTCTAAAATCGGTGAAGGCGAAAGTAATATAGAGTTCGAAGGAGGCGTTTATCGAATACGAACGTGTGGTTCAAAGGCGACCGAATAATTTCAAATGAATTGTCAAGGTAGTCGTGGATGAGATTCTAGGTCAAGTTTAATTATATCTCATCCACGTAGAATAATAGATAAAAGCGAACCAAAATGCACTTGGTTGATCAGACCATCATGCACCGGTTCTGATTAGACCATATGTTAGTGGACATGCCCACATAATATATGTCTTGAAACAAGCTTGATAAAAGAATGAGCTTGCAAAAACTAAGCTACATTAGCATCATTAGTCAAGATGGTAAAAACATGGACACGAGAGATTAAGATTGAAAGAAAGCAGAATGATTCTAAGTCATATCCCATGTTGGTCTCTATACAGTCGTCCTATAGTCTTCTTATCCAAGTCCTTGGTTGGCTAGATGGGTTAGGTCCTCTAGATTCTAGGATCTATATAAGCTTGCTAATATAGGTCACTAGGTCAAAGGGGTTGCTAGTTCATAAGGTATTCTACCCAACTTAAAGAATTAAACTAATAGTATTTTGTGACAACTAACTAGTAGGGTCAATCTCTAGCAAGCACGAAGGAAAGATAAGAATAGTGATAGAAGGAAGCAAGCAAGATGCAATTGATGAGTCAAACGGTAGAATAAATCAAGGAAAGAGGTCAAGTATGTGGATGAGAGCCTAGACTTCTAATCCTATACGCAGGCTTGCTTGGTACGGCAAAGTAACCAAACAATTTATCTTGACCTGCATGGGCCACCACAAAAATATGTAACGCCCTAGTCCCAAAATACGTAGGACTAAGTACGTAGACATGCCAGCTGTATTCATACGAAGTACGTAGGTCTCGTATGAATACATAAGCTGTAAAATGCAGTAATCCAAGACAACTAAATCTCATCCACAATAAAAAGAATAATAATATAAATATTAACTCGAATATTTATGAGACAATCGTTGGGCGGAGACAAAGTCCACTACCAACTATCTCAATAAAAGAAATGTACAAGAAATCAAGCGATAAAAATGGCAAGACGAACCAAGCACAATTGTCTTCGAAGGAATGGAGAAGACCACGACCTTGGCTAGGATACCTGCGGAAAACATGAACACACACCTGGGAAAAACCCAGGTCCTCAGACGGACGTAGCAAGATACAGGAAGAACAAGCTAATATAAACTGCCAGAATAAAATAATATATAAACTAGACATAAATATGCAAAGGAGATTCTAACCGCCTAATGTGCAATTTAGAGGACAACTTTCATGCGCATGGGTGGGATTTTAGGCAGTGTGTACGTAACTGGCATCTAGTCATCTGTATCCGTCCGTAACGTCTAAAACGTCAGAGGACATCTGCAAATATATCGCCACAGTTCCATCTGGAGACTGTGGTTTACCTGTTTAGATTCCCATACGTACTTGTCCTCCCCTATTATTTTCCATACTATTCAAGTCATGTCCATGGCTCGTCCAGTTTTGTAACTGCTTGAGTCTCTAAAACCCTAATCATAGCAGTTACAAATATCTACCGTCACACGACTTTAGAGATAGCTAGTCAATAAGTCGTGCCCCTAGTAACTTGTCTCAACCGTGTAGTGTGAGTGTCACAGCCAAAGAAGATATAAGAATATCCCCCAACAAGAAGGTAGTCCGCTAACACTAAGTCATCATGCATAAAATAAAATAATGACTAATAAAGTCGCTTGCACCCATGTATGGCTTGGACGCACAGTTTATAACAAAGAAAACTAACAATATAAAACAAAATAAATAATGCAGAAAATAAATAATTTGACAGTTAATTAGCAAGGTATACTTGCCTGTTGCGACGCCTGGTGAGCTGCCTGGTGCGTTACAATAAAGGTGGCACAAGATCGACTTTGGTGTAACAACTATGCAAGGTGACCTCTGTTGGTAGCACGTTCAGTTCTATTGGGTCCAGAAGGGACAAATTAGTTAGTATGGACATAAGGTAGTCTCGAAATTGGCGAAGGAATAGGAATAACGGGATTGGTCATGGAAAGGAGAAAATCAAAGAAAATGGATAATAATATATATGATTTTAGAGAACTATTTATATCACTCGAGAAAATAAAATAATTATACTAGTTAAAATAGTTTTTAGATAATGTTTGAAAAATAATAAAATTTATTTTTAGGCAAAACTCCAGTTTGTCCCAAATAGGATTTCTAGGTAAAATACTATACCTTATTAGTAAAAATGATAGTAATAATAAATATTTGAAAAGACTAGTAAATTATTTCATAAATTTGAAAACTACCCTTTTATGGGTCAAAAATACTGAATAATCTAGAAAAAAAATTATTATACTTTACAATATAGGTGTAGATCAAGCCTCATGATATCACTTTTTAGAAAATATATAATTTACCTACAAATATTTTAATAACAATTATTATAGTAGAAAATAACCATAATAAGGATAGAATAATAATTATACACTATTTTTAGTAATACAAAATATATATATACATAAATTTAGTTAGTTTGTAAAAATAGCACCTATGGTATAAGCTAATAATTAAATAACTATATCCTGAAACATACTAGTAATTATAACCAAACACCCCATTATTAATAAATAAATAAATAATAACATAAATTAATAATAAAACAAAAACAAACAATTAAACAAACAGAAAAAGACAAACAAACAAAATAAAAATCAAAACAAACGCAAACCAAAACCTACTGCTCTCCTGGAGGGAGTCACAGGAAAGTAAAATATCACAACAGATCATTATTATAAGGAGGGGAAGGAGAGAGAGAAGAAGAGGGAAGATGAGGGAAGAGAGAGAGAGAGTGGGCACGAGAGTGAGGAACGGAAGGTGGAGCGGCGGAGAGCGAGATCTGGGCTGCGCCGCTCGGTCGGGAGGATGGGAGCTCGGGAAGGAGTGGAGTAGGCGGTCGGCGTGGGATGATCAGAGGGGCGGCACGCGGTGGCGAGGACGCGGTGGCTAGGGCACGCCGTCTCGGGAGATCCGGCGGGCGGACGCGTGGGTTCCATTGGCGCGGGGAGACGCACACGGCGGAGGATGGCCATGTGGGTGCTGCTCGGCGCAGCGGCTAAGAAAGGGGACGGAAGAGGGTTTCTGCTTGGGCGACTCGGCAAAGGTCGCCGGTGGCTGAGCTCGGAGATGGAGCGGGTCTGGAGGAAGACGGGTAGTCGCCAGCGGCGAGGGGCAAGCGCGCTGCTCCTACGCAGTGGCCAAGGCAGAGGAGGGAAGGCACGGGTGCGGGTTCAGCGGATTCGTGGTGGCGCGCCGCAGGGGAACGCGACCCCGGTGGTGGAGAGCTCGCCCATGGCGGTGGTGCTCGGTCAGGTGAGTATGGGTTAGGGTTTACTTCTCTTTTTATTTATTTTTTTCCGGTGGCGGATTGGGGATCCGGTCGGTGACGGCCGAGGTGGCGGGGGTAAGGATTTTTGGGTCGGGGTAGCGGCCTGGGGATGGTCGGCCGTTGGTGGCGGTGGTCGTGGACAGCTATGATGGTGGTCGGCAGGGATGATGGTGATGAAGATGATGGGTCGGGGTAGTTGCAGGTCGGGTTGGTTTGGCCGGAGGGGGCTCGGCCGGTCGGGGAGTCGGGATGTGATGGTGGTGGTCTAGTTCGTTGTAGATGGGAGGGACGATGACGCTGGTATGTGTGGACATGGCCGAGGATGGGCTGGGATCGGTGATCGAGACGGGTTTAGGGTTATAGGCATGTGAATTGTGTCGGGGTTTGTCCGACACGAAAAAAATATAAATATAAAGATTGGAATATGATTGGAAAGACACCGACACGGTGCACACACTTGTGGTAGAAATTTAGAGAATAGAATACACGGATGAGTACCTGCCTATTTATAGGATGTGAGAATTCCCGTTTGGATAGGATTAGGATTAGTTTAAACCCAAAATAGATAATTTGTAATTTAATTTAAAATCAATCCAAATCCAAATAAAATGCAAATCCAAATTTAAATCAAATTAAATTCTTTTAGTTTAAAATCAAATCAATATCAAATATAGATATTAATTTATTTATTTAAATCATTCCATAAAATTAAATCAAAATTTTAAATTGTCACAAAATTTCAAAATATGTTTTCAAAAAAAAAAACTATATTTAATAATTTCAAAAATAATAAATTTTTTTGAATATCTTTTTGAATAATAAAACATCAATATTTATTTAGTTCAAAATTAAGTCAATAAATCAAATCCATTCAAATTAAATCTAGATAACCTAGACTCAATCTAGGTATAAATTCTATCTTTAAACTATTAAATTAAATCCATGAAAATCAAATCGAGATTTTAAAATGGCCACAATAACTTCCAAATATATTTTTCAAAATACCAATAATAATAATTTTGAAAATAATAAATATTTTTAAATATCTTTTTTTGAGTAATAAAATATCAATATAAATAAATTTCAAAAATGATAATAATTACTAAATTATTTGAAATACCTTTTTAGTAAGTTAAAATAATTAATAAAATAAATCCGCCTTTTTATAATAATAAAATTAAATAATGTTTTTTTTGAAACTCGTTGCGACGCTTTTCACAACCTTAATTAATTAAAAATATTTACTATATATTATTTTGAAACTATAGGATGGAAAAACGTTTTTAATAACATGTACGCTCGCACATATTCGCACTCGTCGAGCAGTTACGAAAACGAATCTCGCGCGCGACGTAAAATACGACTACACGACGTACAATACAAAATTTTAAATCAGTACCAAAATTTAAAAAAAATAGTAGAAATTTAGGGGTTTTACATAGGAAGTGCCGATCTCCGCTAGCATGGGATGATGTTAAAGAGAGGCAGATGCTCGGTCTAAAAATGATTGCTAAGACCATCGAGGTGGTCAGAAGAGTCAGGTATCATCTTCGAGTTGCACAAGATCGCCAGCGCCATTGGGCCAATTCTCATCGGCGCCCTCTGGAGTTTTCTGTCGGCGACCACGTATTTCTGAGAATTTTGCCTAACCGTGGCGTCATTCGTTTTGGCGTACGGGTAAAGCTTAGTCCTAGGTATATAGGGCTGTTCGACATTCTGGAGCGAGTAGGTGATGTATCCTATCATCTCGCTCTTTCGCCGACGCTACGTGAGGTGCATGACGTGTTCCATGTATCCCAACTACGATGGTATATCCCAGACCCGAGCCACATCCTGGATCATTCAGAATTAGTTGTTGGTACCAACCTTTCGTATGAAGAGAGGCCCGTGTCAATATTGGACCGGAGGGAGAAGATACTCAAGAACAAGACTATTAAGTTAGTCCGTGTTGGTTGGGGTCATCACTCTTTGGGTGAGTCAACATAGGAGCATGAGGATGATATCCGATCGCGATATCTTGACCTGTTTGACTCGTAAGATATAATGTCTTTCTTATGCCTTATGCTCTCAGTTCCTTGCGTGAAAGAATGATTGCTTAATTGATTGCCTTGTCATAGCTTGCCTGTGATTAGTATAGCTTGTCCTTGATTCTCTAGCATCTTGATTAAATTTCGAGGACGAAATTCTTTTAAGGTGGGTAGAGTTGTAACAACCGTGGTTCGTATTACGTATTTTGGTATACGTATACGTATATTGCATGTTTTCTGGCATGGTTTATCTTGGTATTTCCCTTGCTTGGTTCGTCTTGGTTGGCTTTGTTCGGTTTGGATTGTTTTTTTCCCCTCATGTGGACCAAACCCTCACCTACCACCCCTCCCTTCCTTTATAGCCGTACACTCCTCTCTCTTCATTTACTTCTCCTTTATTTACTTCTTCTTCACCACCATTACTCTCTTCACCTACCAGAGAGAGCCTAGGCAAGTGCAGCTTGCTTCATGGTGGAACTCAGTTTTTATTGTTCCATTCTCTTCCTCACGAGATTTTAACACACTTTAATACTTAGCATTTCTAATTTTCATGGTTCAATTTGTGTAGATCTAAGTTTATTGTATTTTTTGATTTCTTGGATTTTGATCTATTTATCCTTGTTATTATATAGTTTTGATGGTTCCATGTTGTAGAGAATTTGATTCTGCCCCATTTTAACCTATGGAAGTCAGGATTCAGACCTTGGATGAAGGAATTATAAAGCTTTGAAGCCATGGATTCATGGCTCTTCTTCTCGGTTCAGTGGGGAAGAAGAGCAGTACTTGACCGCATAGATTTTCATGTGGCAAGTTTTTCTGGCCGCATGGCAGACATTGCCGCATAGGCTATGGGCTCCTTGCCTCAGCCGCATAAGACTCCATGGTTCCTAGCCGCATGAATTTCTGTCTTCCAGCCGCATGAATTCATTCATCCCCTTGCCGCATATGTGTGTAGACTTTCGAGCCGCATAACACTGCTTACCCGTTGCCGCATATGCATGATTGTTCCGCAGCCGCATAAGGCATTGGCTTGAATTAACCGCATAGCTATCATTTGTCCCAGCCGCATGAAGTCGATTCCCCCACAGCCGTATATTTTTGATTGTTCCGCAGTCGCATAAGCTGTCCTTGGTCTTTAGCCGCATGAACACCAGCATCCTTAGCCGCATAAGCCCGTATGCTTCCAGCCGCATGACACCGCATTTCCTGAGCCGCATGTGCCCGTCCTCTTCCAGCCGCATGAGCTCGCAGTTTCCAGCCGTATAAGCGTATATCTTTTCTGCCGTATGACTCCAATTAGCCGTATGGCATTGCTTCCCGCTGCCGTATGAGCTTATTTTCCTTAGCCGTATGGCTCTTTCCATAGTCCTTGTCTTTTTTTATTTATTATATTATTATTATATTAGAATGTTACATTATGCCAATGCCATGTAAATTCTGATATGTTCCATGAACACGATAGTGGTCCGTCGTGGCGCACTCTTGACAAGTAAACCTGAAAGGATATGCTGTTAAGACAGCCAGCCTGACATGACAAGAATGAATAATTTGGACACCGTGGACGATTGTGTTTATACAAATAAACCAGCATTGTCTTACATCATGTCTAGGATAGGAAACCATGAATATCACGGTCAGGGGTACCTACTGAAATTGACTAAGGCAAATAACTAGAGATTTCAGTAGTCATGGAGAGATTTCCCAGCTACATGTATTCCCGTTATCTGGGCGCACTAAGTGGACTTGTAGCCTACCGACGAGTAGGGCACAATTCCAGCACACTGTCATGTGTTGTACCTTTCATGAACGGATATTCGACCTGGATAACCTGGATGGTCTGCAGGGTTTGTGGTTGTTGGAATAATCTCATTGCATCTTGCTAGTAACTAGGCCTGTGATAACCCTATTTAGTTAAAGTATCAAGCCGTAATTATTGCTTGGCCGTGATTGATTGGATGGAGTCTAGCCCTGATCCTGTACAAGATTGGAACATGACAGGATTACTTATGCTTGCCTCAACAATAATGATCAGGGGACCAGTTCTGCTCAGGCGAAGGGTTACAACCCCGGTTCTTATTTGGTTTAAGGGTTGTAACCTGGCTCCCGGAGTAGTTCTGTGTCCTCTCTTCGTTTATTGTCTTATTTACCTTACCAACAGTATTTGAGACGGGTTTCTATTCAAGTAAAGGGTTGCAACCCCGGTCCTTGTTTGGTTTAAGTGTTGCAATCTGGCTACTTAAATGGTTTCCTCGTACTCATTTTATTATTATTCATGTTATTATCAGTATCTTTATAATTATCTTCATCATTCATTTATGTTATGCTAGTTTTAGTTCCTAAGTGAAGCCTCCTTGTGGCACTTGCTCTTTCTGGGGTCTGACTCAGCTGGTTTTGTATGGCCATGTATCGGAGCAGCTCCAGAGAATCTACCTACCTTCCAGCCAGATGGTGACCACCAGGCGTAACCCTGGCAACGAGTGGGTTTATTTTTGGCTCTTCCACTCTATTGTAAAATTATTCTTTTGAGGCATTTAGCCGGCGAGCACATATTAGCTCGTATTGCACCTTTATTTACTGTCTGCCTACGGTCTGTAACATGATTGACAAATCCAAGGGTTGATCATGTATGACTAAAACTCTTGCTAGTCTTGACATTTTGTACGACTAGCTTCATGATCATCCAAATATGTAATGTATGGGACGCCTTACTATTGTATATTTGATATTCTGACATCTTGCAACTGTTATTACTTGCTTGAGATTGAGAAAATAGGCTTGTTCATGACCATATGAGGCTGATGGCTTGTAGTTGAACCCTCATTTATCTAGACAGCCGTGACCGTATTGTTAGGGTTATATACTAAAAACATCACTTTTGTAGTAACCTTATTTTCTTAAATTTTGAATGAGAATCATATAGAAAAATGTTTGCATATTGTATTTGTTGCAAGTGTTAATACAAATGTCTGATATTCTATATTATTGATAATATGGTGTGTGGTGTCACACAGAAGATTATATTATCAGTTCCCTATGGAGTATATAAATAGTTAACAACCTAGATGGACTTGGACAATCTATTGGAAAAGTTGTCGTATAATCTGGTATTAGTCTATCTTGACTATAGGTTTACACTAGTACACTTTGTGTGTATTGAACAGGACCACTTGATGTTGTTCTCTTTGTACTAACTACATAAAAGAACAAACACCTCTGTTATTATGGATGCTTGTGCTCTTAATCCGAATATAATAACGGACATGTATATGCAGTGTGCATTACTTTGAGTCACAAAAGAGTGAGATTCATTATGGATCAACAACCTCTATGAATTGGGTAATAATATTGTATGTATGATGGGCTGTTGATTATAAATAGAATCAATGTCCCGAAACATCGGGATGATGATGTCCCCTTAAGGAGCTCATAAGGATTGTCATGTAAATCCTGCAGGTGGATTATATCCGATATAACAAATAAAGTTGAGCGGTACTACTTAAGGATAAAAGATGTCGAATCAATATAGTTGTCAGTAACTTAATTTGATCGACGGACATACGATATCTTAACATGGAGAGCCAAACGAGCATATAATAAAAGGAGCCCACAAACATAATTTGGGATTAGGGAGGTAGTGCAACAATAGCTCATTAGTGGACCGAGCTATTGTTAATGGGCCTGGATTGTGTGTTCGGACTGAACACGGGATATCCAGATCCGTTAGGAGGCCTAACCCTAATTTCTCCTCATGGTCCCTGCTGTAGCCTATATATATCCTCTATTCTCTGGCCGCCAGATTACTGATCAGAAATATAAAACTTTCTCTAAATTCGTGATTCACGTAAGGAGAGAAAGAGAGGGCTGCCAAGGAGAAAAAAGGTTGGGAGATCGTCGCCCACATGACGTCCAACTCGAGGAAGGAATACGTGCAGAAGATCTTGGGGTCGTCCGCTCGAGATTGCCAGAAATTACTTATCTCCTTTTCTCCGCAGGTATAATTCGTGAACCCTAGTTTCCGCCTATGAAGGGTTAGAACACTTATTAGATCTGTTTAACTTTCTATCGATCAATACGCACACCAAAGGAAGGGTCCTGGGAATCCCCAGTTCCATCAATTGGTATCAGAGCCACTTTAGATCTACGTATTGATTGATACGTCCATGTTGTCCAATAAAACCTGCGCTGTATAATAGTCGGTAGATGTAGATCTGTTCTAACTTGGTTTTACAGGCATCTTAGGTCTAACTATTATGGTCCAATACATATTTTTGATTGTGTTGTTTAAACCACGGATATGTCGTGGATGTTGTTGTTGCTGTGGATGTAATTAAAATCATGAGGGTTGATCGTGCTTATTATTTTAATTTTTTATTCTAGATTATGTGTGAACTCCTTCGGGAGGCATATGATTGATGTAATTTTAATTATTTTTGATCAATCGTGATGGCGGTGGTGGCTGTTTCTGACGCCAGACGAGATGCTGGTTTTAAGCAGTCCAGAGGCAGACATATGATTTTCGATGAAGGAATCGACAGTCAAAACCTTAAAAAATTGGGGTGCTGCCCCGAATCCTGCGACCTGACCGGACAGGTCGAACCCCGAATAGATCTGCACAGCGGCAGATTTTAGATTCGTATAGTTGAGGACGGAACAACAAAGATGACCATAATAGTTGGATATTTTTTCTTATTTTTGTCATTTTACTTTTTCTGATTATGCATGTTTATTATTGTGTAGTTTTTTTTTGAAAAACAAAGCCTACATTAATAATGGACAACATGGACATAATATCAACTAGTTCAAAAACCCTCATTGTTAAATAACTAAGTAGGAGAGGATATTTATTTGGTATAATCCTATGGTCTCCATTACTGGTTTGTAGGTGATGTAATTATACTTGCGTGTTGGCTTTAGTGCTTTTCTCCATATCGGATGAGTATAATTATGGATCACCAGTACAAACTTCCTTAGGGATAATTGTAGAAAGTTACCTAGTATGTGTTCACTTCTCCATCTGACGGAACTCATTACAAGGTAATGGACTTAGTATTAAGTAATGGTATACACTTAGATACAAATAATGGTACCCTTTCCATCGGAGTCACTGCTATTATTTGTATGACCGGAGCAAGATCAGCATATTAATTTAATTTGTCATAAAGTTATGTTGACATGATAGTAAAATTAATTAGAAAAATCTACTTGAACAAAGTTGAATTTGTATACGTCCACACTATCGTGGCATGCTAAATTTATGGTGTTCAAGGTGTTGGTGAATTTCTTATTATTATTTTGAAGGAATCAATATTTAGTTAATTCAAAAAGTTTTTTTTGTCCTACATAATTTTATTTTGTGATTCTCAGAATTTCAAAAAAATGGGTTCTTTCAGTCCACTTATGGTGATTCTTAAAGAAAATAAACTTACTGGACCAAATTATATTGACTGGAAACATAATTTGGACATTGTTCTAACTAGTGAGGAGTAAAAATATGTACTTGTTGAGGAATGCCCACCTAAGCCTGATGCTAACTCTGATAAAGAGATCAAAGAGGCTTATAAGAAGTGAAAAAAGGCAGATGAGATGGCGCGTTGTTACATTCTGGCATTTATGTCAAATGTACTGCAACATCAGCATCAGGCCATGGCCACTGCTTATGACATGATGTATAACCTCAAGGAACTCTTCGGACATCAGAGTAGAGTAGCTAGGCAGTTTGCTATAAAATGTTTGATGAATACAAAAATGGCTGAGGGTACACCAGTAAGGGATCATGTTCTCAAGATGATGGGTCATCTGAATGAGATGGAGATCCTTGAGCTGAAATCGATGAGAAATCCCAGGTCGATATCATTCTCAGGACCCTGCCTAAAAGTTTTGATAATTTTTGCCTTAATTACAACATGAACAAAAGGTTGTATAGTTTGGCAAAACTTCCAAAAGAGCTACAGGATGTTGAATCTCTCTTTAGGCAGAGTGGTCATATTTTTGTTTCTGAAAAGGCTTCTACTTCTAAGCCAAAAGGCAGTAAGAAGAAGAATAACATTCAGAAACAGGCAAACTCAGCAAAGAAGGGCATAGGACCTCAAGGCACGGTGAAAAAGTCGAAAGGCAAATGTTTCAAGTGCAAAGGGTCAGGACATTGGAAGACTGATTGTCCACTTCTCAAACAAGAAAACAAAGAAGGTATATCTCATTTACTATTAGTTGAAACATGTTTAGCGATGTTATCTACCGGCACCTGGTGTGTAGATACAGGAGCCACTAATCATGTCTGCAATACATTGCTGGGGTTCCAGGAAACTAGACGGCTCAGTGATGGAGAGATATGCTTGTTCATGGATGATGCTACAAAAGTATCGGTCGTTGCATTAGGAGATGTTACTTTATCTTTTGGTAGAAATAAGTCTTTGACATTGAGAGATTGTCTTTATGCACCTTCACTTAGAAGGAATTTAGTTTCTGTTTCTATGTTAGTTAAGGATGGATATTCATTTTGTTTTAATGACAATATTGTTATTAGAAAGAATAAACATTTTATCTGTTCTGGTGTATTGGTTGATAATTTTTATGTCATTAATCCTATTTCGCCCACACTGCAACTTATGGAAATGAATAATATGTCATCTAACTTAAATAAGATAAAAGGACCTTCTTGTATGAACCAAACATATCTTTGGCACTTGCGATTGGGACATATTAATCTAAGAACAATTCAAAGACTGGTTGAAGATGGACCTTTGAGTTCGTTGGAATTGGAGGCATTACCAGTCTGTGAATCCTGCTTAGAAGGTAAAATTACCAAAAGGACTTTTACGGCAAAGGGGTATAGGGCCAAAGATGTGTTAGAATTAGTTCATTCTGATTTGTTTGGACCCATGACTATCCAAGCTATAGGTGGCTTTGAATATTTTGTCACATTTATTGACGATTATTCAAGGTATGGATACATTTATTTGATACGTCGTAAGTCTGAGTGCTTTGAGAAATTCAAAGAGTACAAGAATGAAACAGAGAAACGTCATGAAAAATGTATCAAGTCATTACGATCAGATCATGGTGGCGAGTACCTCTTTGGAGAGTTTAGAGATTATTTATCAGAGGCTGGAATTGCATTCCAATTGACAGCACCTGGAACGCCCCAGCAGAATGGTGTAGCCGAAAGAAAGAATAGAACTCTTATGGAGATGGTTAGATCAATGATGAGTTATTCGGATTTGCCAGATTCGTTTTGGGGATATGCCTTAGAGACTGTAGCTTATATTTTGAACTTGATTCCTTCTAAGTCAGTACCTCGTACTCCCGCAGAGCTGTGGATTGGACGTAAGCCTAGTCTGAAACATGTCCGCATTTGGGGTAGTCCAGCACATGTGCTGAATGGGAAAGCAGATAAGTTGGAATCTCGTACAGAAGTACGCTTGTTTATAGGCTATCCAAGAGGAACGAAAGGAGGTTTATTTTATAGTCCTAAGGATCAGAAGGTCATTGTTAGCACCAATGCCCGATTCTTAGAGTAAGACTATGTGATAAACCATAAACCCACAAGTAGAGTTGTTCAAAAAAAATTGAGACGTGAGACACCAAGTACTTCAGTACCAATAGTACAAGAGGATGAACCACAAATAACTGCACAACGTGTCACAAATGTTACACCACAACCGATAGTACCTCGTCGTAGTGGGAGGGTTGTGATACAACCTGATACATATATATTCTTGGGAGAGTCGTCAGACTTCGTCCCTGAGGAACAAGATTATGATCCCTGTACCTACAATGAAGCACTCCAAGATAAAGATGCAGAGTCTTGGCAAAAAGCAATGATATCTGAAATAGAATCTATGGATTCTAATCAGGTCTGGGAGCTTGTAGAACCACCCATTGGTGTAAAAGCCATTGGATACAAGTGGGTCTATAAGAGAAAAAGAGGATCAGATGGTAAGGTTAAAACCTTTAAAGCTCGACTTGGAGCAAAAGATTTTACTCAAAGAGAGGGTATCGATTATGAGGAAACCTTTTCTCCTGTAGCCATGCTTAAGTCTATCCGGATTCTTTTATCTATTGCAGCTCATCTAGATTATGAGATTTGGCAAATGGATGTCAAGACAGCTTTCCTTAATAGAAGTCTTGAGGAAGACATCTATATGAAGCAACCAGACGGGTTCATTGAAAAGGGCCAGGAGCATCTTGTTTGTAAGCTCAAGAAGTCCATTTATGGACTTAATCAAGCTTCCAGATCTTGGAACATATGTTTTGATCAGGTGATAAAATCCTATGGATTTGATCAATGTCATGATGAATCATGTTTATACAGAAAGTGTGACAGAAACATGATGGTATTCCTAGTACTTTATGTGGATGACATCTTGCTCATTGGAAACAATGTGAAGGTGTTATCTGATGTAAGGGTATGGTTATCCAAACAGTTTGATATGAAGGACTTGGGAGAAGTAGGTCACATCCTTGGGATCAAAGTTCTACGAGATCGCAAGAAAAGGATGTTGGGCTTATCCCAAGCTTCCTATATCGATATTGTACTAACTCATTTTAGTATGCAAAATTCTAAGAAAGATTTCTTACCTTTTAGACATGGAATTGCTCTATCAAAGGAGCAGTGTCCGAGGACACCTAAAGAGATAGAGAACATGAAGGCAGTTCCTTATGCTTCAGCAGTAGGAAGCTTAATATATGCAATATTATGTACGAGACCAGACATCTGCTTTGCCGTAGGCATGGTCTGCAGATATCAGTCTAACCCAGGACAAGAGCACTGGACTGCCGTAAAGCATATTTTGAAGTACCTAAAACGGACAAAAGAGTATATGCTAGTTTACCAGGCAGATAGTTTTGTTCCTTTGGGGTATGCAGACTCAGATTTTCAGTCAGATAGGGATTCCAGAAAATCTACCTCAGGTTATGTGTTTACTTTGGGAGGTGGAGCCATTGTGTGGAGGAGTATCAAGCAAAAATGTATTGCTGATTCCACCATGGAATTCGAGTATGTGGCAGCCTCTGAGGCAACCAAAGAAGCAGTTTGGCTCAGAAACTTTCTGTTGGACTTGGATGTGGTACCTAGTTTGCCTAAGTCTATTACACTTTATTGTGATAATAGTGGTGCAGTTGCAAACTCGAAGGAACCACGAGCCCATAAGACAGGCAAACACATTGAGCGCAAGTACCACCCGATACGAGATTTCATAAAGAAAGGAAAAGTTGCTGTGATCAAGATAGCATCAGTCGACAACCTAGCTGATCCCTTTACAAAGAGCTTACCAGCTAAGGCTTTTGATAGTCATGTTGAGGGAATGGGAGTCAGATGTGTAGCACCATGGCTCTAAGTATAAGTGAAAGATTTGTAACAGTATACTGAAAAGCAATACTTTGAGTATAAGTGGAAGATTGTTAGGATTATATACTAAAAGCATCACTTTTGTAGTAACCTTATTTTCTTAAATTTTGAATGAGAATCATATGGGCAAATATTTGCATATTGTATTTGTTGCAAGTGTTAATACAAATGTCTGATATTCTATATTGTAGATAATATGGTATGTGGTGTCACACAGAAGATCATATTATCAGTTCCCTATGGAGTATATAAATAGTTCACAACTTAGATGGACTTGGACAATCTATTGGAAAGGTTGTAGTGTAATCTGGTATTAGTCTATCTTGACTATAGGTTTATACTAGTACACTTTGTGTGTATTGAACATGACCACTTGAGGTTGTTCTCTTTGTACTGACTATATAAGAGAACAATACCTCTGTTATTATGGATGTTTGTGCTCTTAATCTGGATATAATAACGGACATGTATATACAGTGTGTATTACTTTGACTCATAAAAGAGTGAGATTCATTATGGATCAACAACCTCTATGAATTGGGTAATAACATTGTATGTATGATGGGCTGTTGATTATAAATGGAATCCATGTCCCGATACATCGGGTTGATGATGTCCCCTTAAGGAGCTCATAAGGATTATCATGTAAACCCTGCAGGTAGATTATATCCGATATGACAAATAAAGTTGAGCGGTACTACTTAAGGATAAAAGATGTCGAATCAATATAGTTGTCAGTAATTTAATTTGATCGACGGACATACGATATCTTAACATGGGGAGCCAAACGAGCATATAATAAAAGGAGCCCACAAACATAATTTGGGACTAGAGAGGTAGTGCAACAATAGCTCATTAGTGGACCGAGCTATTATTAATGGGCCTGGATTGTGTGTTCGGACTGAACATGGGATATCCAGATTCGTTAGGAGGCCTATCCCTAATTTATCCTCATGGTCCCTGCCGTAGCCTATATATATCCTCTATTCTCTGGCCGCCAGATTACTGATCAGAAATCTGAAACTTTCTCTAAATTCGTGATTCACGTAAGGAGAGAAAGAGAGGACTGACAAGGAGAAAAAAAGGTTGAGAGATCGTCGCCCACACGACGTCCAACTCGAGGAAGGAATACGTGTAGAAGATCTTGGGGTCGTCTGCTCGAGATTCCCAGGAATTACTTGTCTCCTTTCCGCCGCAGGTATAATTCATGAACCTTAGTTTCCGCCTATGAAGGGTTAGAACACGTATTAGATCTGTCACTACCAAAATACAGTAAATTAGCGACAGACAATTAGCGACAAAAATTTTCAGTCGACGTTAGCGACGGCTTCGTGGCCGCTCACCGACGGATTACCGACCACACGCCTTTACATTTTTTATTTTAATTTTAGGGGGAGAAAGGTCGCACATCCGTCGCTAGGGTGTCAGAGATGTAGCGACGAAAGGCCAGTCGTCGCTACTCAGTCGATTATTTGGCAGAAATTGTGTAGAGAATTGGCGGAACATTTCTTCGACTACGTAGCGACGGATATTCAGTCGCCAAGTATCAAAAATTACGACTACCGGACGACGGGCTCTAAGCCGTCGCTAGTCCGTCGCTAAATATACGTTCCAGACTTTAAATGAAACGGCGGAGGAAACTTTTCGTATTCCCCCCAAATTCACTCTCTCTCTCTCCTCTCTCTCTCTCTCTCTCTCTCTCCCTCCCGCGGCTTCGATGATCGACATCGGTGTCGGCGTCGGCGTCGACGTCCTCTCCTCTCTCTCTTTCGAAGGTAATCCCCTCTCTCTCTTTCTCTCGATCTCTGTCTCTCTCTCGCGGTGTCATATAGGAGCAGCGGGGGCAGCGGGCTTGGGACGGAGGCGTCGGAGGCTGGGCGGCGGTCTTGGGGCGGGGGCGTCGGGGGCTGGGCGGCGGGCTTGGGGCTGGGGCGTCGGGGGCTGGGCGGCTGGCCTGGGTTGGGGACTGGGCGGTGGGCTTGGGGCGGGGACGTCGGGGGCTGGGCTGCGGGCTTGGGTCGGGGGCTGGGCAGTGGGTTTGGGGCGGAGGCGTCGGGGGGTGGGCGGCGGGCTTGGGGCTGGGACGTCGGGGGCTGGGCGACTGGCTTGGGTCGGGGGCTGGGCGGTGGGATTGGGGCGGGGGCGTCGGGGGCTGGGCGGCGGGCTTGGGACGGGGGCGTCAGGGGCTGGGCGGCTGGCTTGGGGCGGGGGCGTCGGGGGCTGGGCGTCAGGCTTGGGGCTGGGGCGTCGGGGGCTGGACGGGGGCGTCGGGGACTGGGCGGCGGGCTTGGGGCGGGGGCGTCGGAGGCTGGGCGGCGGGCTTGGGGCGGCGGCGTCACGGCTGGGCGGCTGGCTTAGGGTGTGGGCGTCGGGGATATATGCAACCGACGCACAGCCATAAGCACTCTTCATATATATATATGCAACCGAACTACTGGACGGCGGGCTTGGGGCTGGGCCGGCGGGGGGCTTTGCTTCTCAAATTCATCTGAGTTTATATATTGGCTAAATAATGTGTTATCCATATTGGGTGTTATTCATTAGTTTGGTGGTGTTTGGATTAGTAAATGTGAATATGGGGTTTGGATTCATGGTGTATATGTTCACTATCTCAAGGATAGTACGAGTTCTATCAGTTGTGTGCTTCTATATAGATGTATATATCTATACATCTAGCTGTAATATATATATGTGTATGTGACAATCTCAGTTAGCGACGGACTAGTGACCGGTTAGCGACGGATATTTCCAGCTTCATTTGCATTAATCTACGGTACGACATGGTGATCTGGACATAGTTCCTGCAGCCATTCGACTGGCGAGGCAAAAACTATGTAGCCATAGATAAAGTTGACTGTCCTCCGACCCTCATCCATCGGCAATGATGATACGACAACCTATGACTATATCTTATATAGTAGTAGATGATGTCTTAGTTTTACATTATGTGAGTTCATCTTGATTCTATTATATCCTTGAGGTACTAGATACGATAAGAACATATACTACACGATATGTGTACAAAATATAAATAATTCACACTAATGTATGCTAGAATAAATTTTAGGTTGTGTTCTGAGCCATCCGTTCTCACACTTAAAACACATAGGAATTAGTAGTGTGAGAGCGCCGGAGAGAGTGAGAGCGCCGGAGGGGGAGGAGGAGAGAGAGAGAGAGAGTAAAATGGTACGACATGGTGAAGTAGTACTGTATTTTGGCTCCAGTTCCAGCTCCATTTGCATTAATCTATGGTACGACATGGTGATCAGGACATAGTCCCTGCAGCCATTCGACTGACGAGGCAGAAACTATGTAGCCGTAGATAAAGTTGACTGTCCTCCAACCCTCATCCCTCGGCAATGATGATACGACAACCTATCACTATATCTTATATAGTAGTAGATGATGTCTTAGTATTACATTATGTGAGTTCATCTTGATTCTGTTACATTCTTCAGATACTAGATACGATAAGAACATATACGACACCATATGTACAGAACATAGATGATTCACACTAATGTATGCTAGAATGAATCTTGGGTTGTGTTCTGAGCCATCCGTTCTCACACTTGGCAAAAAATCAAATTTTTTATACTTTATCGGCTTTCGAAAATATACTCAAATTACATGACGGTTCCTTTAGTTAGATTGCTTATGTTACAATTATATTATTTGTGACTATCGATCTTACCAGATGGCACCCATGACCGAGGAGCGGCACGTCGTTTGAGGGAAACAGTAAATGCTGAGGTGGCTCCTCCTACAGTTAAGAAGTGGCACCGGTTGCTAGTGAGACCGGGAGTTCTATTCATCCGGCACCGGTAGCTAGTGAGACCGGGAGTTCTATTCATGCAGCACTTGCAAGGGACGACATCTCTCCTCACGCCAAAGATCTCGTTTTTTCGAGGTAGTTGCGTGATCGTATCACTGAGCGTTTGCGTGAGCTGCGTGGTTCTCATTAGCTATTAGTACTTATTTGTATTGGACTATTTGTATTGGGTTGTTTTTGTATTAGACTATTTGTATTGGGCAACATATATGAATTAGTACTGTGTCAATCTCTTGATTGTATTGGACTACGACATGGTGATCAGGACATAGTCCATGCAGCCATTCGACTGGCGAGGCAGAAACTATGTATCCGTAGATAAAGTTGACTGTCCTCCGACCCTCATCCCTCGACAATGATGATACAACAACCAACAAGAGAGGATACTCTGAGAGATCCATCTGAGTAGGACATATACTCTGAGAGATCACCTTTACAAGAATGATATCAGTAGTGGGATTGAGTGCTGGAGGAGATATTATCAGAGTATACGTCCTACTCAGATGGGTCTCCAACCGTTACTATTTTTTTTGACAGCAAGGTGGATGTGCTCCGTCAACAGATTCTTGCTCCAAGCCAAAACTTTGCTCCGGAGCTCAAGTGGACATCCTTCGTGTAGAGCTCGAGTGAGAGGTTCCTGACAGCATGGTGGTCTCCTTTGTCAAAGTATCCGTGCTCATCCCACATGGTTGTGGGACGAGCACGGATACTTTGACAAAGGCGACCACAATGCTGTCAGGAACCTCTCACTCGAGCTCTACACGAAGGATGTCCACTTGAGCTTCGGAGCAAAGTTTTGGCTCGGAGCAAGAATCTGTTGACGGAGCACATCCACCATGCTGTCAGAAAAAATTAGTAACGGTGAGAGACCCATCTGAGTAGGACGTATACTCTGATAATATCTCCTCCAACACTCAATCCCACTACTGTTATCATTCTTGTAAAGGTGATCTCTCAGAGTATATGTCCTACTCAGATGGATCTCTCAGAGTATCCTCTCTTGTTGGTTGTTGTATCATCATTGTCGAGGGATGAGGGTCGGAGGACAGTCAACTTTATCTACGGATACATAGATATGATAAGAACATATACTACACCATATGTACAAAACATAGATGATTCACACTAATGTATGCTAGTATAAATCTTGGGTTGTTTTTTGAGCCATCCGTTCTGATCAAGCATCTTCCTTCTCCTCTCCTCCACCATGGCTCTGAACCCATCTGCTCCTCCCTACTTCCCTTCTTATTTGACTCTCTCAGCCACATATGATATCCAGCTCAAGTGTAGAGTCGAGGGAGAAGAAGTGGGCAGGAAGAGGAGGGGGAAGCAGCACAGCCGGCGGCATGATCCGGAGGAAGTACAGAGTTTTTCTTCAACATCCGTAGAAGAACTATTAGGATATATCTTTTCACAACATGTCACCTTGTCAAAGACCCTTCATATGAATATCATGTTACTACGGTGTCGGAAGACTAACATGTCATAAGTTTTTAAGCCGTGTGTTTTGACATAATCCTCCCAACTCTTTCCTCCTATGTAGTAATCTTATATTATTACATAGCAGGAAAGAGTTTAGAGGATTATGTCAAAACACACGGCTTAGAAAATTATGACATGTTAGTCTTCCGACACCGCGGTAACATGGTTGTCATATTAAGGGTCTTTGACAATGTGATATGTTGTGAACAGATATATCCTTATAATTCTTCTACGTATGTTGAAGAAAACCTCTGTACTTCCTCCGGGTCATGCCGTCGGCTGTCCTGCTTCCCCCTCCTCTTTCTGCCCACTTCTTCTCCTCCGACTCTACACTTGAGCTGGATATCATATGTGGCTGAGAGAGTCAAATAAGAAGAAGGGAAGTAAGGAGGAGCAGATGGGTTCAGAGCCATGGTGGAGGAGAGGAGAAGGAAAATGCTTGATCAGAACTTGAGGTGGAAAAGTTATGACGTTGATAGCGTGAGAGAGGGAGAGGGTGAATGGAGGAAGTGAAGTGGCTGCATGCCTTTGGCTCACTCGAGCGGTATTTGTCCTCCGACCCTCATCCCTCGGCAATGATGATACGATAACCTACTATATCTTATAGTAGTAGATGATGTCTTAGTATTATATTTTGTGAGTTCATCTTGATTCTATTATATCCTTCAGATACTAGATACGATAAGAACATATACTACACCATATGTACAGAACATAGATGATTCACACTAATGTATGCTAGAATGAATTTTAGGTTGTGTTCTGAGCCATTCGTTCCCATACTTGGCAATTAAGCCATTCGACTGGCGAGGCAGAAACTATGTATCCGTAGATAAAGTTGACTGTCCTCCGACCCTCATTCCTCGGCAATGATGATACGACAACCTATCACTATATCTTATATAGTAGTAGATGATGACTTAGTATTACATTATGTGAGTTCATCTTGATTCTATTATATCCTTCAGATACTAGATACAATAAGAACATATACTACACCATATGTACAGAACATAGATGATTCACACTAAAGTATGCTAGAATGAATTTTGGGTTGTGTTCTGAGCCATTCGTTTCCATACTTGGCAATTAAGCATGTAAAATAGAACTGATTATGTTTAGTTTGTCTTACGATATAGATTTTTACATCCAAATTGAAATGGATCGTTACTTCGTTGATCGTACATGGATGTACTAGCGGATCAACCTCCTGGACCGTAGGTACTTATAAGTATTGACCGTATCGGATTAGTATCGATCTATCATTTTGGTATGGGCCGTATCGGTTGGTATTGGTCTTAGCGAATTGGTATCGTCCTATCCGATATGTATCGGCCGTATAGCTAGGATTCATATTGGCCTTATCGATTTGGTATCGGTCATATCCGATAGGTATCGGCCGTGTCGGATTATTATATACTATTTTGGATTAGTATCGTGGAAGATTTAGTAACAACTGTATTTGGATTTCTCTCTTCTAGTGCTAGACTACCATTGCAAGAGAGTCACGAGAGCGTAGCTGGCCAGTTACAGAACATACATACTTCCTTTTCAATCTCGCTTTTCCTGATAGAAAAGGAAGCATGTATGTTACTGTAACTGGCCAATCACGATATGGTGATTCTCTTGCAATGGTATTCTAGCTCGAGAAGAGAGAAATCCAAGTACAGTTGTTACTAAACCTTCCACGATAATTCAAAATGGTCTATACTAATCCAACACGGCCGATACCTATCGGATATGACCGATACCAAATCGATAAGGCAAATATGAATCCTAGCTATTCGGCCGATACATGTACATATCGGATATATGACGATACCAATTTGTTAAGGCCAATACCAATATGATACGTCCTTTACCAAACTGATAGACCGATACTAATCTGATACACTAGATACTAAGTACATTCGGCCTATACCAGCGGATCCACCAATTACTGCACGCACTACAACAACAAACCCTTTTAATGACGGCTAAAAAGCGTCATTAATGACGAACCATGACGCTTTTTTTCACAGCAACCGTTATGAAAACGGGTGTTATAAATATTTTTTAAAAGCGTCATAAAATAACCGTCATGAATAGTTTCTATAAAAACGTTATGAATAGTTAATATATAGTGCATAATTCAGAACAATTTTAAAACGTCATGAATAGATAATATGTATAGGCTCAATGCAGCACATTTATAACACTTTATACTATTCAAATTAGCATATTTATAATGCTCTATACTGCACAGTATATATTACATTCCAAAAAGTTAACATTATATATCACCATCTTTATTACATTTCTCAAAATAGAGTACATATCAACATCTTTATTACATTATCAAAATAGAATATCCAAATATATATAGATATTTACAACTACTAAAATTGTCCACATCAAAACTTGGCCACAACCAATAATCATGAAAGATCAACGACAGCCGGAACACCAGTGAAATCCTGAGAAAAAGAGAAAACCAAATCAGTCCATATAATTGTCAGGCCTAAAAATCAAATCTAATCATGAAATATCAAGAGAAATGAGTAAAACAAACTAGGTCATGTCAGGCCTGCACTTAACTCACTTTAAGCAAAGGTTCAAGACTAAATAATTAAACCTGAAGAAGGAAAACATACATCTATAGCGTTGATCAATCATAGTTAACTGGTAGCATAATGCACAATGCATAGTTGCATAATCAACTGAACAATTATTCTACAATGAACCATCAAAATAAACTCCTCGTAGCTCCAAATTATCTGTTAATTTTTTACAACCTAAAGAAAAGGTAGTTCATGCAGATGAATGATATTACATACCTCCTGACCAGGCTCCAGTTTGATTTTAGCAACTTATGACCAGCCTCTTCAAAATCAACACTTGACATAATGGTCAAATTAATCGTTCGCCTGAAATTGACAAGATTTCGTCTTTTATCTTCATGGTTTCCTCGTCCTCTTATCCAGAATCTTCTTCATGCTCATCTTCTGAAGCTGCATAGGATCCTTCTTCATCATCAGATGACTCTTCTCCAAGATCCCTCTCTTGAGATCTTCATAAGCCATGAAGATCTCAAGAGAAGAATGCATGAAAATTATGTATTCCTGTAAGAAGATACAGTACCAATAAGAAGAATGCATGAAAATTATGTATTCCTGTAAATAAGACCATGATAAATTAGTCTACAATTCCAAAAATTTTACTTGTAAAAGCACTTCTTCGAGAGAATGGTAGCTAAAGTTAGAACATTCATACATATGATGTATCACTAACTCAGCATAGGTGAAGTGACTAACAGATTTAATAAGTGGGCATACTCGTGAATGTGACGAAAGAAATAAATGTATCAGAAAGTCACCGACGTGCAACCGCCCCGAAACTGAGTCCAACACCGATAGAGTCCGATACTTTGAACCTTGGATACCCTAAAGAACATTCCTCCCAAGCGGTATGGGACTAAACATATAATAGAATACTATCTAACACTTTCAAACTCACGATGGTAGAAGAATGTGATTTTGACAAGAGGAAGTACAAATGAAAAACAACTACAAACAACAATCAACTAACATCCCCAACCCCAAACTCATGAGGAACTACATCAAGAGTTTACCCAGTAGGAAGGAATGTCACTAAACTATGTGATACCATGCCAGAGCTTGAAATACTAAATCTATATCAGGCTTTGTGCCATAAGGAGGTATATATACCCTGACAGGGAGCAAGCATTTGTAGTATGACAAATGGCTGTGGCATGTAAGTTAAATGTCTAAATAGTGGAGATTGTTAGACTTGTTAGATTGTACAATAGTGTATGCTTACTTCCATAACATGCCACAGCCATTTGTCATACTTCAAATGCTATAAAAGTAAACTCTTTAGCTTGTGTTTTTTAAGAGAACATTCTAAACTAGACAAATAGGAAAAACTTGTCCAAGTCAATACGATTCAATACTATAATCCCACTATTTGAGGCGTACCATTGAAATATCACCTATGTAATTACAAAGTTACTAGCATGAAATAGTATACTAGATGCACATACTTGGAAGAGGACCTATTAGATATACAAAGAGAGGAATGGCAAGCAAATACACCTGCTTTCTTGCTCGTGACCTGGCTGCAGACTCCCTGTTCTTAATCATCCTCATTTGCCTCCTTTCCACAACCTTCTCCACCGCCCCGCTGCTCTTCCTTCCCCTGATCCCAGCTCCGAACGTAAAAGGCACCGGTGACAGTGATTTTGATAAGAGGAAGTACAAATGAATACATTAGGCCCATTTATTTACCTCTCTTCTTATTTTAATTATTGTTTTTATTTTCCCAAAAAGATTATATGTGTATTATGCATGAATATTTTCAACATTATTTACTTGGCCAATTAAAGAAAGTTCGGGTAAGTCTGGGTACTCATTTCCCTTTGCAGCACTCAAACCTTCACACATGAAAATACATTTTGAGTTTTAAGCTCAAACCACATCTGCTATCTATTCCGCAGCATCCCACGAGCATAAGACACGCTTTGCCCTTGCTTCAACTGCAAAACGTTCCTGTAGAAGCATGGAAAATATTAGAATAAAGGCATAAATGACCCATGCGGTTGTGGGTAGCAAGTCTATGCGGCTCATACTGGAGTTGCCCTATGTGGCCCAAAAGAAGACCCTCAGACTCATGCGGCTCGGGGATGAATGCGGTTCAGCAGGAATATGCGGCTCAATTGACGACACGTGTGACCCCCCCACAGTTGGCCACTGGAATAATGGTCTCATTTAATGCTCTGACACGACTCGACGGCTGTCTCTGACATAAAGTATCATAGTGGCTCTGCCATAATGACAGACTCTTCGAAAAAAGAAGAAAATCTCTGACCCGATCTGACAAAAAATCCTAGATTGCCGCGTGGCAAAAGTCTCATGCGGCTCGGATAGAGAACAGCTTCATGCGGCTCATTGAGGAGTCACTCTAATATGATTAACAAAAATCCGCCATATGCGGTCCACCCATAGCCCGGTCTATGCGGCTCAACACCACGCTAATTCATGCGGCCTACAGAAACTATGCATATGCGGCCCACGAGTAGTATCCCCCTGCGGTTCAAGTGTTGGTCACCCTATGCGGCCCTGGCAGGATCTTCAATTTAAAAAAAACGTGGCACTGAAGATGCAACAGAATCCCAACGAGAATATTCGACATCATCATCATAATTGCCGAGATCAGGGCATATCATTCATCATCAAGTCAATAGGACACGTGGCGAGCAATCAAATATTGGCATAATCAATCACGAAGATTTAAAGCAGTCAGCATTAACTGCTCATAAGATTTGGTGCTATCCGCATTAGTGGCCGAGATTCATTATGATCAGGATCAAGGGCCCAGATAGAATGAAGGAGCGCCGACATTCCAAATAGATAATCATCAGCAAACCCTAATGATCCCACCCTACTCTTATAAATAGCCAGCATCATTCCCATGTAAAAAAGGTCGGCAACAAAAGAATAAAAAAAAAAGAAGAAGAGAGAGATATACACAGAGAGAGCTTCCCCTTTTCTTGATATTCACAGAGAGAGAGAAGCCAGGAGAGCAACCCGAAGAGAGTAAGAAGAGCCTTTCTTCGTCAACGCCGAGCAGATCTTTCCCGAGCCAAGGCTGCATACCGATCGTCCAAGGAGTAAGGCAGAGCGGCCGTCGCTTTCCCGAGCCTCTATCGTCACCCCCCAGAATCAAAAATAAACAATCGTACTTAGTCTGCTGTACCTAGGTTTTCGTCCCTAGGCTTTCTTTGTACGAGCGAGTTTGTATTGTGAGTCTAAGTTCAGTCCTCCGATAATTGTTCTGTTCTTTTACAATCAATGGCAAACACGATGGCGACTCCGCTGGGGAATAACTTCTCCACGGCTGAAGAGTTGGTGACGCAATCGGATGCAGCCAAACTTGGCTCCACACAACAGAAGAGGGTCGTCCGCTTCGACCAACAGGCGTTCGAAGAGATGCTCTCTGAAGGCAGCGCTGGCCCGGTCCAGAAATGTACCCGCACCACGAAGGCTCGCAAAGAGTGGAGGCCAAAGTCATTTGCTCCTCCCCAAGCCCTCGATGGGATACCCTCGGTCGCTCAAGACGGCGAGAAAGATTCTCCTGCAGCCCCACTTCAGATCGCAGACACCTCTGCTGTCCCCAAGTCCGGCAGAAAAAAACACTATGATGCTGGACTTGCAGGGGCAAAGAGGGTCTCTGCTCAACCTGAACCACAGAGGGGTATTAGCCGCAGAAAGGAAATCCATGCGGCCACAACTGTCAACCACATGAAGAAAACTCATGCGGCCACTTCTGTCAGCCGCATAACTTATGCAGCTACAGTTCCCAACCGCATGGACGAGATTCATGCGGCTAGTAAAGTCAACCGCTTGCAGAGAACCCATGCGGCCACAGATGCCAACCGCATGCGGACAGCCTGCACGGCCGTGACTCCTAACCGCATAAGAACTCATCCTACAACAGAAGACAGTCGCATGCAGATAGCCTGCACGACACCCAACGCTAGCCGCATAGCGTCTCTACCGCACTTCTCTCGATCAGTTTTCGACCGACTCTCATGCGGTCCTAACTCTGATCACTTTCTGAGTAAAAATCCAGACTCTCTGATACCTAATGTGGACTCTTCCTATTACGTACCCACAAGTGCTAAAAAGAAAAAGTCTAGGGCAGTGCGGGCTCATCAAGTCCAGACAGCTGCCCCAACCTCTGACTATCAGGGCATCCCGCTGAGTATCACACGGGCCTCTGACGGGAAGTTGTATAAAACCACTCGAGTCCAGCCCCCGGCGGCAAACGGACAAAGTGGTTCCTCTGACCTGCGTGAAGCTATCCTCCACAAACGCAAGGAAAGAGAAGGAGCCTCAGCGTGCAGAGAGTCCTCACAGGGACGTCACTGCACCTAGATTATCGTCAACTGCTGTTGCAACAACACGGCAGTAACGGAAGATCGGCCATCCGTCTTTCAAAGATTACAACATCCGAGCTCGGAAGACGAGGCACCTCCCGTTGCCTCCTGCAATTTCGCGCAGAAAGTCCCCGTGGAGGGGAGAGGGAAGAAGACATGCATCTCCAGTCCAAAGATATCGGCCACTACAGCTAAGAAATTGTTGGCTAAATGGTTGCCATCCACTGGAGTATACCAACACACCCGTTCAAAGACAAAATCTGCTGCAACAGGAGGCTCATCGTCCCCGGCCCTGGGGGTCGTAGGAGCTGGGGGTAGTACTCCTCCGAACATCCACAATAATCCAATATTTTAAGGAGACGAACCCCGAGAAATAACCCTCCCATCGGGTACAACAGATGCTGATGTCCCCGAGGACATCCATGATTCTCTAGACGAAGCAAGCTCCGAAGCTGGGAATAGTGTTCCTTCCGAGTTCGAACCTGAAGAGAACATCCCCACATATCCAGATGATTTCTCGACGCATGGGTACGACTCGGAGGGTACATCCTCCACCACTCCCTCCGTCACTCCTCATGTGAAGACGGTATTCATGACAGACAGCAATCAAGGCGGTTCCAGCGATCGCCAGCGCATCGACACGTTGGAGGCCATATTGCATGCCTTGGTCAAGTCTGTAGACAAAATCAAAGCGGCACTGCCTACTCTGCAGGGAGTGACACCTGGCCAGACAAGCACGGGTCCCGCGAACAACATAGATTCAAATTTAGCAGCACCAAACCCGGGCAATAATGCTCCCGAGATAACGGCCCCTACCGCGACAGATGAGGCCCGAGAAGTAAGGAGAGAGGTTCAGGAGCTTCGAGCGATGTTCCACGCCCGAGAAAATTCTCAAGACCTCAGAATACGGCAACCATACCCAGCTGAATGGAGGGATGTGCCCTTTCCCCCAAGATATAAGCCGTTCAATATCAACCCATATGATGGTAAGACTTCAGCTAGCCGGTACATCACTTACTTTGAGGTTACTACCGACCATCTGCCCCATGATGACGCCATCCTCACACGGTTATTCATTGGGGCACTGGAAGGAGTCGCCTTTGATTGGTACCGCAATCTGCCAGATAATGGCATCCACTCCTTCGCTGGCTTCAAGCGCTTGTTCTTGGAGAGGTTCTATGAGGTAGGGCAGGACGTCACGATGTCTACCCTCATGGACGTCGTCCAAGGAGAGAAAGAGCTGACAAGGAATTACATTGAGCGGTTTCGTCAAACCGCAATGAAGTTACCATCTGGCAACCCGGACTCTTCCTTGATTAAAATTTGCCAGAAGAGACTACTCCCAACAATTAGTCTCTGGATGGGCGAAAGTCAATTCAAGGACTGGAAGGCCTTTATCATCAGCGCTACAAGTGCCGAGGAATGATTGAAGAAAGCTCGCCAACTGGGGTTGCATATCTCAGAAGGAGAGAACAAGGGGAAGCGTCCCAATGCCAGCAACGACAATGGGGGTAGCCCCTCCAACAACCGGGACAACCAAGACAAGCAGGCCATGGTGACCGATACAGTCCAGAAGCCCGAGCCACAGCCAGCAGACAAACAATGGCCTCAAATCACTTATTCTTTCGAAGACGGCCACGTCAAGCCTATCTTGGACATGCTTATACAAGGAGATAGAATTCAGCTTCCTCCACCAAGGCGGGAACCTCGGCCTGCTGATTTGAAAAATCCGAAGTTCTGCCATTACCACCGCTACATCCACCATGCTACACACGACTGCTACCAACTGAAGCGGTATATCCAGAACCTCATCGATTCGAACGCTCTGGCTATCGACTTCGAGGAGGTAATCGTAGCAGCCAACATGGTGTCCGTAAAATTCGGCAATTTTCCTCCAACAGAGACTCAAGACTGTGTCATACCCATCCCTCTGGCAACGATGGAAATCACTAATCTTCCGCCTACCCGTGATCAAACTCCCGGCCTAGTACCCCTCACCACATCGCGAGGGGAAATCATGTGGGTCCATCCGGACCTAGTCCACGAGGTGACTCAGCCCACTTTACCTTCTAAAAAGAAAAGTAGAAAGGTCAGATCATGCCGCACCACCTCGGTAGAGGAGGAGGAAGTCTCAGCCGTCACTACTCGATCTGGAGTACAAGCCCAACCAGTGGTCGAGAATCCGACTAATGATCAGCAGCCCACAAACGCTGATACTCCGGGACCGGCTCAGCCTTCGACGACCGACAAGCCTAGGCCGAAGGAGACTCGCTTCGACAAATCCCTCCGAAAGGAGGCACCTCAGGGGCTGGAGAGGCCCTACAACTTCGACATCTTGGCGCAATTGGCTAATACACCGGCCAAATTGTCCTTATATGAACTCCTGAGGCTCTCGAAGGATGTCCGCACGGCCCTAAGTGAGGCGCTCTAAAATACCGACGCATATTTGGCTCAGGTCAACCTCACGGGAGATAATCAGCCTACAGAGCTTCAAGATAGTGCGTGTACAGGTGCAATGCCCAATATCGTCTTCTCTCCGCAGGATATGCTCATCAAAACTAACCTGCACGATCAGACTACCGAGAGTCGGTCAGCTCCAGGCGGAGAAACTCAATCCCTCCGACAGGCCGCTCACGATACGTCTTCCTAAAAAGGGCCATCACCCCGACGCGAGGTCTGAGACTTCCAGCGAACCAGCCACTCCTCGCCCCACGTCAGATGCTAAGCTGGGGGTTGCTAGTCTACCAACAACTCCACGACCTGCTCCCCCGGTCGAGCCTCTGAAGATCAAGCTGACTAGGTCGCTCTCCCAGTCTTCATTTATACAGGGGGTGGCCGAAAAAGAACCAGAATTAGCCAAGTATGTGGCTGCCCACTCCGATACCCCTTCCGCGGATGATGTAATCCCTCTCGAGAAGATACCTTATTTTATCAATAAAGGGCTATCTTTGAATTACATCGAGCTCAACAAGCTATGTACAATGTATGCTATGGACCACGGTATAGGCACTCACCTACACACACAAGTGACAAATGTATATACCACAATCCAGCTTACTCCGGCAGAAGACGCTTACCGAATAGTTGAGGGAGGGGACCACCCGATTATCTTCGGCCGGAAAGACGATCCGTACCCCTTCACTATAAAAGAAGTCGATCTTGGGTCAGATACCGGGAGATTGCCTCTATACCTTTATAGTCCCCAGTCCAAATACCTCATGCAGAAACAAGGATATGATCTAGAAACTACACCAGGTTTGAATTACGGTACCGGACGACGACTACCTTTGAAGCCCCCAGTACCGTCTGGTAAACCACGGGACTACTATAGCAAAACTCGATGTGGACTAGGGTATGTAACTCCCACAACGACTCCAGAGAGTTCAGATGAAGAATGTGATTGGCAGTTACACTCAACCGGGTCACCAACTTCCGACTCAGACACAAGCATTGGGGACATATTCAGACAAGTCCTATCAGTCAACATGGCATTTGCCGATGCTTACGAAGAAGACGAGGACATTCCTGAAATCCTCGAGCTTGAGCCGTGGGCTCAACAGTTAGACGCACAATGGGAAAAGCGGTTCGAGCTAAGAGAACCTCCTACGGAGGATGAAGTCATGCAGGTCAACCTCGGCACCGAATCCTCTCCAAAGCCAATCTTCGTCTGTAAAAGCCTAACAGACGAGGAACGAGAATCACTGCTAGAACTCATCAGAGAATACATTGACGTATTTGCATGGAGTTACGAAGACATGCCGGGATTAGATCCCGATATCGCTCTCCATAAACTCAATATACGGCCGGATGCAAAGCCAGTCAAGCAGCAGCAACGACGCTTCCGCCCGGGCGTCATGGACGCGATCGAAGCCGAAGTCAACAAACTGATAGCCAGCGGCTTCATCCGTGAGGAGCAACACCCTGACTGGGTCGCCAATATAGTCCCGGTCCTTAAGAAGAACGGGAAGATCCGAATCTGCATCGACTTCCGTAATCTAAATGAGGCATGTCCGAAAGATGAATTTCCCCTCCCGATCACGGACATCATGATTGACAACACATGCGGCTTCGAACGTATGTCATTCATAGATGGATTCTCAGGATACAATCAAATCAAGATGTCCCCCGACGATGAGAAGCACACATCGTTTAGAACACCGATCGGCACATACTGTTACACAGTCATGCCATTCGGTCTAAAGAACGCTGGTGCCATATATCAGTGGGCTATGAGTATCATTTTCAGAGAACATTTGCACAAAACAGTGGAATGCTACGTCGACGACATCGTTGTCAAGAGTCGCCGTAAGGAGGATCATCTACAAGATCTGAGAACGGTATTCGACCTGATGCGAGCCCACAACCTGAAGATGAACCCTACAAAGTCGTTCTTGGGCGTATCCAGCGGGAAGTTCTTAGGTTTCATCATCACTGCACGCGGTATCCATGTAGACCCTGAGAAAACCAAGGCAATAATGGAGATGGGTCCCCCGAAAAATCTCCGCGAACTTAGAGGCCTCCAAGGGAGGCTAGCCTATATCAGAAGGTTCATTTTCAATCTCTCCGGATGATGCCGACCGTTCACACACCTCATGAAGAAGGGAGTCTCATTCGTATGGGACGAAGAATGCCAACGCGCTTTCGACGACATCAAAGAATATTTGTCAAATCCTCCAGTCCTGGTGGCCCCGGTCCCTGGAAAACCATTCTTGCTCTATGTACGAGCAATGGAACATTCCCTCGGTGCCCTGCTGGCACAAAATAACGACGCAGGACACGAACATGCCATATACTACCTCAGCCGAATGATGGTCGGGCTCGAACACCGATACACTGCCGTGGAGAAAGAATGCCTCGCCTTGGTATTCGCCATTCAAAAGATGCGGCATTATGTTACAGGACAAACCATACAAGTGATCTCACGGGTAAATCCCCTCAGGGTCCTCATGACTAAACCAGGGGCGCTCAGCTCTCGCCTCGCTACATAGGCAATACTGCTATCCCCATATCATATGATCTTCGTCCCACAGAAGGCTGTCAAAGGCCAAGCCCTGGCAGACTTTTTGGCGGCCCATCCAGGATCGGGGTCATCCAGAATATACGAGAAAATCCCAGATGAGGTCGCCGATTCTAATACAACCACCCACGACAACATATGGAGGATGTTCTTCGATGGCGCTTCAAGAACTGGACCCAAAGGAAACATCGTCGTCGGGGTCGGAGTTGTATTGATCTCTCCTACCGGGCTAGTGATCAATCGCGCCTACTCTCCCACGGAACCCTGTTCCAACAATATGGCCGAATACAACGCTTTGGTCATTGGCCTCCAACTCGCAAAGGAGCTGGGTGTAGAATATCTCGAAGCATACGACGATTCACAATTAATCGTCAATCAGATTCGGGGGTCGTACGAAGTCCGCCATGAAGACATGATCCCCTACCACCAAATAGCAATCAACATTATCTCCTCATTCGAGGGATTCTTCATCGAACACGTCCCCAGACTTCAAAATATCGAAGCCGATGCCCTAGCAGGCCTTGCCGCCTCCTTAGCAGTGCCAAACCAAGCGCATCACTCGGTTGAGGTGATAGGCCACGAACTGGTCTGTCCCAAGAACAATATTCAATTCGTGGTGAGATATTCCGCCCAGACGGTCGACGAAACACCAGACTGGAGACAGCCGTTCATTGACTTCGTCGTATACGATATCCTCCCGGAGAATCCAAGGGAAGCCACCTCCATAAGACGGCGTTCTCTCAGATTCTTCTACGACACAGAGACAAAGATGCTGTACCGACGATCCTACGACGGATTATTACTCCGGTGCTTGTCAAACGCAGAAGCCAAAGAAGCTGTACGAGAAGCTCACGACGGTGTCTGTGGGGCCCATCAGCCTGGCCCTAAGCTACAGGACCGCCTTCGCCGTATGGGCTACTACTGGCCCACGATGGTGGCAGACGCAATAGACTATGCCAGAAAATACAAGGCTTGCCAAGTCCACGCGGACTTCATTCAGCAACCATCCGAGTTTCTACATCCAACGGTGGCATCCTGGCCATTCGAAGCATGGGGAATGGATATCATTGGTCCAATCACCCCACCTTCCTCCCGAGGACATCGCTTCATACTTGCGATCACCGATTACTTCTCCAAATGGGCGGAAGCCGTCCCACTCGCAGAAGTTAAGACTTCAAACGTGATCAGCTTCCTTAAGCATCACGTCATCTACCGCTTCGGACTGCCGCGGAGGATCATCCATGATAATGGTCCGCAGTTTACAAGCCATGCATTCTATCGATTCTGCGATAAACACCGCATTCAGAATGTCGCTTCGACACCATATAACCCGGCTGCAAACGGGTTGGCAGAGGTATTCAATAAAACAATCATCAAACTCCTCAAGAAGTTTGTCTCCTCCAACAAACGCGACTGGAACGAGAAGCTCGGCGAATGCTTATGGGCTTATCGCACCACGGTTCGAACAGCTACTGGGAATACACCATTCTCTTTAGTATACGGAAGTGAGGCAGTCCTCCCACTGGAAACTCAGATTCCTTTACTCTGCGTCGCCCTCACTTATCAGTTGACAACGAATGATAACTATCGACGCCGATTACAAAAGTTGGAGGCCTTAGACGAAAAGCGCCTCCTAGCCCAGCAAAGGATCGAGCTATACCAAGCACGTATCTCAGGAGCCTTCAACAAGAAGGTTAAAATCAGAACATTCCAAGTGGGCGATCTCGTTCTAGCAGTCCGGAGACCAATGGTCATGACTCACAAGACCGCAGGCAAGTTCCAGCCAAAATGGGAAGGTCCATTTGTCATCGAGGCCGTGTTCTCCAACGGCGCCTACCGCCTCGCCAAGCAGAATGGGGACCTGCTTATGTTGCCCGTCAACGGCAAGTTTCTAAAGAAATACTATGTTTAGACAACATTCTCCTGATTATCGAGTCATGTACCCTCTTAGTACCCCTGAACTCGCACCCACTATTTTCCAAATTATCGAGTCATGTATCCATTGATACTACTGAACCCACATCCACAACATTTCAGATTACCGAGCCATGCACCCGCTGGTGCCACTGAACTCTCATCTCCTCAATATTCTAGAAAATCCAAATTATGTACTTATATTTCGGTCACTCTCTCAGATAGTAAGTCACGTATAATCATACCTCTGAACTTTCTTCCTGAAAGAGATCCTCCCTCATGATCCACTACCCGCACTCCCAGTGCACAAAAAGGGTAATCGATCCACTAATTTCTGAAACGACCATGTCCTCATTACCTCTGAGTCGTTTTCACTTCCACCAAAAACAAACCGCCCCCTCGCGTAGAACTTCCATGTCCTCCTACCTCTGAGTAGTTCTATGCACCCCTTCTTCATTGAGCCCACTCCAGCCATGTCCTCATTACCTCTGAGTGGGAAGGCTCCGTCGAAGAAATCACCATATTTGCCATGTCCACATTACCTCTGAACAAGTATGTTGGTTCCCTTTCAACCTATTATCCGTACCCACAACCGGGGTGCGACAAGGATAATAGGTCCACAAACGTCCTCTGTTGACCACAAATGTCCCCTGTTGACCACAAATGTCCTCTGTTGACCACAAATGTCCTCTGTTGACCACAAACGTCCTATGTTGACCACAAATGTCCCCTGTTGACCACAAATGTCCTCTGTTGACCACAAACGTCCTCTGTTGACCACTATTGATTATAGAAAAGTCTTTCGTGAAGTCTCCCCCTACCATGTTCTCGTTACCTCTGAGTAGGAAGATTCCACGGTAAAACCCTCATGTTTGCTACGTCCTCATAATCTCGGAGCAAATATGACTGGCTTCCTTCCACCTTATTATCCGTATCCTGAACCAGGGTACGCCAAGGATAATAGGTCCACAAATATCCCTTGCTAAGCTTCTTAAGCATAAATCCACCATCCTACCATGCCCCGGGAGCCCAGCTGCTCTACGGCATTCCTTTCCCCAGTACCGAGAACATCCATGACCATTTTGTCATGGCTGTCCCGGACATCCTGATCAAACTTGTTATCCGTACCTAAAACCAAGGTACGCCCAGGGTAACAAGTCCACAAATAATCCCCCAGCAAGTCCAATTCCATGAACACCACAAGAACAAGAAAGAAAAGATGAGTTGAAACATGCTCATTTATTTCAAAATTCAAAGGAGCTACATCAGTGGGGATCACATCCCTCGCAAATCAAAATGTACACATATGAAAGAAAAAACAAAAAGAGAAGCAGAAGAGGATAGATGGTGGATCACTGCTCCGGGGCGCATAACACCGTGAGGCGGTCCTTTATCAAGGCGACCGACCGCTCAAAACTCTGTTTGGCTCGACGCTCTGCCTCCTGATTCAGCACCGCCGGGTCCTCCAGATGAGCATAGGCTCGCCAGTTGTCCTCAAACTCCTTAAAAGACCGCTCCAAGGTGGCAGAGGATCGGGAAACCCGCTCGGCCTCCCGAGCAATCGACTCCTGCTCTGCACGAGCAGCTTCCCGCTCTAACTCTAGGAAGGCCAACTCCTGTTGGAGTGCAAGAATCCGCTCCCGTGTGGCCGCTACTCCACGAGAAGCAGACTCTTCACGAGCCCTATAAGCCTGACTTCGACGACCCAGATGGGCATATGAAACAGAAAGCTTGTCAAGGTCTTCCCGCACAGCTGGCGCGGCAGCATCCCGAGTGAGCTTAATCTTGTCCCGAGCAGCAACGAGGCGACCCCGCTCCCGTTCAATTGCAGCGGGCAAGCCAGCCTGCCGTACTGCCAGCAGTTGGGTCACAAGTTGATCAGCCTCTGTCAGCTTAGGCTCCAGAAATGCTGCTAACCCCAGCCCGCCAGGAAGACCCTTCAGAGTGTCAATTTGGCCCCGAGCTCCCCGTAGAGACAGAGAAAAAGGGATCCCCCGTTCCACGGCAGCGTTTATACCCCTCCCTAAGTGGCGATAAAAGCTGTCAACCACATCCTACGTTACCTCGTCCAGAGCCTCCGAGGAAACCGGTGTCAGCGGGAGTGTGGCTGGTAGCACGGAAGAAGACACGACAGAATCTGCCGCTCCTGCCACAAGAGAAACCAACTCCGCACGGAAAGACGCTTGAACAGCGGCCAACTCCTCTTCAGCAGCCCGCAGGATTTGGATGCTCGACAAGGTCAAGAAGTCGACTTCCGGAGCCGTGTCAACAGCGGAAGACGAGGCGGAAACCATTGCCAACTCCCTCCCCGTCTGTCCGGAGACGGCAGGAGGCTCTTCAACATGAGAGAGAGGAGAAGAAACATTCCTTTCGTCCGGATAATGGCCGACCGAACTCTCCCCGAGAACATCCGCGACGGAAGGAAAAAGGTCAGGACCTGCAGGGCCAAGGCAACCATGAATCGACTTGACCCGAAGGATATGTTGATAGAGCGAATAAGCCCCTTCGGTAGTCAATATATGGCCTATCTTACCAATAGAGGAGTATCGAGACTGAGGTTCGTTTACAGCCACCACAGCCTCCTCACCAATAACCTCCGAATCAGGAATCAGAGAATCGTCCCCGGAAGAAGAGGTACTGAGAACGGTATCATCTCGCCGAAGCTCAACGACCGCAGGGGCGGGCCCAGAGGAACCTTCGTTCCCCCGAGCTGATGCGTCAGCAACTCGAGAACTTCCAGCCGCCTCCGGAAGAGCTCCAGCAGAAAGGACCGCGGCGCACATATCGTTGATTAAGACAGCAAGGGCGGGATCAACCTCAGAGGCAGTAGATGGTTCAGAAGACTCCGGTCCGTCGGACGCCTACAAAGAAAAGTGATTAAATCATATCTGTGAGAGGCAAGGGAATTACAATAAAGAAACAAATCCAATTTAGCCTTACCTCCGGAGCAGCATCGGTACCGTCATCCCTTTCTGTAATAAGCGATCCACGAGACTTAACGGCAGCTCTCTTCACGGAAAAAGTCGCTCTACTGCCAGAAGATTCGTGCCTGACTCGCTTACGTGAGGAACCAGACACAGCCGGAAGCTGTTCTTCCCTCACTCTTCCACCTTCTGTAGAAAGCAATGGGCCCTCCGCCGGTTCATCAGGGATGGGAAGCGATTGATCTGCTACTTCTTTGCCTCCATCAAAAAGAGAATCTTTGCTATCATCTTCCTCCCCAGCCGACTCGGAAGGTTCTGATTCAGGGAGAGGAGTCTGAAGCGCTAATTGCTTTCTGGCCTTAGCCCCCTTGGGCTTCTCCTCTAAGCCTGTACCCACGATAAAACTGGTACTCGGATCGAAATTAATAGGAGGCTTGTTCGCCATGACATGATACAAAGCAGCCACGTATAAAATTTCCCTTGGCGTCTGAGCATCAGGGACCGAGAAGCTGGCTCGAGTATGATAAGCATCATAATAATTCCATGCCCTGACGCCATCAAGAACACTACCTTCGAAGCCCAAACCAGGATTGGGATGATCAAGGAATAACTGGCTATAACCGAACTGCCGAGAAAACCTACTAGGTAGGTAAGGCTCCAGGTACACCCTATCGTGGTTGCGATAAACCAAATGAGCAGGACGGATGTTACGCAACCAAGTGAGCATATTCGGAGATAGAAAGTGAGGAGGTCCAGTACCATCAAGGTGTACCTTACTCACATCCTCATCAGAAAAAGGAGGAACAGACACAAAAAGGTGATACCCATCTACCCTCGCCAGCGCCCTCCGACAAGCCGGCATAGTATTGTATTCCCAAGACTGGCGATGGCATTTGAAAAGGAAAGCATCTTCATCCGTAGCATCTTCCGCTATCCCGGGTCCCAGCAAAGACTTGTAATGCATCGCCAACCACGCCATCAAGTAATGGAAAGGCAATTCTACGCGCTCAAAATCCAAGGTCCTCTTACGCGCAACAACTTTGGATGAGAAGGTCCGAAGATCGTGGTGGATGCTGCACACCATGGCGGGAAGAAGGGCCAGCCTAACTCCGAACACCAGTTTAACGACGGGAAGAATAAAATGGCGACCGATCCTCTCGATGGAACCTGCTCCTCCCGAGACGACGCAATTCCGTAACCATATCATCAAAAAGCCAGCCAGAAGCGCCTTCTCTGACATCTGCGTGGTCCCATAGTAAAAGTAGCTGAGAGAGTCAGTTTGGCTCCCAAATATGTCACTCCTGGACCACGACTTCTTGACGCCTGACATCAAATCCTTCACCTCCACGTGCGTTTTAGGGGTTCGAGGAGTAACTCCACCAGAAGGGTTAACTTTGAAAAGGTAACTAATCCATGATGTAGTGTGGGGAGCGGTCCCTTCGGAGCTATCCGCTGTCTTTATGGCCATCTGGTGACAAGCACTATGGTGGCACAGCAACTCCCGGTATACTGCAACGAAACCTGGGAATCGTCGGTCCAAGTCCTCAAACTCCTCATTCGAAAGGGTATACACCTCGAAAGGCTCATTTCCCCAGGGGAGTTTAGAGACAGTATACATCTCATGAAGAGCAAGCCCCAGCTCCCCTACTGGTGAGAAGAATGTCCCCGTTCGCCAGCTATACATCTCCAAGAGCGCAATGAACAGCGGCTTATTAATAGGGAGCCCGTGACAAGTCCCTCGAATAGCATGATAAAGTCCCACCTCACGCAAGAGTGTTCCGTAGGTCTGCAGGACCCAGGTGGTCAACTGGACCCACATAGAAGTAGGGTTTATCCAGTTCGGCAACGCTATCCTACCAACAGGATAGGACTTCTTACGGACAAGCCGATTCAAGAAGGTGTCAGCCTGAGCAAACGAAAAGTTAGGACCGTATGCATTCATGAAGGAGCCCGGGGCCAGACCTATCATATACCGAGGGACGGGATCCTTACCTGGGTACGCTGACCACATATTCAGATTGTAATGGATGTCGCCCATCAACATCCCCGATTGAGTAGGGGTCAAGTTGCACACCATCTTCCTGTTCAACAGCACCATGTTGAACCACGATAAGGGATAATGGCGTTCCATAAAAGGGATATGGATTGACTCCCCGTCCAAAGAGAAATCCCAGTTCTCGGAAATCTCTAACACTCGAGAGTTCCCTATGATTAGAGCATCTCCAACGAGGAATAGAGGCTTCAGGTATTTCCCATCCAGCCTCCCAGTGTTCATCATGGAACGAAGGTAATGAAGGGTCTGATTCTCGATGGCGTTCAACCTCTCCAAAGGCTCATCAGCAGGGAACTGATTCAACACATGCTTAATTAGGTCGTCAAGACGCACACCCAAAGCGAATTGATTTGAACCAACCAAAAGTTCCCCCGCAGGATTCACGGGCAGATTCACTAAGAAAAAGATAAAAGAAACAAGGTCAGAAGACAAACAAAGAAGACAGAAGTATCGGAAAAGATTACTGAAGTCTATGCGGCTCAGGTTGCCCCAGCCTCATGCGGCTCATCAGCAGATAGGTCCATGCGGCTCTGCGCGTCATAGCCCCATGCGACTCTGAATTAACCAAGTCCGTACAACTCAGATTCAGAAGGGTTTATAGATTCATGCGGCTAAGCCTGACTCATACAAACCGCTGCGGCTACAAACCATCAAGTTCATGCGGTTCAAAAGTGAGCAACGCTTATGCAGCCCAAGTCGAAAACACACACGCAGCACTGATCGAATGTGACAAGCTCATGCGGCCATAATGGGCGAAGTGCTTATGCGGTCACATCGATACGTCTCGTATATGTGGCTTGTGCATAAAGTATGCAACAGAGCCATGGCAGCAGCTAGGGCTTTTCGGAGTGACCCCCTTTCCAGCGATGGGCGGGTGAACATCAGGATGGACAGCGCCTACAGCAACCGGCGGAGGAGCGACTACATTCGTCGCCGCAGTCGTCGTAGCAGCAACTGCCTTGCCCTTCGCGGCCTTCGATGCAGCAGATCTCTTGGGAGCCATGGTCGATGGATGAAGAAGGAAAACGAAGAGTGAAGTTGGCAACAGGGAATTCAAGCAAAGAAAGGAGGTAAAAAAATCCCCAAGAGCTAAAAAACTCCTATTTATAGGCGATCAATAAAGTAGAAAGACGCCTCGGATTACGTGCTACCTCCAAAAATAAAGGCGAGACCGCTTCGGTCAAGGCAAAACCGATCCTTGGGATCCTCCCCCAAAAGGCGGCGTCAAATCAAATCGAAGGCAATTAATGAAGATTTGCTCACGTGGTCAGGGCGCATGGCAAAGAGCTTATGCGGCCAGAAGAATCTATGCAGCCGAGATGCTAATGCGGCCAGGAAGCCCGGGTAAATAGAACATCCTATGCGACATGAACAGGGCCATGCTTCTTATTCAAAGTGTTTCAATTTTACAAATTGAAAACTTTGAAGGGGGTCCTGTAGAAGCATGGAAAATATTAGAATAAAGGCATAAATGACCCATGCGGTTGTGGGTAGCAAGTCTATGCGGCTCATACTGGAGTTGCCCTATGCGGCCCAAAAGAAGACCCTCAGACTCATGCGGCTCGGGGATGAATGCGGTTCAGCAGGAATATGCGGCTCAATTGACGACACGTGTGACCTCCCCACAGTTGGCCACTAGAATAATGGTATCATTTAATGCTCTGACATGACTCGACGGCTGTCTCTGATATAAAGTATCATAGTGGCTCTGCCATAATGACAGACTCTTCGGAAAAAGAAGAAAATCTCTGACCCGATCTGACAAAAAATCCTAGATTACCGCGTGGCAAAAGTCTCATGCGGCTCGGATAGAGAACAGCTTCATGCGGCTCATTGAGGAGTCACTCTAATATGATTAACAAAAATCTGCCATATGCGGTCCACCCATAGCCCGGTCTATGCGGCTCAACACCACGCTAATTCATACGGCCTACAGAAACTATGCATATGCGGCTCACGAGTAGTATCCCCCTGCGGTTCAAGTGTTGGTCACCCTATGCGGCCCTGGCAGGATCTTCAATTTAAAAAAAACGTGGCACTGAAGATGCAACAGAATCCCAACGAGAATATTCGACATCATCATCATAATTGCCGAGATCAGGGCATATCATTCATCATCAAGTCAATAGGACACGTGGCGAGCAATCAAATATTGGCATAATCAATCACGAAGATTTAAAGCAGTCAGCATTAACTGCTCATAAGATTTGGTGCTATCCGCATTAGTGGCCGAGATTCATTATGATCAGGATCAAGGGCCCAGATAGAATGAAGGAGCACCGACATTCCAAATAGATAATCATCAGCAAACCCTAATGATCCCACCCCACTCTTATAAATAGCCAGCATCATTCCCATGTAAAAAAGGTCGGCAACAAAAGAATAAAAAAAAAGAAGAAGAGAGAGATATACAAAAAGAGAGCTTCCCCTTTTCTTGATATTTATAGAGAGAGAGAAGCCAGGAGAGCAACCCGAGGAGAGTAAGAAGAGCCTTTCTTCGTCAACGCCGAGCAGATCTTCCCCGAGCCAAGGCTGCATACCGATCGTCCAAGGAGTAAGGCAGAGCGGCCGTCGCTTTTCCGAGCCTCTATCGTTACCCCCCAGAATCAAAAATAAACAATCGTACTTAGTCTGCTGTACCTAGGTTTTTGTCCCTAGGCTTTCTTTGTACGAGCGAGTTTGTATTGTGAGTCTAAGTTCAGTCCTCCGATAATTGTTCTGTTCTTTTACAATCAATGGCAAACAGTTCCTTTCTTCTCCGTCCTCACCACCATAACTATTTGAAGAATCAACAAAATCGGGCTTAGGCAATGGCAAAGATGACCCAAAAGTGACGTGCTTTGACCCTGAAACCAATATTCAAGCTAGTGTCACTATCCCTATCTTTGTCCAGGCGAGCCCTCCTTTTGGAACCAATAGCAAAACAAATGCATACTCCAAATTTGCACCTTGTAAAAGATGCTTTTACCCGTTCCTTGAAATCTCGAATCAGGTTCATTGTGGAACCAACCAATCAACCATTACTGGAACACAAACTCTAGTTTGCCTAACAATACAAATATACTATCCTGGTTCTTCACATAACTCATGTAGAGAACTAAGGCCTGAAGATCATTCTGCTCCTAAAGATTCGACAGTAGTGCATCAAGTATTTCGAGTACGAGGGTACATAACAGTAATGACAGAGGATATTTTCTACGACAGAACTCGGAACTCTAAATTACTGCCATAAACAGTCTTATAATTGCTCAAAAGTCCAGTCCCATAAAATGGTATGATTTTGAGCAATGTAACAAAATTTCAACTACGCAATGCAATCCGTATAATGGGTTGGTCTTCTTCAACATTGACACTGTGCTTCATGAACAACATATTTCTCAGCTTCTCAATTATGATGAACGATATACTCTAAAATAGTAAAAACTACCACTATTAGGTATGGACTACTGTTTTATTCTGTATTCAAATTATTTTACTGAAGAAAGTATTACAGCATTTAATATACCAAACAAGCAAATATTTATCGGGTCTCATTTGGGCGCACCTGAAGATCCGATAACCCTCCTCCGTCAACGCTCCTGCTGTTGCTGCTGCTCTGGCAATTCAGACTCCCGCAGTAGATCCCTCTAGACCTCGTCCACCGTCTTTTGGCTGAGCGTCCGCGGCAGCGTGAGCGAACCCTGCAGCTGGAGGCCGGCATTAGACGACTGCCCTTGCACGAATCCCAAATCTGCTCTGCTACCGGACGCACCGCCTCCGCCTCCGCTGCTGCCGCCTAGGGCGGAGGCCATCGCCTGGCTCTTCTCGACGGTCCAGATGTTACGGAGGAACTCGTCCATGTTCATCGACCCGAAGTCCTTCCCGGGCCCGTTGAGCGTGCTCTGGAACTCGTCGAAGGTCAGCGAATAGACCAACAGCTGCCGCTTCCATCGACGAGCGAGGGGTTGGAAGCTTAGGGCTTAGGGTTCGTGGGAGGAGGGGTTGGGGGCTTAGGGCTTAGAGTGAGACCTAGAGCTAGGGTTTAGAGTGAGACCTAGAGTTAGGGTTTGTGGGAGATTGAAAGGAGGAGATGGGAAATTTTAGGGTTTGGGGAGAGGAGGGAAGAGGGGGCCGAAGGAGAGCAAGGAGAATGAGAGTTCTTCTGAGTAAAATCGGAGGGGGGATGGAATATATTACAGAAAGTTTATTACAAATTTGCCACCGCTCTAAACTATTAATAACGCTTTATTTTATAAACGTTATAAAAAGTCCAGAATTAGTCCAAACCGTCATAGAAAAAAAGGTATTTTTTAACTTGATAACGCTTATGTATCAGCCGTCATTAAAACTCATTGTCGAGAGTCATTAATAGGTCTTTTTGTTGTAGTGACGATAGGCCCAACGACTCCAGTTACATCCGGTTATTGGTGAGTACATAATTATATAGTAATTTTGTTAGTCTTGTGATACAGATTTTTACTCTCTCATGCTACCAACGTCACAACTTTTCCAGTGCTGCTCCCTCTAATGATGATGAAGGCAAAAAACCAATGTCATAACTTTTATAATTTGAGTAAATTTTTATACCCTATATGAAAATTTCTGTTGTCAGAAAGATGGCTCCTATGACTCGTCGAGGTGGTGCTGCTAGTCGAGGAAGGGGTCGAGGCAAGAAACCCTTGGAGGTCGACACGGAGGAAGTCCCCATCGTCAAACAAGGGCCAGTGACTGTTAAGGAGGAGGTGTTACCAAAGTTCGAGGTCAAGGAAGAACCGATGACCATCAGGGAAGAGATTGCTCCCAAGCTTGAAGTTAAGGAGGAGCCACCGTCAGAAAGTAGTAGCATCGGGACCGACCCTCCTGTCCCTACAGAAGACCTCAACCAGATTGAGCCTTCGTATGCAAAGTGGCTGATAGAATGGTACAAGCCTCAACGCAACTATGATCCCTGGCTGTGAGGATTCATCGTCTGACTTGTGGTCTTTGTTGAGGCCAAAGTCGATTTTCCTATGTGTTTTGAAATATTTGTGGAAATTTTGGAATATTTGTGGGAATTTTGGAATATTTGTGGGAATTTTGGAATATTTGTGCTATGATCGGATTATAACGACGGATATTAGGTTACTCTTCAGGATAATTGATGTCTATTTTATATTAATTTGGTTTGGTCTATATGATTCTTGGATAATTGGTGTGCATTAAATTCGTATGTGCATATTTGGTCTATGTGATTCTTGGATAATTGGTGTGCATTATATATTTGGTCTATGTGATTGTTGGATAATTGGTGTGCATTATATATTGGTTTGGTTTATGCATATTTTTGCAAACAGGGAAAGCTCTGTAATTTTTTTTAAAAATATTCTCAATTAGCGACGGACTAGTGACCGTTGCGCGATAGATATTACCAGTTTCTGACTACTGTTCGATGGCAAATCCGTCGCTAACTGGAGATTTGAAAATATTTTCAGGTAGCGACGGGTGGTCGACGGAATATCCGTCGGCACAGTTCTAATGGTATATAGTTCGACGGAATAGCGATGACTTTTCTGACGCCCTTGTTCTGGAAATACCAAGAATTTTCAGAACATGGCCGACGGATAATCCGTCCGTATTCCGTCGCTAAACCGTCTTTTGTTAGCGACAGTTATCGACGGAATAGCGGCGACTCATCCGTCGCCATGGTGCTGGAAATGCTTACCTCTTCCAGAACCTGGTCGACGGATTTTCCGTCAGCAAACCGTCGCTAATTCGTCCTTTGTTATCGACGGCGGTCGACGGATTATCGACGGAACGATACACTCTGATACGCTATTATGACGGTTTACCGACGGAACTTTACGTCGCTATTGTCTAAACAATTCAGTATTTAATACTTGAAATGGACGACAGTCCGTCGGAAAACAGTCGCTTATGCTTCGTATTGTGAAGTCGAAATACCGTCGCTAGTCCGTCGCTTGACGACTACGTAGCGACGGACCGTTATTAGCGACGAGCTGATTGCCAACGGATTTTTTTGGCCAAAACCCGTCAGTGATCGGTCGCTAATAGAAATTCCCGTCGGACTGGCGACGGATCTGGCCGTCGCTAAATCGACAAATTTTGGTAGTGTGTTTAACTTTCTATCGATCAATACGCACACCAAAGGAAGGGTCCTGGGAATCCCCAGTTCCATCACGTATAGCGAGGTGGGTTGTACTTCAATATACGTAGCTGGCTATGTATGCCCCCGCTCTCCAGTATTCTGGTTCTGGGCGTTACACGGCCTATCCGAGTCTTTCGTAGTCACTCCAGCATGCCTCTTTCGACTTCCGTCCTCCATATTCCTTGATGCGTAGGTCGATACACCTTTGTTCTTCCCTCCTTTTGTAACCCCTTTGTCGCGCACAGATTTGGCCCGTTGGGATTGGAAGACGACCATTTGCCCTGCTCCTTCTCCGGGTGTCGATTTGGTCGATCTTTGTTCCCCTTGTTCGTCTTCTTACATCGGTAATTTTTCTAATCCGATGTCTAACTCCAGTTTCATCCCTTCGATATTATTAACATGTCTAACTGCCATACTATTCTCCTCCTCTTTGTTATCTATCTATGCTCCTCCGATCTTCGCTTTTCCTTTGTCACTTGCTCCCTCCTTAGGTAGGCCGCCCCCTTGTCGTGTCTCGTCCGGCTCTTTACGTAGTTTATACTCTTTTGGAGGATGTCCAAAATGTTTACAATATGAACATATTGGCGACACCTATCCATGCGCCACTTGTTGCGTGAATACCTCTCGTGATGGAACTTCATATTCGATTTATGTCCGGAGATCGCTTCCTGCATTAATTTCTACAAACACCCTGACAAATCCCATCATCGTACGTAATGTGGTTCTCTCATCAGCTTTAATCGGCCTCCCTATCAAACTGGCAAGTTTCATCATCATTAGGTGTAACGCCCCAGTCCCAAAATACGTAGGACTAAGTACGTAGACATGCCAGCTGTATATACGAAGTACATGGCCTTGTATGTATACATAAGCTGTAAAATGCAGTAATCCAAGATAAACTAAATCTCATCCACAATGAAAAGAATAATAATATAATAATTAACTTGAATATTGATGATACAATCGTTGGGCGAAGACAAAGTCCACTACCAACTATCTCAATGAAAGAAATGTATAAGAATCGATCCATAAAATGGCAAGGCGAACAAAGTGCAATCGTCTTCGAAGGAATGGAGAAGACCACGGCCTTGGCTAGAACACCTGTAGTGAATCATGAAAGCACACACACCTGGGAATAACCAGGTCCTCAGACGGACGTAGCAAGATACAGGAAGAACATGCTAATATGAACTGTCAGAATAATAAATAATATATAAAGGACTATTCTAGACACAAATATGCAAAGGAGATTCTAACCGCCTATTATACAATTTAGAGGACAACTTTCATGCGCACGGGTGGAATTTTAGGCTATGTGTACGTAACTGGCATCCAGTCATCCGTATCCGTCCGTAACGTCCAAAACGTCAGAAGGCATCTGCAAATAAATCGCCACAGTTCCATCCGGAGACTGTGCTTTACCTGTTTGGATTCTCATACGCACTAGCGACTGTCCTCCCCCAATATTTCCTACACTGTTCAAGTCATGTCCATGGATGATATAAGGAGGATGTATTGGGTTTATATAGTCAAAACGGAGTTTGGAGCTAGGAGATATCGTCGTTCCAAGTTGCTCTTGCTACTAAAAAAGGGGGCTGAATTCTAATGATGAATTTTAAAGTTTCTATTGGATTAAAAATAATTTTGAATTATGGCTGATATAAGGGGGATGTATTGGGTTTATATAGGTATTTATTTTAGATTTATCTCCTAAATTAGATAGGATTTGATTTAAATAAATTGGAGTTTACTTTGTTAGGATAGGATATAGATAGGGATGCTTTCCTATTAGACTTAGGATTATGATTAACATATTTATCTAAATTATCTATAACATTATTTAAAATTACTATAGATAATAAATAGAGTTAATATTTATTTAAACAACCTTCATCTAATCTTATTTATACAAGATAAAATATTTAGTACTAATTTGACATTTATTTTATATTATGTAAATAGTGTACAATATAAGTAACATGTAAAAAGTAATAAAATTTATGAAATAAATCCTAAAATTTTGAGAAAAATTGTATAATATAGTTTAGATCCTTAATGTACTAGAAAAATAGCTTTATATATTTTTATACTAAATTCACTAATGAGCACTATACTAAATATGTGTAAAATAATACAAATTATATAATAAGTCAATAAATAGTTATTTAAAAATCCAAAAATTTCACAAATATTTATTTTAAAAAATCAGGGGATTTACGAAAGTCTTATTTAGATAAGGACTAAGAAGAGTTTTAATTCCCCTTAGATTTTCCACTATTTAATTCAAATTGATTTAAAAGTAACTCAATCAAATATAATCCAATGTAGATAGATTCTACCTCTAATTAATTCCGAAAATACAAATATATATACACTCGCATGGAAAAATAATACTTACATAAAACACAGTTTTTCGAAATTACTAGTATACTTGTACCATAAAATAAAATGGCCTTTCTTAAATAAAAATAAAGTTTGGCAATCCTCGGCGCGACGCTTTTACAAATTCAAGCAATATAAAATATTTATCGTCTATTATTTTGAAATATTTTTTACATCTATATAATTAAAATGTTTTATAAAAATATGTACTTCGCACTTATTCATACTTGACGAGAAATTTACGAAACGCAAACTCGTACGCGACGTACAAATACGAAGTACAAAAATCAATACCATATTTATTAAAAAAAATCGTAGTAGAAATTTAGGGGTTTTACATCCTACCCAACTTACAAGAATTTCGTCCTCGAAATTTAGGAATAGCTAGGGTAGGGAAGATAGAAAGAGTTCATCAATACCGAAATACGATTAAATTTTTGGATGAGGCGAAGAAACGACGTTCGACACAAACATGCATTGGAAGATCGTAATTTGGATATCTGCAAAAATACATCATGGTTATGGAATTAAAGAAGGGTTGCTAGTTAAGGTAATAAAATTATGATGACACGAATTAGAGAATAAAAAGGAATTGAGTAGGTCAAAGAGAATAATTTAGACATTTAGGAGAGATGGTTTCTTGAGCGAATATAGTCGTCTAGGTTTAAGGTATGGTTAAGGAAATGATTTGAATCATTTTCAAGTTTCAAGAATGATTAGAAGGTTGCGATAATGAATTTAGGGTAGAGGAAAAAGGTAACTCAAGACGGGGATATAGTCACATTGGTTGGTCAGTGGTTAACTATCTTGGCAATAGATGGTGGACAACTAAGGGGATACCAAGTACGAGTGTTTGTCGTTCTAATATAGGCAAAAGATGAAAAAAATAAAGAGTTCGAAGAAGATATTATCGAATATAAATAGGTGGTTCAAAGACGATAGAAAATTTTCAAAAAGAATTGCTAAGGCAGTCACGGATAGAATTCTAGAGGCCAAGTTTAACTATGTCTCCATCCACGTCAAATAATATATGAAAAGCGAACCAAAGTGCACTAGGTTGATCAGACCATCATGCACCGGTTCTGATTAGACAATGTATTAGTGGGCGACCCCAATAACACATATGTCATGAACAAGCTCGATGTCACGCCCCAGAACCAGAATACTGGAGAGCGGGGGAATGACTCAGCCAGCTACGTATTACGGTAGATGAATATCGTATAATACGATCAATGCTGTCTAAAAGACGAGGGGGTGCATACTACATGAAAGTCTCACTATGGTCACTTCATATCTATTGTCTTAATCATTTAAATAAGAAACAGAAATAGAGAACATGTAAGATAATGCAGTGAGGCGTCCCAAAAGCTCAGTCAAAATGTTCTTGATATCTGGCTTTACAAAACATAGCCAGATGATGTAGCAAAGTATACACAATTGTTATCAGCTGCAGTCTGACTTAATTACAATTATGTGAAAGCATGTACAAGACAATCCGACTAACATGTCGGTGCCAAACGGCAAATATAAAGTAAGTAACAAAACGAGCGGGGAAGTAAGGAACCCACTCGAGTCCTCCTGCGATCATCCCTCTAGTATTGACCATCTTGGAGGTGGAAGTAAGCTGAGTCCTCGGGAAATGGCTCTAAATCTGGCCATGCAAAACCAAAGAGGTTAGACCTCTAATAGCAAGTACCGCAAGGAGGCACGATATGAGGAATTAAACCAGTAAATAAGAGAATATAATAATAGATCTCTGCTTGCTACTGGGATTCACACAATGTCACGACACTTCGAACCAACCTCCCAACCAAACAAGGACAGAAGTTGGCCCGTCATGTCTCGACACTCTGATCATCTCAGTTAGTCAACAGAGTAGGTACAATACACAACCAAATCAATTTAAACGGCCATGCAACTACTACGGCTTGCTATTGTGGGTTCCAAGTTATCCTGGAAATATACAAAAAAGGATTCCTCAGTTCTTACTATGCGCAAACAAGGCTAGTTTACCCAATCAATCAATTGCGACAATCATGTATTTAGACGAGTCCCAGCGGGACGCCCGTCGTTAATATATAATGTACAATAAATAATATAAGCAGATACCACTCCCTGCCCGTGTGACGGATTGGCAGTATCTGTGGAAACCAGCTGGCATGTCGGATACTTAATAGTCCCAAAGAGGGCTGCCATGTAAGAACTCGGGAATCCGTTCTCTCCATGCAATCATCATTTTATTTAACTTAATAGCCTCTATGTTGAGTGAAATCCCATACCGTGGATCATGGTCATTCAGAATGAGTACTTTCGTACGGGGTACGATATGCACATCTCTACAACGATACCCGTACGGTTAGGTTGTAGGTCTTACATAGAGTAATGCAACAATCAAAACTAGCCACGGAATAATTATGCCTTGACCATAAAGTACACATGCTGCTTTTGTAAAATAGATAAAGAAATTAAAGCCTGCATGTATTTATATGTCAATATTCGGGATCAGCCAGTCGATTGCAATAGTTCATAGTTCATATGAACGTGTCTCATTCATTCAATTCAATAAAACGACTAGCTAGTCTCTTAGTTCCAACTAGGAACGCATGATCAATTATTAGTCAAGGTCACAATCAATATCAATCAATGTTAATTCGGGACAAGAATTAGTCAAAAGGCATCATGGGCTAGAGTTCATGCGGCCGAGAAATTATAGAAGTTCATGCGGCTGAGAATGCATATGTGGTCACGAAAACAGCAGTCAACAACATACGACCACGAAAAATAGCATACGCCAGGAAACAGCATGTGCCAGAAAACAGTATGCGCCAAAAAACAGCATGTGCCAGGAAACAACATGTGCTAGGAAACAGCATGCGCCAGAAAATAGCATGCACCAGAGATAGCATGCACCAGAAAACAGCATATGCCAGGAAACAGCATACGCCAGAAACAACATGCACCAGAAAACAGCATGTGCCAGAAATAGCATGCGCCAGAAACAGCATGCGCCAGGAAACAGCATGCGCCAGAAACAGCATGTGCCAGAAACAGCATGTGCTAGAAAATAATATGCGCTAGAAACAGCATGCGCCAGAAACAACATGCGCCAAAAAACAACATATGCCAGAAATAACATGCGCCAGAAACAGTATGCGCCAGAAAACAGCATACGCCAGAAACAGCATGCACTAGAAACAGCATGCGCCAGGAAACAGCATGCGCCAGAAACAGCATACGCCAGAAACAACATGCGCCAGAAATAGCATGCGCCAGGAAACAGCACGCGCCATGATAGCATGCGCCAGAAACAGCATGTGCCAGAAAATAGCATGTGCCAGAAAACAGCATGCTCCATGACACCATGCGCCAGCAAACAGCATGCGTCAGCAAGCAACATGGCAACAGCTCTTTGCCAGCAAACAGCATACGCCACGAAAAACAGCATGCACCAGGACAGCATGCGCCAGCAAACAGCATGCGCCAGCAAACAGCATGGCAACAACTTTTTGCCAGCAAATCGCATGCGCCAGGACAGCATGTACTGCTCACCTTCTCCAATCAGCCTCTAATGGCCATGAAAACCCATGAACCAAAAAGACCATAAATTACTCAAAATAAGTCAAAATCGGGACTTCCAATAGTTAAAATTGGGTAGAATCAAATTTCCTACAATATGGAACTATCAAAACTTAAAAAATAACAAAGTTACTAGATCAAAACCTAAAAATTCTGAAAATGTATTAAACTTAGATCTACATGAAATGAGCCATGGGAATTGAAAATGCTAAGTACTAAAGTGTCTAAGAATCTTGAAAGGAAGACAATGGAACAACAAAAATGGGAATCCATCAAGAAGCAAGTTGGCACTTGCCTAGCCCTCCTAGGTTGGTGGGGGAGTTATGAGGAAGAAGAAGAGTAATAAGAGGAAATAATGAAGAGAGAGAAAGGGGATGAGGCTTTTAAATAAAGGAGTGGTGGTAGATGGGGAGTTCGGTTCATGTTGAACCAACATAATTAAACCAATCCAAGCCGAACCCAAAACAAAGCTAAAGCAGAGTATAAAAGCAGAAAGTAAAATGCAGAAATAAAATTACAGGAAATTAATTAACATAAAATTAAAGGGATTTAAATACAGAACAATACATGATAAATATTAAATAAATACATTCCAGCAGTACATGTATTTAGAATACGTATTCCGGGAACGGGAAGTGACACTCGATAAAAGAATAAGCTTGCAAAACTAAGGCTAAATTAGCAGCATAAGATAGTCAAAATATAAGTAAGGAATACTAATGAAGGAAATTAAATAGTCGAATATCCATTAAAATCTAAGTCTTGCCCGAAGTTTGGGCTTATGCAGTCGTCCTAGTGCTTTCTTATCTATGGCTTGGTTAACTAGATAAGTTAGGGTCCTCTGAATTCTATAGTCTAAGTAAACTTATCAATATAGGTCACAAGGACAAAGATTTGTTAGGTCATGAGGCATTCTACCCAACTTACAAGAGTTAAACTAGTAGTGTGATGGGACAATGGGTCAAGCAATCAAGATAAAGCACAAAGTTAAGCATTTAAGGAATTAAGTAGAACAAAATAACATATCGGATCGAAAGAATTGAGTCGATATTAAATCCCTATCCTTGGTCAAAAAATATATTGGTATCATGGTAGAGGTTACAGTTTAGTCTTTTTGGCCCAAAAGTTATATCATGAAAATAGAGTACCAAGGGACGTGTTTGAGTAAGACATGATATACCTACATGAAGGTGAGCCCGTCTAGGTCTTACATATGAAATTTGTTGGAAGGTAACGGTTAGTATTACACTCCAAATATCAAAGTCACGATAAAGGACACAAAAAGATCTAAAATAGAAAGTGGGAGTTCATGAAGTGACAACTAATGCACAAACATTAAAGAAGATCAAGTTGAAGCATGAAATAAAATTAATTAAGAAATCTAGTAAAATAATTTAGGGACACAGTTTTCAGAGAGAAGATAGTCTCCTAGGTGGATATAGTCAAGGAACGATTAAATCATTTCTTAAATTGCAACGGTTAGAAGGTCACAATAAAAGATCTGGATTTGGGGAAAGGTCGAGTAAGTCAAAATTGAGATATAATCACATGGTTTGGTAGATAACTAACTTCACTTGTGTATGTGCAATGATCATGGATGATATGGCAATTAATGGGGTATACTTCCATCTCATTAAGGTGACCCCATGTCTATCTTGGTTTCTTATCAATACAAGTCTAAACTTCTAATTTTTCGAGCTTTCTTAACAATTCTCAATGGGATTCTCAAATTTACCAAAAATTATTTTATGTCGCCAAGTATAATCATACTTTAAAATTTTAATTCCTTCAATAAATCTTAAGGTATCCCTTTAGATTATTGTCAACACCTTTCCTCTCCTTATTTTTTTACCAACATTTAATACACAAATCGAAACCTTAAACTCAAATCTAAATAACTTTATTTTTAAATCACATGACACGAAAAACTTAAGATATTTTTTTTCTCTTTCACATCCCCATATATCATAAGTATTTCTAAAACCTTCAAATAAAATTTTGTTTTCTCCATCTTATAGGATTTATCGGTCCTTTCGTGAATGACTTCCAACAGTCTCAAATTAACCTTTATTATAACACCAATAAATTGTTCATTAAGTTTTTAATGTTATCAATCCAACTTTAAACTCAAAATAATCTTATCAATCAATCATCAAATATAAATTTGAAATTTAAAATTTTCTTCAATCAATTTCATATCTTCCAAAATATTTTAAACAAAATTTTTTTACTATCATCCTTCAAAAATAGACTTGTAAATCGTACCACTAAATTTAAAAATCTTAAGCTATTTCTTATATCGATTTCATACTCAAATAAATCGTAACTATTTCACAAAAATCAACGTTTTGTTTTCTCAATTTATCAGTCCTTTAGTAGTATCAAGATAAAATCCATCTCTACTACCCAACTTAGAATTTACTAACTCTTAAGATCATACCTTTAGGAAACATAAATGCTTTTATGCACAAATAAGACCTCAATGCATACTAATTGTCAATGTAATCCTTCTAGCCATGTGTTTAACCTATGAGCATATACTAGTGTAGTCATCTTCCTAGTTGTCACTAAGCACGAAACTAAGAATTTACGATAGGAGTCAAGCAAGATGCAAATCAAGGAGGTCGAACGAGAGTTCGAAATTTGAAGTCAAGTAGATGGATGAGATTCTAGACTCTAATCCTATATGCAGGCTCACATCGGTACAATAACGTAACCGAAGTGATAAACTTGACCTGCATGGGCCACCACAAAAACATGTAACGCCCCAGTCTCAAAATACGTAGGACTAAGTACGTAGACATGCCAGCTGTATACATACGAAGTACAGGACCTTGCATGTATACATAAGCTATAAAATATAGTAATCCAAGACAAACTAAATCTCATCCACAATAAAAAGAATAATAATATAATAATTTACTTGAATATTGATGATACAATCGTTGGGCGGAGACAAAGTCCACTACCAACTATCTCAATGAAAGAAATGTACAAGAATAGATCATAAAATGGCAAGGCGAACCAAGCACAATCGTCTTCGAAGGAATGGAGTAGACCACGGCCTTGGCTAGAACACTTGCAGTAAATCATGAAAGCACACACCTGGGAATAAACAGGTCCTCAGACGGACGTAGCAAGATACAGGAAGAACATGCTAATATGAACTGTCAGAATAATAAATAATATATAAAGGACTATTCTAGACACAAATATGCAAAGGAGATTCTAACCGCCTATTGTGCAATTTAGAGGACAACTTTCATGCGCATGGGTGGAATTTTAGGCTATGTTACGTAACTGGCATCCAGTCATCCGTATCCGTCCGTAACGTCCAAAACGTCATAGGGCATCTGCAAATAAATTGCCATAGCTCCATCCGGAGACTGTGGTTTACCTGTTTGGATTCCCATACGCACTAGCGACTATCCTCCCCCAATATTTCTCACACTGTTCAAGTCATGTCCATGGCTCGTCTAGTTTTGTAACTGCTTGAGTCTCTAAAGCCCTAGCCATAGCAGTTACGATCATCTATCCGTCATACGACTTTAGAGAGGGCCAGTCCATAAGTCGTGCCCCTAGTAACATGTCTCCAACCGTATAGTATGTGTGTCATGGCCAAAGAAGATATAAGAATATTCTCCAACAAGAAGATAGTCTGCTAATACTAAGTTAACATATATATAATAAAGTAAAACGACTAATAGAGTCGCTTGCACCCAAGTATGGCTTGGACGCGCAGTTTATAACAAAGGAAACTAACAATATAAAATAAAATAAATAATACAGAAAATAAATAATTTGACAGTTAATTAGCAAGGTGTACTTGACTAGGTCCTGAGCACTGTAGTGGCAAAGATCAGACAGGAATGTAGGTGGAACAACGGCTGCCGAGGATCTAAGGTCCAAACAAACATCTCTGGATGCTAAAAATAGTCTATTATCTAATTATAATTAATACTGTACCTATTAGATTTATTTAATAAATTATAAAATTAGGATATGGCATATGTTTTCGTATTAGCTTTCCGAAAAACTAAACGGATCGCATTTTCGTTTCCGGAATCTCCCGAAATCGCAAAAATACTGAAACCCGTTTATTTTTGGGACACTAGATACTCAAACAGTTTTGTAAAAATCTACAGAAAGAATTTTATCTATTAAAATATGTTTCTGGAAATATTACCTCGATACGCTTCTTTTAAAAAAAGCTGGAGGCAAAATGCAGTTTGGAGCTAGGAGATATCATCGTTCCAAGTTGCTCTTGCTACTAAAAAACGGTACTGAATTCTAATGACGAATTTTAGATTTTCTATTGGACTAAAAATAATTTTGAATTATGGCTGATAGAAGGAGAATGTATTGGGTTTATATAGGTATTTATTTCAGATTTATCTCCTAAATTAGATAGGATTTGATTTAAATAAATTGGAGTTTACTTTGTTTGGATAGGATATAGATATGGATGCTTTCCTATTAGACTTAGGATTATGATTAACATATTTATCTAAATTATCTATAACATTATTTAAAATTACTATAGATAATAAATAGAGTTAATATTTATTTAAACAACCTTCATCTAATCTTATTTATACAAGCTGAAATATTTAGTACTAATTTGACATTTATTCTATATTATGTAAATAGTGTACAATATAAGTAACATGTAAAAAGTAATAAAATTTATGAAATAAATCCTAAAATTTTGAGAAATATTGTATAATATAGTTTACATCCTTAATGTACTAGAAAAATAGCTTTATATATTTTTATACTAAATTCACTAATGAGCACTATACTAAATATGTGTAAAATAATACAAATTATATAATAAGTCAATAAATAGTTATTTAAAAATCCAAAAATTCCACAAATATTTATTTTAAAAAAATCAGGGATTTGCAAAAGTCTTATTTAGATAAGGACTAAGAAGGGTTTTAATTCCCCTTAGATTTTTCACTATTTAATTCAAATTGATTTAAAAGTAACTCAATCAAATATAATCCAATGTAGATAGATTCTACCTCTAATTTAAACTGTATTTAAATAACTTAATAATTTTTTTTAACTTAAATCACTATAATTAATTACATATTAAATCAACCCATATTTAATGTACTTTTTTTGAAATAATATATTAGTGATAATAATTAATTTCGAAAATACAAATATATATACACTCGTATGGAAAAATAATACTTACATAAAACACAGTTTTTCGAAATTACTAGTATACTTGTACCATAAAATAAAATGGCCTTTCTTAAATAAAAATAAAGTTTGGCAATCCTCGGCGCGACGCATTTACAACTTCAAGCAATATAAAATATTTATCGTCTATTATTTTGAAATATTTTTTACATCTATATAATTAAAACGTTTTATAAAAATATGTACTTCGTACTTATTCGTACTTGACAAAAAAATTTACGAAACGCAAACTCGTACGCGACGTACAAATACGAAGTACAAAAATCAATACTGTTTCACTTAACAAAATACCTGGAAATCGAATTTTGAAAATAAAACGAGAAAAAGTACAAGAAGTACACATTTGATTCTGGAAAGTATTGCTATGGAAGTCTAATCTATAAATGATCCCTTTGTTCCTTGGACCATACGATGATGATGAAGATCACTGCTAGAAGATGAACAATTGGAAGAACTAAGTCACCAGAAAGGTATCGACGCACTTGGGCACTGATGGCGAGGCCGAATGTTTTTCTGTTTTGCTTCACTCTGTTCTGGAAGAAAAGTTAAAGAAGAATGCTCCAAAAAATCAAAGTCTCTGGGCTCCGATCTCTATGTATTCTTTTCTCTCTCTGTGTGTGTGTGTTATATGAGAAAAATCAGTCTATTTATAGACTTGGCTTCTTGTGCGTAAAAACTCAGCAAAAGTTCCATCTTTACGCTAATAACTGCCACCCATGACCGAAGTCACCCTCTGCATATGTTGACACGTGTCCCATCATTTCAATAAGAATAGGATGCACGTACACACGTTCTTCGAGATATGTGGCATGAAAGCCATGTAGGCAAACCACGTTCCAAATTGGTGAAGAAGAATAGGGCGTAAAAATAATCCCAAATACTCCGAGCGTAAAGTAGTAGACTAGGCGTAAATTAGCCCTGACGTGGACTTCCCGCGTAAAGTGGTTTTTAAACAAACTTGAGCGTAAAGTAGCCCAAATAAACTTTATGCACACGTCAACTTTTGAGCGTAAAAGCTCATACAGTCTCCATGCGTAAAAGAAGCCATACTGTGAGCGTAAAATAGCTCAGTCCACTTACTAAATGACAACATTGGTCTCTGTGTAAAACAAATTCCTTCAAATTCTGTGATATATGCCATCATTAAATCTTCATGTCAGACTTTGCATTAAATACAAGACTTGACAGCTTTGCCCAGCGTAAAGTGGTTAGCCTATCTTAGGCGTAAAACCATTGGCTTGACCCTGGCGTAAAGAGATTAGCCTGTAACAATAGATCATGTTGAATGGAATGTTTCTATCTCTTTGACTCATTCCATGAAGCACTTTTTACGCTCCTATAAGACCCCCTTCAAAGTTTTCAAATATCTTCAAAATTTGAAACACTTTGAATAGAAGCGTAAAAGTCGAGATTTGACCAGTCAGCGTAAAATTCGGGAAATGGTACCGGTCAATACTTAACCGTCATAATGAATTTCCTCTTGAAACTTTCGAATGCCTCTTCATCTTCCCGAGTTTGCATTAATAATGATCAGTTTTCCATAAGGAATATGAAGAGTTGATTTGGTTGTGTATATAAGGAGAAGTTCTTCATTCTTGTTTTTTATCCTTATACTATCATGGCACCAAAGAAAGAAATTAACAAGAAAGAGGCTCCGAGCTCAAGGGTTGATATAGAGACAGAGGTTGAGCGGGCACGCAATTTTATAGAGTGCTTTGGACTGACTACAGCAGTCTTTGGACGTATAAATGGTGGTCCCCCAACTGCGTATGAAGGATCAGGTGATGCAGATGCATTTCTTAATCTGATGCGTCGTTCCAGGATCCGCAACATGTACGGGTTAGATGCCTCCCTTCGTCAGCCCAACGAAGGAGAGAAAAAATAATATTTTATATAGAAGTGTCGTATATGTGTTACGACTCTTCAATTTATCTGTAGGGGCCTGTAGAAGCATGGAAAATAACCCATGCGGCCAGGGAACCCCATGCGGCTCAAACAGCCCATGCGGCACAGAAAGACTATGCGGCTCAGGAACTATGCGGTCTAAAATGTTCCATGCGGCTCAGAAGACACATGGCATGACAGTCCTTCCCTCCAACCCATGCTGCATTAATTACTTTGACGGCTGACAACTCTAAAAAAGTGACAGCCCTAACACGAGGAAGTAATTATGACTCCGCCATAATGACAGAATTCTAGGGAAGAGAAAGAGATCTCTGATACAATCTCCCGAGATCTATAAAGTGCCACGTGGCTATGCCACGAGGACGTTCATATGCGGCTCGAGCGAAGACTTCCCATGCGGTTCAGAATAAAACCGTCCTATGCGGCTCAGGCCGAAACAGTCTCATGCGGCAAGCGGAGGCCTTCCCATGCGGCTCAAGAGGACCATTTCCATGCGGCTCAGGCAGATGCATCTATATGCGGCTCGCAATGATCATCTCCATGCGGTTCGAAGGTTCGAGGGGTGACCATTACCCGAGCAGCCCTGACACGTGGCCCAAACCTTATGTGGCCCAAACATTATGCGGCCCAAACCTTATACAGCTCAATATTCATGTGGTTCAGATCTCTCCCAGTGGCTCCTAGAACACATGTCCTAAGCCGATCAATTCCCCAGATTTGTTGCAATCAAGAGATTGGGTCAAATCTCAATAATCTGGGACACGTGGCAGGAGAATAAATAAAATTTACTCGCAGATATCAGAAGATCATTATGAGGAAGATTGATTCCAATCAGCATTAATTACTGATGAGATTTGGTGTAATCTATACTTAATGGTCCGGATTCGTCACAATCAAAACGAAGGGCCTAGATTGACCAATCCACAGGCCGCCTCCATCTCCAAGAAGCAATCATTTGCAACCCTAATGATCACATTCTATTCCTATAAATAGCAGGGTGCCATTTCCCTGCGAAAAAAAAGGAGAAGAGAGACACAGGCAGAGAGATACAGAGAAGAGTACACATATAGAGAGAGAGAGCACCAGAATACTTGGAGAAGAGGAGCAGAGAAAGCAAAGAGAGCATTTCTTCCAACGCCAAGCAATCTTTTGGAGCCAAGGCTGCATACCGATCGTCCAAGGAGTAAGGCAGAGCTGCCGTCGCTTTCCCGAGCCTCTATTGTCACCCCCAGAATCTAAAATAAACAATTGTACTTAGATTGCTGTACCTAGGTTTTCATCCCTAGGCTTTCTTTGTACAAGCGAGTTTGTAACGTGAAGTAAAAGTCCGGTCCTCCGATAATTGTTCTGTTCTTTTATATTTCATGGCAAACACGATGGTGACTCTGCTGGGGACAAACTTCTCTACGGCCGAGGAGTTGGTGACGCAATCGGATGCAGCCAAACTTGGCTCCACACAACAGAAGATGGTCATCCGCTTCGACCAACAGGCGTTCGAAGAAATGCTCTCCGAAGGAAGCGCTGGCCCGGTCCAGAAGCGCACCCGCACAACGAAGGCTCGCAAAGAGTGGAGGCCAAAATCATTTGCTCCTCCCCAAGTCCTCAATGCTACCCAAGACGGTGAATGCGACTCTCGTGCGGCCCCACTTCAAGCCATAGAAAACTCTGCTGTTCCCAAGTCCGGAAGAGGAAAGCACTACGATGCTGGACTTGTAGGGGCAAAGAGCGACTCTATGGGCTCCAGAAAAAAACCGAACAAGGAGACAATCCGCAAAGCGAAGGCTCATGCGGCCAAGCTGGCCAGCAGCGTGGATGTCCCTCATACGGCTGAAACCACTATCCAGATGCATAACACTCATACGGCCAGGATCTCCAGTTGCATGGATGATACTCATGCGGTTGGGATTTCCAACGCATGGAGAATACTCATACGGCCAGGGTTTTCAGCCGCATGGAGAATACTCATGCGGCCAGGGTTTCCAGCCGCATGGAGAAAACCTATACGGCTACGACTCCCAGCCGCATGAGGACTGCTGATTCCAGCCGCATGACGCCTACTCCACATGGCTCTGTCTTTGACCACCTCTTCTATGGTCCTGATCTTCTGTTCTTCCAAGAAGACATGTCTGATTCTCTCCAGTACCGCTTAGACTCTTCCTACTATGTGCCCTTACGCACTAGAGTGAAGAAGTCTAAGGCAGCACGAGCTTGGCAAGCTCGGTCCGTTGACCCGACCTCTGACCATCCGAGCGTCCTGTGTACTATTATACGGGCCTCTGACGGGAAGTTGTACAGAACCACTCGAGTCCAGCCTCCGGCGGCAAACGGACAGAGAGGTTTCCAAAAGTCTTTCGAAATCCATGGAACAAATATGGTCGATACGGACCCATCTGACTTGCGTGAGGCCATCCTCCACAAACGCAAGGAAAGAGAAGGGGCCTCGGTGTGCAAAGAGTCCTCACATGGACGTCACTGTATCCAGATTATCGTCAACTGCTGTTACAACAACGTGACAGTGAAAGAAGACCGGTCATCCGTCTTCCAAAGACTACAACATCTAAGCTCCGGGGATGAGGCACCTCTTGTTATCTCCTGCAATTCTACTCAAAAAATCCCCGCCGAGGGGAGAGGGAGAAAGACAAGCATCTCCAGCCCAAAGATATCAACCACTACAGCTAAGAAACTGTCGTCTAAACGGTTGTCCACTACTGGAGTTTTCCAAGGCACCCGTTCAAAGACGAAATCTGCTACAATGGGAGATTCATCATCCACATCACTGGGGGTCGCTGGAACTGGGGGTAGCACTCCTCCGAACATTCACGATAATTCGATGTTCCAAGGAGACGAGCCCGAGGAAACAACTCTTCCATCAGATACAGCCGTGGCCGGCGTCCCCGAGGATGTCCACGACTCTCAAGATGAAGCAAGCTCTGAAGCCGGGGGTACTATTCCCTTCGAGTCCGAACCAGAAGAGAATATTCCCACATATCCCGATGACTTCTCGGTACATGGGTATGACTCGGAGGATACGTCCTCCACCGTCCCTTCCGTTTCTCGTCATATAAGGACGGTGTTCATGACGGACAGCAATCAAAGTGGTTCCAGTGATCGCCAGCGCATCGACACTCTGGAGGCCATACTACAGGCCTTGGTCAAGTCTGTAGATAAAATCAAGACGGCTCTTCCAACTCTGCAAGAAGGAACACTTGGCCAAACAAGCACGGGTCCCGCGGTCAATGTGGACTCGAACTCAGTGGCACCAAACCCGTGCAACAATCCTCCCGAAATAACGGCTCCCACCGCTGCAGATGATGCCAGGGAAGCAAGAAGAGAGGTCCAGAAGCTCCGAGCCATGTTTCACGCCCGAGAGAATTCTCAAGACCTCAGAATACGGCAACCATACCCTGCTGCATGGAGGGATGTTCCATTCCCACCAAGATATAAGCCGTTCAATATCAATCCTTATGATGGCAAGACCTCGGCAAGTCGATACATCACTTACTTCGAGGTCACCACCGACCATCAGCCCCATGACGATGCCATTCTCACACGATTATTCATCGAGGCATTGGAAGGAGTCGCCTTCGACTGGTATCACAACTTGCCAGACAACTGCATCCACTTCTTCGCTGGCTTCAAGCACATGTTCTTAGAGCAATTCTACGAAGTAGGGCAGGACATCACCATGTCCACCCTCATGGACGTCGTCCAAAGGAAAAAAGAGCTCACAAGGAACTACATCGAGCGGTTCTGCCAGACCGCCATGAAGCTACCCTCTGGAAATCCAGATTCCTCTTTGATCGAGATTTGCCAAAAGAGACTCCTCCCGACAATCAGTCTCTGGATGGGCGAAAGTCAATTCAAGGATTGGAAGACGTTCATCATCAGTGCCACAAGCGCCGAAGAACGACTAAAGAAGGCTCGCCAACTGGGATTGTACATCTCGGACGGAGAGAACAAGGGCAAACGTCCTAACACCAACAACGACAATGGGGGTAATTCCTCCAACAATCGAGACAGCAGGGGCAAGCAGGCCATGGTGGCCGACACGGCACAAAAACCTGAGCCAAAGCCAGCAGACAAACAATGGCCGCAGATCACGTACTCCTTCGAAGACGGTCACGTCAAGCCCATCTTGGACATGCTCATACAAGGGAACATAATTTAGCTTCCTCCACCAAGACGAGAACCGCGCCCGACAGAGATGGAGAACCCAAAGTACTGCTATTATCATCGCTACGTCCACCATGCTATACACGACTGCTACCAGCTAAAACGGTACATCCAAAATCTTATCGATTCGAACGCTTTGGCCATCGATTTCAAAGAGGTAACGGTGGCAGCCAATATGGTGTCAGTACAATTCGACAGCTTCCCTCCAACGGAAACTCAAGACGGGGTGGTCCCCATCCCTCTGGCGACAATGGAGATTGCTAATCTTCCACCTCCCCGAGATCAGACTGCTGGTCTAGTGCCCCTCACCACATCACGAGGGGAGGTCATGTGGATCCATCCAGATTTGGTATCGGAAGTGACTCGGCCCATATCATCTTCTACCTGCAAGAAAAAGAGTGGAAAAGTCAGATCCTGCCGCACGATCTCGGCAGACATCGAAGAAGCTACAGCCGTCGTCACTCGGTCGGGGGCACAATCCCAATCCGTGGTTGATAACTCGGCTGAAGATCATCAGTCCACTACAATCGACGCTCCGGGACCGGCTCAGCCTCCGACGACCGACAAGCCTAGGCCAAGGGAGACTCATTTTGACAAATCCCTCCGAAAAGAGGCATCACAGGGGCTGGAGAAGCCCTATAACTTTGACATATTAGCGCAGTTGGCCAACACACCGGCCAAGTTGTCACTGTACGAACTCTTAAGGCTCTCTAAGGACGTTCGTATTGCATTGAGCGAAGCACTCTAAAATGTCGATGCCTATCTGGCTCAATCCAACCTCACCGGGGAGGACTCACCTGTGAATCTCCAGGACAGCGCCTGTACGGGAGCAATGCCCAACATCGTCTTCACTCCGCAGGATATGCTCATCAAAACTAATCTGCACGATCGCCCATTATACTACACTGGATACATCGGCGACGTAAAGGTGGATCGGATGCATATTGATCTTGGCTCTTCTATAAGCATCATCCCGAAGGGTCTGCTACATCATCTCTGTATCCCAATGCATCGCCTGACACCCACAAGCACCGCCATTAGTGATTTCAATTCGGGCAGGAGCTACCCAATCGGGAAGATTCATCTGAAGTGTCAGATTGGCGATCTCCAATCCGAAATCACCTGCTACATCATAGATGCAGACACCTCTTACAACATCCTCTTGGGGCGACCATGGATACACGATTACATGATCGTGCCTTCCATGCTACACCAGTACTTCAAATATGTCGACAAACACGGCTTCGTGAGGACAGAATTTGTTGATATCGATCCCTTCAAAGGGGTCGAATCCTACTACTCAGACTCCTGCCTATACGAAAAGTCAAAGGGGCACCTTGATGGAGGAGATGTGCAAGCTCATACCGAGACAGCTACAGGATCAGAAGAACCTCTGACGATCCACCTCCAAGCTCGCAAACCGGACAGGTCCGTACCCCTTACTGCCACTCTGCGGAAGGACGCGATCAGCCTCTCGGCACAGGAGGAGCAGATGATAATCCGGCTGGCAAGGTCCGGCCAAGTGTCGAGACCCACAATAGGGCCACTGACAATCAGACTGCCGAGAGTCGGTCAACCCCAAACGGAGAAGCCTAATCCCTCCGATAGGCCACTGACGATACGCCTTCCCAAGAAGGGTCGTCACCCCGATACAAGATCTGAAACTTCTAGCGAACCAGGCACTCCTCGCTCCACATCAAGTGCCAAACTGGGGGTCGCTAGTCTGCCAACAACTCCACGCTCTGCTCCATCAGCTGAACCTCTGACAATCAAGCTACCCAGGTCGTCCTCTCAGCCTTTATTTATACAGGGGGTAGCCGAAGAGGAACCGGAGCTAGCCAAGTATGTGGCTACCCACACTGACGTTCCCTCCACGGATGATATAATCCCCCTAGAAAAGATACCTTACTTCATTAATAAAGGGTTATCTTTGAACTACACCGAGCTCAATAAGCTATGTACAATGTATGCTATAGAACACGGTATAGGCACTCACCTACACACACAGGTGACAAATGTGCACACCGCGATCCAGCTTACTCCAGTAGAAGACGCTTACCGAATAATCGAGGGAGGGGACCATCCAATCATGTTCGGTCGGAAGGACGACCCGCATCCCTTCACCATAGAGGAAGTCGACCTCGGGTCAGATGCCGAAAGACTGCCTCTGTATCTTTATAGCCCCCAATCCAAATATCTCATGCAGAAATAGGAATATGATCTGGAGACGACGCCAGGTTTGAACTACAGCACTGGGCGACGATTACCTTTGAAGCCGCCAGTCCCGGCGGGCAAACTGTGGGACTACTATAGCAAAACTCGATGCGGGTTAGGGTATGTAACGCCTACTACGACCCCTGAGAGTTCAGATGAAGAGTGCGACTGGCAGTCACATTCAACCGGGTCACCAACTTCTGACTCGGATACCAGCATCGGAGACGTGTTCAGACAAGTCTTGTCGGTCAACATGGCATTCGCCGACGCTTACGAAGAAGACAAAGACATCCTCGAGATCCTCGAGCTAGAGCCGTGGGCCCAGTAATTGGATGCACAATGGGAAAAACGGTTCGAACTGAGAGAACCTCCTACTGAAGATGAAGTCATACAGGTTGACCTCGGCAGCGAATCTTCTCTAAAACTAATTTTCGTCAGTAAAAGCCTAGCAGACGAAGAGCGGGAGTCGCTGCTAGAACTTGTCAGAGAATACATTGATGTGTTCGCCTGGAGCTATGAAAACATGCCAGGGTTAAATCCCGACATTGCTCTTCACAAACTCAACATTCGGCCGGATGCGAAGCCAGTCAAGCAACAACAGCGACGCTTTCGCCCAGGCATCATGGACGCGATCGAAGCCGAAGTCAACAAACTGATAGCCAACGGCTTCATTCGTGAGGAGCAACATCCCGATTGGGTCGCCAATATAGTGCCCGTCCTCAAGAAGAATGGGAAGATTCGAATCTGCATCGACTTCCGCAATCTGAACGAGGCGTGCCCCAAAGATGAATTCCCCCCTTCCTATCACAGACATCATGATCGACAATACCTGCAGCTTCGAACGTATGTCATTCATGGATGGCTTCTCGGGGTACAACTAAATCAAAATTTCTCCTGATGACAAAAAGTATACATCATTCCGAACACCAATTGGCACGTACTGCTACACAGTCATGCCTTTCGGCTTGAAGAATGCCGACGCCACATATCAAAGAGCCATGAGCATCATCTTCAGAGACCACTTACGCAAGATAGTGGAGTGCTATGTTGACGACATCGCCGTTAAGAGTCGCTGCAAGGGAGACCATCTACAGGATCTAAGGACGGTATTCGACCTAATGCGAGCGCACAATTTGAAAATGAACCCTACGAAGTCCTTTCTGGGAGTATCCAGCAGGAAGTTCTTGGGCTTCATCATCACTGCACAGGATATCCATGTAGACCCTGAGAAGACGAAAGCAATCATGGAGATGGGTCCTCCGAGAAATCTTCGCGAACTCAGAGGCCTTCAAGGGAGGCTAGCTTACATCAGGAGGTTCATTTCCAACCTCTCTGGGCGATGTCGACCATTCACCCATCTCATGAAGAAAGGCGTCTCATTCGTTTGGGATGAAGAATGCCAGTGCGCCTTCGACAGCATCAAAGAATATTTGTCGAACCCTCCAGTTTTGGTGGCCCCGGTTTCTGGAAAACTATTCCTGCTCTTATATGTACGAGCAATAGAACATTCCCTCGGGGCTCTGCTGGCACAAAACAATGACGTAGGCCATGAGCAGGCCATATATTACCTCAGCCGAATGATGATTGGGCCAGAGCACCAATACACCGCTGTGGAGAAGGAATGCCTTGCCCTGGTGTTCGCCATTCAGAAAATGCGGCACTATGTCACCGGACAAACGATACATGTGATCTCACGAGTCAACCCTCTCAGGGTCCTCATGACTAAACCAGGGGCACTCAGCTCTCGCCTCGCTATATGGGCAATATTGCTGTCCCCTTTTCATATGATCTTCGTCCCACAAAAGGCAGTCAAAAGTCAAGCCCTGGCAGACTTCTTAGCAGCCCACCCAGGCTCGGAGTCCTCCAGAATATATGAAGAGATCCCAGATGAGGTCGTCGACTCGCATGCAACCTCTCACGATGATATATGGCGAATGTTCTTCGACGGTGCTTCGAGGACCGGACCTAAAGGCAACATCATCGTCGGAGTTGGGGTAGTACTGGTCTCCCCTTCCGGATTGGTGATTAATCGCGCTTATTCCCTCACAGAACCCTGCTCTAACAACGTGGTCGAGTACAACGCTCTGGTTATTGGCCTCCAACTTGCAAGAGTGCTGGGGGTAGAATACCTTGAAGCATACGACGATTCCCAACTAATCGTCAATCAGATCTGAGGCTCGTACGAGGTCCGCCACGAAGACATGATCCCTTATCACCAAATAGCAATTGACATCATCTCGTCGTTCGAGGGGTTCTTCATTGAACATGTCCCCAGACTCCGAAATATCAAAGCTGATGCCCTAGCTGGTCTTGCCGCTTCCCTAGCAGTTTCGAACTATGATCGCCAATCAGTGGATGTGATAGGCCACGAACTGGTCTGTCCCAAGAACAATGTGCAATTCGTGGCGAGTTATTCCGCCCAGACGATCGATGATGCCCTAGACTGGAGACAACTATTCATCGACTTCGTCGTCTACGACATCCTGTCCGAAAACTCAAAGGAAGCCACTTCCATCAGACGGCGTTCTCTCAGATTCTTCTACGATACAGAGACCAAAATGCTGTATCGCCGCTCCTACGATGGATTACTGCTACGGTGTCTGTCAAATGCAGAAGCCAAAGAAGCCCTACGAGAAGCTCATGACGGTGTCTGCGGGGCCCACCAGCCCAGTCCTAAATTACAAGACCGTCTTCGTCGAATGGGCTACTATTGGCCTACGATGGTGGCAGATGTGATAGATTATGCTAGAAAATACAAAGCCTGCCAAGTCCACGCGGACTTCATTCACCAACCATCCGAATTTCTACATCCGACAGTGGCGTCCTGGCCATTCGAAGCATGGGGAATGGATATCGTTGGTCCAATCACCCCACCTTCCTCCTGAGGACATCGCTTCATACTTGTGATCACTGATTACTTCTCCAAATGGGCGGAAGCTGTCCCACTCACAGAAGTCAAGACTTCAAACGTGATCAGCTTCCTTAAGCATCACGTCATCTACCACTTTGGACTGCCCCGAAGGATCATCCATGATAATGGTCCGCAGTTTGCAAGCCACGCTTTCTATCGATTTTGCGATAAGCACCGTATTTAGAATATTGCTTCGACACCGTACAACCCGGTAGCGAACGGGTTGGCAGAGGCATTCAACAAAATAATCATCAAACTCCTCAAGAAGTTTGTCTCCTCCAACAAATACGTCTGGAACGAGAAGCTCGGCGAGTATTTATGGGCGTACCGTACTACAGTCCGAACAGCTACTGGGAACACACCATTCTCTCTAGTATACGGGAGTGAGGCAGATCTCCTATTAGAGACTCAAATACCCTCACTCCGTGTTGCCCTCACTTATCAATTGACGACGGATGACAACTACCGGCGTCGACTACAAGAGTTGGAGGCCTTAGATGAAAAGTGCCTCCTAGCTCAGCAGAGGATCGAGCTATACCAAGTACGCATCTCAGGAGCCTTCAACAAGAAGGTCAAAATCAGAACATTCATGTGGGCGATCTTGTTCTGGCAGTCCGGAGGCCAATGGTCATGACTCACAAGACCGTCGGCAAGTTCCAGCCAAAATGGACAGGTCCATTTGTCATCGAGGCCGTGTTCTCCAACGGTGCTTACCGCCTCGCTAAGCAAAACAGAGACTTGCTCATGTTGCCCGTCAACGGCAAGTTCCTGAAGAAATATTATGTCTAAACAATATTCTCCAGATTATTGAGGCACGTACCCGCTGGTACCACTGAACTCACCCTCATAGTTTTCTAGATTTTCGAGTCATGTACCCGCTGGTACCGCTGAATTCACGCTCACCATTCTCCAGATTCTCGAGTCATGTATCCGCTGGTACCTCTGAACTCACATTTCGGTCACTCTTTCAGGTAGCAACTCATGTATGATCATACCTCTGAACTTTTTTCTTGAAGGAGATCCTCCCTCATGATCTAATACCCGCACTCCCAGTGCACAAAAAAGGGTAATCGATCCACAAATTTCTAAAACGGCCATGTCCTCATTACCTCTGAGTCGTTCTACTTCTGCCAAAAATAAATCACCCCTTACATAGAACTTTCATGTCCTCATTACCTCTGAGTCGTTCTATGTACCCTCCTTCATTGAGCCCACTCCTGTCATGTCCTCATTACCTCTGAATGGGAAGGCTCCATCGAAGAAACCTTCACACTTGCCATGTCCTCATTACCTCTGAGTAAGTATGATGATCCCCTTTTGACCTATTATCTGAACCCACAACCGGAGTACGCCAAGGGTAATAGGTCCACAAGTGTCCTCTGTTGACCACAAGTGTCCTCTATTGACCGCAAATGTCCTCTGTTGACCACAAATGTCCTCTGTTGACCACAAATGTCCTCTGTTGACCACAAATGTCCTTTGTTGACCACAAATGTCCTCTGTTGACCACAAATGTCCTCTGTTGACCACCAATATTTTCCGTCGAGTTCACTCCTGCCATGTCCTCATTACCTCTGAGTAGGAAGACTCTACGTTTAAAAAACTTTTTTACTTGCCATGTCCTCATTATCTCTGAGCAAGTATGTCGGTCCCCCTTCATCCTATTATCCGTATCCTAAACCAGGGTACGCCAAGGATAATAGGCCCACAAATATCCTTAGCTAAGTTTCTTAGCACAAACCTTCCATCTCATCATGCCCCAGGAGCCCTAGCTGCTCTACGCCATTCCTTTTCCCAATACTAAGAGCACCCATGACCACTTTGCCATGGCTGCTTCAGGTATCTTGACCAAAACTTGTTATCTGTACCTAAAACCAAGGTATGCCATGGGTAACAGGTCCACAAATATATTCCCTATGCGGGGGAGAACATCACCACAATATCACAGGTATAACAAGCAATGCAAATTAAGGGTAGAATGGAAAGTACTCTTTATTTGAAAGAAGAAAAAAGTATTACATATTTTGGGACCACGTCCCTTTCAGAAAGAAAGAAAATAGAAACAAAACAAAAAGAAAAAGCCGACTACATTTCAGCATTACTTAATTCTAGGAGGCGGTTTCTCGCTGAGGTGGTCCCCCGCTCAATCCGTTGCCTAGCCCGACGCTCGGCCTCCTGGAATAACCGCTCCTCATTGTCCAAGCCCAGGAGCGCCTGGCAGTCGTCTTCCAATTTCTTCAGGACAGTCTCCAGGTCAATCGAAGCTTGATTAACCCTGTCAGCCTCCTGAACAATTAGCCCCTTGTTATTTCGGGCAGCCTCAAGTTCAGACCCCAAGAAAGTCAACTTCTTCTGAAGCGCAAAGATCTGCTCCCGCATCTCAGTAATCTCACGAGAGACAGACTCCTCCCGAGTCGTGACGTTTTTATTCGCGTAACTCAATTGATCATACCGATCAGATAAGTCACTGAGATCCTTCAGTATGGCCGGCATGGTCTTATCCCGAGCAGCTCTGGTCCTCTCTATAACAACGATAAGGGAACCCCGCTCCTCGTTTATAACAACAGACAGATCAGCCTGCCGTAATACCCGAAGCTCGACCACCAGCTGATCAGCCTCTAACAATTTTGCCTTCAGAAGCGAAGCCATCCCTGTATCACCAGGAAGATTCCTAAGGATATTAATTTGACCCTGGGCGCATTGCCGGGCCAAGGTGAAGGAGGTCCCTCTTTCCACAGCAGCCTCGATTCCCCTCTTCAAATGACGATGAAAACTGGCAACCATATCCTGTAACGTGTCGTCCAGAACTTCAGCAGAGGATGGCGTCAGAGGAAGTAGGGACGGCAACGTCGGAGAAGTAACGCTAGACCTTGCCACCAGAGGAACAGAGTCTGAGTAGAACGATGCATGAATGGCGACTAACTCATCTTTCGCCGCCCGGAGAGCTCGGACACTCGGTAGAGCAGAAAGGTCTATCATCGGGGCCACTGGAGTAGAAGATGACGCAAGGACCAACGATCCCTGTCCCGACTGCCTCGATACCTGGCCCGTTAAACTCGAGCCCCCAGAAAGCCCGTCAAGACGAGCAGGAAGGTGAGGGGTTACACCCCTCTCCACCAATGCCCCTTCGACTGGGTTTGTCTCGACAATGTCCATCCTCGGTACTGGAGAGGCAAGACCTGTATGCCCAGAATGACAATCAATCGACGTGACCCGAAGGACGTGATGATAGAGCAGATAGGCTCCCTCACAGGTTAAGATTCGGCTAATCTTACCAGGGGAGGAGCATGAAGGCTGCAGCTCATCCACGGCTGGCATGGTCCCCTCACCCGCGATCCCTGAGTGAAACTCAGCCGCGTCCTTTGTCTCCGCCACCTCGAAAGGGGATACAGATTGATCTGCGTCATCTTGAAGAGGAACAGGCTCACGGGAGTCCCCGTCATCCTGGGTCACCACCTCGGCATCTTGAAACTCTTCTTCTTCTCCTGACACCTAAAAGAGGGAACGAAGACTATTAGAATTGAAGCTAGAAGAAAGAAGGAAGAAGGAATCGAGAGCAGTTTGGTTACCTCTGACGCAGGGTTGACTTCTTCTCCACTTTCTTTTATGGCTAGCGGGCGGTGCCTAGTCGTAACCAGCTTCCGGGATCGAGAAACACCGCCAACAGGAGAAACTTGCCTGCTACGTTTCGGAGTAGGACCAGGCACAACGAGTGACTGATCCCCCAACATCTCATCTGACAAAATAGGCGGCTGATCCACCTCTACGTCTGCCACTGGAAGGATAGAGTCATCTCTATCATGCTCGTTGCCTTCATCACCCTCGGCAGCGGAATCCAAATCTGGCACTTCGACTCTAGTCATTCTTTTCTTCGCCCCTTGAGATCCTTCCTCCAGAATGGTACTAATAATAAAACTGGTACCTGGGTTAAAATCGACCGGAGGTTTGTTTGCCATGACATGATACAAAGCTGCCATATACAAGATCTCCACTGACTCCTTAATGGCAGGGACCGAGAAAATGGTACGAGTATGAAATAAATCATAATATTGCCAAGCCCTGATACCATCAATAAGGCTACCTTCATAACCCAGACAAGAGCTAGGGCTGTCTAGACAAAGTTGGCTGTATCCAAACTGTCGGGCAAACCTGCTGGACAGATAAGGCTCCAGAAAAACTATATTGCAGTTACGGTACACCAGATGTGCGGGGCGGATGTTTCGCAACCACAAGAGCATCTGGCCATCCAGAAGCTGAGGAGGTGCAATACCGTCAAGATGTACAGCCTCTATGTCCTTCGCAGCAAAGCGAGGGACGGATACAAAAATATGATACATATCCGCCCTCGCCAAGGCCATCCGGCAAGCCCGTTTGGTCTCACACTCCCATGGCTCATCACGGTAACGGAAGATAAATGCGTCATCGTCAGTTACACCATCTTCGGAGCCCGGTCTCATTAAAGACGGATAATGCATCAGCATCCACCCCATCAAATAGTGATATGGCAACTCGGTGCGTTCAAAATCCTTGGTCACGTCACGAGCGATGACCTTAGATGTGAAGGTGCGAAGTCCACGATGGATGCTGCATACCATGGCCGGGAGGAGAGCTAGCCTGATTCGCAAAACTAACTTCACCGTCGGAAGGATGAAGTTACGACTGATTCTCTTAATAGAACCAGCCCCTCCAGAGACTACACAATTTCGCAGCCATATCATCAAAAACCCCGCCAGGAGCGCCTTCTCTGACAGCTCATGGGTATCCTGGTAAAAGTAACCAAAAGCGTCGGTCTTGCTCCCGAATCTGTCACTGGTAGTGGCCACTCTCTTAGCCGACGACACCAAGTCCTTAACCGCTTCCCGAGACGAGGGCGACGAGAGGTAACTTGACCAGAGGCATCTGTCGGAAAGAGATAGTGCACCCAGTCCTTGGTGTGGGGAGCATTCCCTTTGGAGTTACTATCCTTTCGGGTTATCTGATGACATGTGCTATAATGGCACAATATTTTTTGGTAAAGAGCCACGAAGCCAGGATACCGTCGTTCCAAATCTTCGAGTTCCTCATTAGTGGGAGTATACGCTTCAAAAGCTTTGTCCCTCCAAGGAAGCTTGGAGACCGCGTGCATTTCATGGAGCGCGAGTCCCATCTCCCCTACAGGTGTGTAAAAGGTTCCCGTACGGCAATTATACATCTCCAGCAGAGACATGAACAGCTTCTTGTTTATGGAAAAGCCATGACTGGTGCCTCGGATAGCGTGGTAAGGGCCAATCTCACATAAAAAGGCCTCATACTTCTGCAAGATCCACGTAGACAGATTGGTCCACAAGGGAATAGGATGTACCAAACCAGGGAACATCAACGGGACAACGAGATAGGAGCCCTGTAGAAGCATAGAATTTCACAGCCAGAAAGCCCATGCGCCAGGCACTATATGCGCCAGAACTCAGACAGCAAAATCAAATAAGCCATTCGAAGAAGGACTTTTTATTTATATATAAAAGTCTATTACATGGCCAGAAAATATTGTACAAAGGAGAATTTCTATAAAAGAAAGATCCTAGATCTACAGCCAGCGGCCACCATGCGCCTTCAGATAGGCGCAGCGGCCACCATGCGCCTCTAGATAGGCGCAGCAGCCACCATGCGCCTTCCGATAGGCGCAGCAGTCAACATGCGCTGTCAGTTAGGCGCAGCAAATGCCATGCGCCTCCAGCCAGGCGCATCCCACCATCTCTTCAGCAGCTCAGTTATGTACATCCAGCTCAGTTATGTGCATTCCTTCAGCAGCACTCTTCCAACCAGGCTCACCTGGCCGAGCAGAGCCCAGTTATGTGCTACTCTTCCAGCCAGGGTCACCTGATAAGTGCTTCGATTACACAAAGCATTTAACCCTATGGCTGGAACCAAGGAAGAAAAGAGCACGACAAAGCTGTGGCCAGGGGTGGCTTCGAAAGAGCCTCCAAAGACCAAGGAAGACCGTGATCGAAATCATGGCACAAGGAGCTTTCAACACAATCAAAGTGGGCGACACCCACTTTGAAGGAAAAGAGAGCCTAGCACCGCCATTCCGATCTACGGCTCTTCCGGAACAACGGAGACGAGGCCCGAACATCCCTATCTTTGGATGCAACAGGCACCTTCCGCCTGCCTCAGAAGCCCTCGACTCCGTCTTTTGGATGTAACAGTCACCTTCAAGTGCATCGAAGACAACACGACATCTCATCTTCACCCTCGGGAGCACTTCGTCAACAGAATGCACCCGCATATCTAAGTTCATGTTGGAAGTACGTGAGGGAACGAGGAGCAAACCTTCTCTCCATGCCACTATTTATAGGCCGGGCAAATCAAACCCATCCGCCAAGTGGATGACTCTCCGAATTCTGTGCAATGAATTTGCATTAAATGGATGAACCGGATGCCTCAAATTCAGCCAAACGGCTATTTTTAGCACTCGAGGAGCGAGACAGCCGCATCATTAAAGGACATGTCGGATGTGCCAGCCAAACAGTGCATCACATGGACGCGCCCTCCAACATCAGGCGCATCACACAGACGCGCCCTACAGTACCCGGCACATCACAGAGGATGCGCCCCCTCACATCTCCATACCGAGTGGAACACCAACCAATGTGCCCACTCAGCTGTCCATCGAACGTCACAAACATTAAATGCTGAACTGACACCAGAGTTGGCAGCATGCTTCCCAAAGTCTGAACAGTTGACAGCTTTTTCAGAGAACGAAGCGTCGGCAACGTCAGCATCATCATGACTCTATTCCGATGGCTACTGCCACGTGGCCATCCGCATGCGCCTCTACGACCATACGTCCAAATCGCCATGCGCCTCTACGGCCATGCGTCCAAATCTCCATGCGCCTCTACGGCCATGCGTCCAAACCAGCATGCGCTTCAAAAGCCGTGCGCCTCAGACCCTTCACTGATCCCTAAAGACAGAAGAAGAGTCTCCAGTTGAAGCTTTGCATACGCCTCAAAAGCCATGCGCCCCAGACTGATCTCTGATCCCGAAAGACAGAAGGAAAGTCGCCTGCATGCGCCTCAAAAGCCATGCGCTCTAAACGGTTTGTAACCCCTAAAGGTTATGAGCCGCAGCCTCCTCCTGTGCCCAATCAAGGCGCAGCTCACCTGATTACTTCCCCCCACCAAATCCGAGATCTTCGAGCCATGGGTCGATGACACGTGTCCTTTGACTCAACTCGTCCAAGATTTCAGCAACAAAAAGATCTTCTCCTCTGCTACGTGCCAGCTCACAATAGCAGTATGAAGAGTTCTCCCCCTCAATCAGGGCGCATCATCTACGCGCCTCCATCAGCAACCTCCACGTGGCGTCCCCACACCGGCGCATCCCACATGCGCGCATGAGCAGCCAGCCTGCAAAACTATAAATAGAAGGATCGTCTCCTTCACGCACAGACAGAATCCACAACGAACATACAAGGAATCATCAGAAAGGCAGATACAGACACTCAACGTCTTCCTTCTCTCAGCAAGCTCCTGCACCCAGAGCAATCCACACCTTCAGAGAACCGATAACCGTCGTCAGCCCGTCAACGGAGTTAACGCATTACCACTCGCTCCATTGGCACTAAGGACCCAGCTTAAACAAAAGTGTACTCCTAGGACTACATCTAAGTCCTACATTGTAACACTGTTCTGTTTGTATTAAAGTTTTCAATCAAATAATTTTAACGGCAAACAAGCTGGCGACTCTGCTGGGGACTTCTTTCTCCTCTTCCGAGAAAGTCGTGTCACAGGCCGACAACGTGAAGGTGGACTCCTCCCACAAGACGCTGGTCGTGCGCCTCAATCAACAGGCGTACGAGGAGTTCATTTCTGAAGGAAGTGCGAGTCCTTCGAAGCGGCTGCCAAAGTCGAAGAAGATCCGCACGGCCTGGGTGCGCAAGGTCGACGCCTCGGGCACCACCACTGAAGGGGATGCAGCAATCTAGCCTTCCCTTCCTGCTGACGTTCTCAGGAACCAAGGTGCGCCCGCCGATGCGGCGCATCTCTTGGGGAAGCGTGCGGCCGACCACGTTCCCCAGCTATCTTCCTCTCAGGCGAGGAAGATGCGTCGACGGAGCAGGGGTACAGCCAATGCCCCGCGCATCACCTCTGATGCGCCACAAAAAGCCTCTGTCTTTGACAGACTCACTCGCTGTAATGGCGAGGAGAAGTTGGATGCTGAGTACTATGCGCCCCAGCGGGCTAGTACGAAGAAATCCAAGGCGGCACGGGCCATGCGCCATAAAAGTGCTATGCCAGCAGCAGGCCAGAGGTACGCGCTTACAATCACGCGCGCTGCCGATGGCAAGCTGTACAAGGTTGACTCAGGTGCTCCTGTACCAACAACGAGTCGACCTTCAAAGTCCTCATCTCGCTTGGGCGCATCTACTGCGTGTACAACCAAGTCGAGTAAGGCAAACTCGGTGGTCTTGAACTCCCGCGCCTCCTCTGGTTGTGCGTTTGAGGTTCGTTCAAGTCACTTCAAATGTTGTGGTTCCCCCACTACTGATCGTAATGCCTGCTTGGTATTAGATCAGGGGGCGCAGCACTCACCTGACCACCCCGGCGTTTGGCCTTGCCATACGTCTGAAGGGGTTGTGAAGGCACCACTCTCCTCCAATGACCTGCGCAACGTGATCACTCACAAGCGCCGGTCAGGAGAGTCGACCAACAAGCACGATACGCCTCTCACGGGGCATACTTGTGCGATGGTCACCATCAACTGCTGTTACAAGGCGGCAGCTCCACCAAGACAGTCGGTCTTCCAACGGCTGCAATCATCGACACCTCTCCGATGTCGCCTTGGGACGAAGGTGCCAACAGAAGAGGAACCAAAGGTTGCTTCATGCAACGTGATCTCCAACACCTCGTCAATCCGAAAGCCGACTGCCAATTCCTCGTCCTCATCCAAAAGCCAGCCGAGGAAAACCAAGGCAGCTGTCTCGACCTCTGGAGTGTTTGAAGGCACTCGGTCGAGGAAGAAGTTCTTGAAGGAAGCTGGGGGTAGCCAGATCCTTGTCGAGCCTCCTTCCGAAGACGAAGATGTCCAAAGCACAGCTGCGGCGGATCTTCATCATCAAGGTGAGGCTAGTCTCCCTGAAGCCCCTCAAAATGAGGATGTCCTCCAGGACACCGCCCGGGGTAGTTCTGGAAACGAAGAGGTACTTCAAGACGGAGCTGAGGGCAATCAGACCCTTGTCAGGACAGTATACATGGCTGGGGATAATGTCGAGTCTGATGCGCCATCACAGAACATAGTCCAGCACATAGACTCATTAGAGGGAGGACTCAAAACCCTCTCTGCCTCTATACAAGCACTGACTCAAGCAGTGTTTGAGATGCGGTCGGCCTTGATCAGGACACCTTCAACTGGTCCTGACCCAAGAACTAATGGGGAGTCGAGTGTGCCCCTCCAACGGGCACCCTCGGATACAGAAGCACCTCGGACCTCGGAGCCCTCAAACGCTCCAATCCAGATGGTACCTCCTTCCCCAACTCCTAGCTCTACGGAGGATGTGGTCGAAATGATCAAAGACCTGCGGGAGACCTGCGGGAGCACTTCGAGTCCAAGTACAGGCAAGAAGAACGCCAGAAGATGGGCATTCCCCAGCCTTATCCCCTCGAGTGGAACAAGGTGGTTTATCCCCCAAAGTATAAACCACAAACACTCACCCCATACGACGGGAAGGACTCTCCGTGACGGTACCTGACGTACTTCCAGTCACAGACAGGGCATCTTCCAAAGGAGGACGCGCTCCTCACCAGTATCTTTGTCGGGGCCCTGAAAGGGGTGGCGTATGACTGGTACTGCAGTCTCTCCGACAATTCCATATCGTCCTTCGACGACCTGACGTGCCTCTTCCTCGACCGCTTCTATGACGGCGGAAAAGACATGACGATGGCGTCTCTCATAGAGATACGCCAGAAGGAAAAGGAAACGGTTCGGGTGTTCATCGAACGCTTCCGACAGGCCTGCTTCAGGCTACCTCCAGGCATGCCAGAACATGTGCTCCTCTCCGCTTGCAGCATGAACATGTTGCCTGCAGTGAAGCTCTGGCTCAACTCTACTCCCCCTCCTAACTGGAGCTCCCTAATCATCGAAGCTGAATCTGCAGAAAAGAAGGCGGCCAATGCACGTCTTCTGGGTGTCAGCTTCCCCGCCTTTGACGATAAGGGGAAAAAAGTTCGCAGCTAACAGCTCCGGACGATAAGCAAAGGGGAAACAGGCATTGACTGTTAATGTCTCGAAAGGCGCATCTGCGCCTACTCAGAAACCTCCACTGGCACCAAGACCCAAGGAGGTTTATTCATTCAATGATGACGACACCCTGCAACTTTTCGAGATACTGAAGCAGGATGACAAGATCAAGCTACCGGACCCAAAACGGTCCGATGAAGTCGGGAAAGTGGACAACCCAAGGTACTGTCACTACCATCGGTTTGTCGGACATCCGACCAAGGACTGTTACGTCCTCAAGAATTATATCCAGCGCATGATCAATGCGGATGTAATCTCTGTCGACTATGAAGAGAAGACGGTGTCAGCCAATGTGGTTTCGCTTCAGTTCGGCACCTTGCCGCCAACTACCACACAAGATGGCGTCGTCCCCATCCCTAAGGCGACAATGGAGGTGGTAAACTTACCACCTACCCGTGACAATGTGAGTGGACTCACCCCGCTCACCACATCTCGAGGAGAGGTCCTCTGGGTTCACCCCGACCTCGTCTCCGAGGTGACTCAATCGGAGGTACGCCCTACCTCCAAATCAAAAGGCAGGAAGATCAAGTCTTGCCGTACCGTCTCTTCTTCAACAGAAGAGGCGCTTCCAGTACAAACACATGCACAACAGAACTCCCAGTCCGACGAAGCCGCCGCCGAGGTGGTGCCTCCTAGCACCATCCCTGAGGAGGGTCCATCTAAGCCCTCAGCAGCCAATAAGCAGAAGCAGGTGGAGGCCCGTTTTGACAGACCTCTACGGAAGGAGAATGCTTCGGGGCTGTCCAAGCCTCACAACTTCGACATTCTGGCACAACTAGCCAGTACACCTGTACGCCTGTCTTTGTTCGAGCTCCTGCGTCTTTCTAAAGACTCCCGAGAAGCTCTCTGCGAAGCTCTGAAGGACGCTGAATCCTTTCTCAGTCAGGTCAAGCAGCCTGAAGACCTCCCAACTACTTGTGCGTACTATCATTGCGCGGATAAAGTTATCCCAAACATAACTTTCACCCAACAAGACATGCTGCTCAAGCATCTCCGATATAACCGACCGCTGTATTACACAGGGTACATTGGCTCGGTCAAGGTGAGCCGGATTCAGATCGATCCTGGGTCTTTCCTAAGCATCATCCCGAATGGCGGCTGTCAGCCCGATCTCTTTAAGCTCAACCTTGAACCTTGAAAGCACCCAAGTGGTCAACTCGTCCCACTTCGGGATGTAGTGACACCAGCCTTCGACTCTAAAGCTACCTGTCGGATACATCACCTTTGATGTCAGCATCCAATTTGCAAAGATCGGGGCACTGAAGGGAAACGTGTCGTTTGGGACCTCACTGTAGATGCTCCCAGGACGCAAGGCTCGGTAACTGAAAGAAGAACCGGCTCGTAAAGCAGTCAAAGTATCTCGCTGGTTCGAGGATGCGTCAATGGAGAGGGTACCTCCCAAGGCCCCTCCTTGAGAGGGAGTAAGTTCCCAACCCATCCTTCTCTTCGAAGCTAGACGATAAAAAGCCGTCAGCGGCAACTGGCGGTCAACCTGCCGCATGTACAAAATCATGCCTTTGGCAGAAAAGAACCAGTCTTCTCTGATCCTCAGTATCTTCGCTTCGGAAGAGACTAGTCGGTCGCCAAACAGAAAGGCAGGTTTTAAGAAAGTTACACCTTCGGATTCAGCAGACTTCAGTTTACCATTCTCCATCATACTCTGGAGGAAAAGAGGTAACTGGGTCTGGATTTGTAGCATTCTCTCACGAGGTTGGTCCTGTAAGATAGCATCCTTCGCAGGATTGATCACCGCCTCGTCAAAATCAACTCCCATCTGACAAAGAGAAGCGTCCAGGAGGACCTCATTCAATAAAGGGATCGTCATCGACAGTGATACAACAAAGGTGGAAGTCAGGCAAAAATGTCAAATAGCTTCGGCGCATCATCAGGGCGTAAGCCCATGCGCGCCAGCATCAGAGCTTCGGCGCATCATCAGGGCGTAAGCCCATGCGCGTCAACTTGCTTCGGCGCATCATCAAGGCGTAAGCCCATGCGCGTCAGCGTGCTTCGGCGCATCATCAAGGCGTAAGCCCATGCGCGTCAGCGGAGGCTTCGGCGCATCATCAGGTACGAAACCCATGCGCGTCAGCCATTAAACCTCGGTGCATGATAAAGGTGTAAACCTATGCACGTCGGCAGGGTAGAACCTCGACGTATCATCAGGACAGAAGTCCATACGCGTCGTTAGGGCACAGTCTGGCCCAAAAGCTTATGTGAAAGAGATGAAACCCACCCGTCACCTCGGGACGAACGTCGGCCGGAGTCGCAGGGGTGATAGGTGCATCCTCGTCGACGAACTCCTTCGCTTTCTCCTTCCCCTTGCCGGCACCACCGCGAGGAGTCTTGGGAGCCATTCTCTCAAAAAAGAAAAGGTTAGGGTTTGAAGAATAACTCTAAAGAAAGCAAAGGCACAGAGAAGATGAACTCTCTCTCTCTCTCCAACTCTCACTTATTTATAGGGCATGGTCGCATGCGTAAACCGATGACGTGTAATCTCAGCCGTCGCTTCGGATTCCGTGAGGAGATAACAGCAAATACAACCAAAAGATCATCATTAATCTTTTGGGTTACCAAGGCGTCATCATCATCAACTGGAAGGAGCATGCGCCCGAACAAGCATGCGCCCAACAATCATGCGCCCTGACCTCCATGCTTCTTATTCAAAGTATTCCAAAACTTATTCAAAAGTTTTGAAAACTTTGAAGGGGGTCTTGTAGAAGCATGGAATTTCACAGCCAGAAAGCCCATGCGCCAGGCACTATATGCGCCAGAACTCAGACAGCAAAATCAAATAAGCCATTCGAAGAAGGACTTTTTATTTATATATAAAAGTCTATTACATGGCTAGAAAAGGTTGTACAAAGGAGAATTTCTACAAAAGAAAGATCCTAGATCTACAGCCAGCGGCCACCATGCGCCTCTAGATAGGCACAGCGGCCACCATGCGCCTCCAGATAGGCGCAGCAGCCACCATGCGCCTTCCGATAGGCGCAGCAGTCACTATGCACTGTCAGTTAGGCGCAGCAAATGCCATGCGCCTCCAGCCAGGTGCATCCCACCATCTCTTCAGCAGCTCAGTTATGTGCATCCAGCTCAGTTATGTGCATCCCTTCAGCAGCACTCTTCCAACCAGGCTCACCTGGCCGAGCAGAGCCCAGTTATGTGCTGCTCTTCCAGCCAGGGTCACCTGATAAGAGCTTCGATTACACAAAGCATTTAACCCTCTGGCTGGAACCAAGGAAGAGAAGAGCACGGCAAAGCTGTGGCCAGGGGAGGCTTCGAAAGAGCCTCCAAAGACCAAGAAAGACCGTGATCGAAATCATGGCACAAGGAGCTTTCAACACAATCAAAGTGGGCGGCACCCACTTTGAAGGAAGAGAGAGCCTAGCACCGCCATTCCGATCTACGGCTCTTCCGGAACAACGGAGACGAGGCCCGAACATCCCTATCTTTGGATGCAACAAGCACCTTTCGCCTGCCTCAGAAGCCCTCGACTCCGTCTTTTGGATGTAACAGATACCTTCAAGTGCATCGAAGACAACACGACGTCTCATTTTCACCCTCGGAAGCACTTCGTCAACAGAATGCACCCGCATATCCAAGTTCATGTTGGAAGTACGTGAGGGAACGAGGAGCAAACCTTCTCTCCATGCTACTATTTATAGGCCGGGCAAATCAAATCCATGCGCCAAGTGGATGACTCTCCGAATTCTGTACAATAAATTTGCATTAAATGGATGAACCGGACGTCTCGAATTCAGCCAAACGGCTATTTTTAGCACTCGAGGAGCGAGACAGCCGTATCATTAAAGGACATGTCGGATGCGCCAGCCAAACAGCGCATCACATGGACGCGCCCTCCAGTATCAGGCGCATCACACAGACGCGCCCTACAGTACCCGGCGTATCACAGAGGATGCGCCCCCTCACATCTCCATACCGAGTAGAACACCAACCAATGTGCCCACACAGCTGTCCATCGAACGTCACAAACATTAAATGCTGAACTGACACCAGAGTTGGCAGCACGCTTCCCAAAGTCTGAACAGTTGACAGCTTTTTCAGAGAACGAAGCGTCGGCAACGTCAGCATCATTATGACTCTATTCCGATGGCTACTGCCATGTGGCCATCCGCATGCGCCTCTACGGCCATGCGTCCAAATCGCCATGCGCCTCTACGGCCATGCGTCCAAATCGCCATGCGCCTCTGCGGCCATGCGTCCAAACCAGCATACGCTTCAAAAGCCGTGCGCCTCAGACCCTTCACTGATCCCTAAAGACAGAAGAAGAGTCTCCAGTTGAAGCTTTGCATGCGCCTCAAAAGCCATGCGCCCCAGACTGATCTCTGATCCCGAAAGACAAAAAGAAACTCGCCTGCATGTGCCTCAAAAGCCATGCGCTCTAAACGGTTTATAACCCCTAAAGGTTATGAGCCGCAGCCTCCTCCTGCGCCCAATCAGGGCGCAGTTCACCAGATTACTTTCCCCCACCAAATCCGAGATCTTCGAGCCATGGGTCGATGACACGTGTCCTTTGACTCAACTCGTCCAAGATTTCAGCAACAGAAAGATCTTCTCCTCTGCTACGTGCCGGCTCACAACAGCATTATGAAGAGTTCTCTCCCTCAATCAGGGTGCATCATCTATGTGCCTCCATCAGCAACCTCCACGTGGCGTCCCCACACCGGCGCATTCCACATGCGCGCATGAGCAGCCAGCCTGCAAAACTATAAATAGAAGGATCGTCTCCTTCACACACAGACAGAATCCACAATAAACATACAAGGAATCATCAGAGAGGCAGATACAGACACTCAACGTCTTCCTCCTCTCAGCAAGCTCCAGCACCCAGAGCAATCCACACCTTCAGAGAACCGATAACCGTCGTCAGCCCGTCAACGGAGTTAACGCATTACCACTCGCTCCATTGGCACTAAGGACCCAGCTTAAACAAAAGTGTACTCCTAGGACTACATCTAAGTCCTACATTGTAACACTGTTCTGTTTGTATTAAAGTTTTCAATCAAACAATTTTAATGGCAAACAAGCCCTTCTGAGCAAGTTGATTTATAAAAGTATCGGCGGTAGAAAATGTGAAGTTAGGGCCCGCCACATTCAAGAAAGAACCTGGGACCAATCCCGTCACAGAACAGCTAGTATGCACCTTGTCGGCAGTCACGGACTTCAGATTGTTATTATAATAGATGTTCCCCACGAACATCCTACTTCTGGTAGGGGTTAAAGTCTCCTCCATCTTTCGGTCCAATAGGAGCATATTGAACCAAGATAATGGGAAGTGTCGCTCTATCTGGGGGATACGGATCGCCATCCCGTTAGAGACAAAACTCCAATTCTCCGACACCTCCAGAACATGACTGTTCTCCACGGTCAAGGCGTCTCCAAAAAAGAACGCAGGCTTCGAATACTCCCCTTCAAATCTCCCGGAGTTCATCATAGCATTAAGAAAATGGAAAGACTGATTCTTGATGGCATTTAGTCTAGCCGAGGGTTCGTCACTTGGCAGTTGATCCGCCATATGCTGAACAATATGGTCATACCTATAACCCAGGGCAGCTTGGGCACTACCCACCAGGAGTTCTCCAGTAGCATTTACTGGCAAATTCACTGAAAAGAAGATAGAAAAAGGATGAGTTAAAAAGATAGATAAAAAAGAATGGTTAGGGGCTTTCAAGTCCCATACGGCTCGGAAGAGCACCCATACGGCTCTAATTTAACAAAGCCTCATGCGGCTCAAGCTCGGGAAAACACTTATACGGCTCAGTTTAGTAAAAGTCCACGCGGCTCAGCGTCGCTTATGCGGCTTCGTCAGTAAAGCGCATATGCGGACACAATGGATATTCTTATGCGGCTCGCAGCTCAGCCATAAGATGAACATGCGGCTCGTAAAGGCTCGTGCATAAAGTATGCGACGTAGCCATAGCGGTTAGGGTTCTTCAACTTATAACAATCTCCTGACCAAGAATGGGGGGGGCGAACGTCAGGATGAACATTGGGGACGACGACCGGTGGAAGAGCGGCCGCAGTCGAAGTCGAAGCAGCCTTGCCCTTCGACGAAGACGCTGCTTTCTTCGCTGCAACAGTTTTCTTGGGAGCCATCTGCTGAAATCGAAGAGGGAGATAAAGATCGGGACAGGGAAGATCTGCAGTAAGAGAGAAAATAAAGAAGTTATCTCTCTCAAACCTCTCTTATTTATAGGAAGGAGAGAAGGGGAAGACACGTGGACCAGTAACCGCCTCGTAGAAGACGCAACCGACTCCCCGGATTTCAACCCCAAGATTCACCCAGGGCATAGTATCTAAAAAGATTTAATGAGCCAACCCTTGGGATTCCCCTAAAGACGACGTTAACGAATTCGAGGCAATTAAAGGCCCTTGCATGTGGCAAAGAGCTATACGACTGACATACCCCTGCGGCTGAAATATTCATTCGGCCAAAACATTCATGCGGCCGAGTTATCCATGCGGCCAGCGTAGCATATGCGGCTAGAAGAGTACATGAGCCATGCTTCTTATTTAAAGTATTTCAATTTTGTAAATTGAAAACTTTGAAGGGGGTCTTGTAGAAGTATGGAAAATGACCCATGCGGCCAGGGACCTCCATGCGGCTCAAACAGCCCATGCGGCACAGAAAGACTATGCGGCTCAGGAACTATGCGGTCTGAAATGTTCCATGCGGCTCAGAAGACATGTGGCATGACAGTCCTTCCCTCCAACCCATGCTGCATTAATTACTTTGACGGCTGACAACTCTGAAAAAGTGACAGCCCTGACACGAGGAAGTAATTATGACTCTGCCATAACGACAGACTTCTAGGGAAGAGAAAGAGATCTCTGACACAATCCCCCAAGATCTATAAAGTGCCACATGACTTTGCCATGAGGACGTTCATATGCGGCTCGAGCGAAGACTTCCCATGCGGTTCAGAATGAAACCGTCCTATGCGGCTCAGGCCGAAACAGTCTCATGCGGCAAGCGAAGGCCTTCCCATGTGGCTCAAGAGGACCATTTCCATGTGGCTCAGGCAGATGCATCTATATGCAGCTCGCAATGATCATCTCCATGCGGTTCGAAGGTTCGAGGGGTGACCATTACCCAAGCAGCCCTGACACGTGGCCCAAACCTTATGTGGCCTAAACTTTATGTGGCCCAAACCTTATGCGGCTCAATATTCATGCGGTTCAGATCTCTTCCAGTGGCTCCTAGGACACGTGTCCTAAGCCGATCAATTCCCCAGATTTGTTGCAATCAAGAGATTGGGTCAAATCTCAATAATCTGGGACACGTGGCAGGAGAATAAATCAAATTTACTTGCAGATATCAGAAGATCATTATGAGGAAGATTGATTCCAATCAGCATTAATTACTGATAAGATTTGGTGTAATCTATACTTAATGGTCCGGATTCGTCATAATCAAAACGAAGGGCCTAGATTGACCAATCCACAGGCCGCCGCCATCTCCAAGAAGCAATCATTTGCAACCCTAATGATCATATTCCATTCCTATAAATAGCAGGGTGCCATTCCCCTGCAAAAAAAAAGAGAAGAGAGACACAGGCAGAGAGATACAGAGAAGAGTACACATATAAAGAGAGAGCACCAGAATACTTGGAGAAGATGAGCAGAGAAAGCAAAGAGTGCATTTCTTCCAATGCTAAGCAATCTTCTGGAGCCAAGGCTGCATACCAATCGTCCAAGGAGTAATGCAGAGCTGTCGTCGCTTTCCCGAGCCTCTATTGTCACCCCCAGAATCTAAAATAAACAATTGTACTTAGATTGCTGTACCTAGGTTTTCGTCCCTAGGCTTTCTTTGTACAAGCGAGTTTGTAACGTGAAGTAAAAGTTCGGTCCTCCGATAATTGTTCTGTTCTTTTATATTTTATGGCAAATAGGGCCTACTCCCTTTTTTATTATAAATAAAATCTTGATATTGATCTCATCTGTTGGTATATAGAATTTTTCTACATCTCTTTTAACTACATCTATGGTTGTTCATTCCCAAGAGAAATAAAACAACACGTGGCATCTGTCTTGTGGTCATGAGCGCCTTTTTAGTATGATCTTTCCCGAAATAGACTCATGCCAACCATTTCTTCAACCCTTATAAATAGCTGAGTTAAAGAATGTTTTATACATTCTCATTCTCATTCTTCCGAAGATAACTTTTTGCAACATTTCATTCTCTAACAAGAGATTGATAATGGCGATGCTTTCCGATGCCGTCTCTCTGTACTCCCGGTGGCTCTTTGCAAGATTTTACTCTCCAACAAATAATGATGCTTTTCGATGCCGTCTCTCTGTACGCCCGATCACCAGACGTTGATTCAACCACTCTTAGAGCCGAATCATCTGACCTTAATGGTAAGTTCGATTTGTAAATCAATCGTCTGCTTTTGAACTTTTTGTTGAAAAATAGATGCCGATCTTTAAACGAGCGCAAATCCTTAACAGATGTGGGGTATTGTATGTAAAACATTGGCGTAAAACCTAGCATGAAAACCTTAGGTGTAAAGCCTTGTTATACGTAAAACATTGGCATAAAATCTTGTAGATTAAGTGCACACGAATCACTGGCGTAAAAGCCTAGTTGCACGTAAACATTGGCGTAAAACCTCGTGGATTAGGTGCACATGAATCACCAGCGTAAAAATGCCTTGTTGAATGAGGTGCGCGAGCATCAGTCTTTAATTGACCAGTAAGTGGCTGATGATACTTCTGTTGAAAATTTTTCTCTGTTGTTTTCTGCAGAAGCTTGGCTGAAAAACTTTTCCAGAACCGGTATTGGCGATTTTGATGCTATGAGGAGCATTCTTCTGACATCAACATCAGGGAGCTTATGCGCTTTTGACGCGCAAATCAAACAACTCAGAACTTTTCGTGGGATAAAAGGGTCTTCCTCAGATGGTAGGAAGAGCCTTTATATACGGAAAGTAGGATGGTGGAGTCAACTCTATCCCAAGAAATTGGGTAGTAGAGTTCTTTCACGGTAGGACTAGGAATCGTATCCCAATACTGGATACATTCCTATCTCCTCTGAAAGGCCGCCACTTCTCCACCAATTGTATTGGCAGCAACACGTCTTTGGACTGCCATACTCTGGGATTCTCCTCTCGTCTGAGAGAGAAGACCAGAGTTTGATTCCTACTGTTCTGGTCGCCATTGAGGCTCAGACATTAAGGAATTGACATCAACAACGAATCCGATGAAGAAGATCCAAAGAAGAAATAGATCTCGATTAGGTCATCGTTGTTGTATAGATTGAAAATCCAAAATGTAATAGATTTCCATTATGATTTGTAAGAAAGTCTCAGAAATTTAATAGACTTTTATGATGAAATAAAAATGGAAATAATGAATCTTCTATGCTCAATGATTTGTATCTATCCAGAAGTAATATGGACATGATAGATAATAAAGTCTTGTTTTCTGTTTAGAGTATACAATACTATCAGAGGTATTATGGACATGATAGCATGTAAGAACTCAAAGAAAAAGTAGATTAATATCTATGCAGAGGTCAAATGGATTTGATAGATAAGAAAAGCAAGCAGATTTAATATTTATTCAGAGGTTATAAGAACGTGATAAATATAAATCCAACTTTCTATACCAACTGGTAAGATAGAAAATCAAAATTTCTCTTCCGAAGAGACGAGTAATCAGCTTAACCAAACTTTGGTCGCTGGGGATTAAGAAGACAGATGTCATTTGAGGATATATTCCAAAATGAATGAACTGACATATCTTTCGGGAAAAGAAAAAGGTTAATTCAATTCCATAATTAAATGGATGAATCTGATATAATGAATGGACAGGCCTTTTTTGGGAATGAACAGTTATTTTCAAAAGACTGGTTCATTAATAGATCTCTCCTATAAATAGGTGAGAACTCTTTTGTAACATTTCATTCTTATTTCCACTCCTCTATCGGAAATGTCTTCCATGGACGTGCAGCAAAAGAATGAAGTCTCCAAGAAGGTTGAGGACGTCATCGAGACGTACCCCGTTGAGCTAACTGTATCAGGCCCAACCGAAGTAGGTGAAAGTTCTTCTACTCCCAAGACACCACATGACATCTTCGCTTTCTTAGTAGAGCCAGGAAAAACTCCTGAAGAAGAAGCGCTGAGGATGGCTGCTTGCAGATTTTTTATGAACTCAGGCAACGATGCCTTCGAAGCATTGGCTGACTATGTATTCAATAAGGAAGGCAGTGGTCCTCATCCTTAATCCTTTATTTAGAATAAAAATAAAAAGAAATTTTATTTTCATTCTGTCTCCATTTTTTTATACATAGTACTTCTTAAGAAATTTGCCATTGATCGGCATCATGAGTAAATCTCTATTGGGCTTTGATAACCGATAGGCGCCATTAGAAAACACGGTCTCAATTACATAAGGACCTTTCCATTTCGCTTGGAATTTCCCTTTGCTTTTGTGAGTCATAATCATCGGTCTTCGAACGGCTAATACCAACTCGCCAATCTTGAGTACCCTCTCTTTAACTTTACGATTGAAAGTTCGAGATATATGGGCTTGATATAGCTCAATATGTTGTTGTGCTTGAAGACGCTTCTCGTCCAATCCTTCAAGTTCTTGGAGTCGTAAGCGATCATTGTTCTCTATAGTTAGCTCATTAGCAATAACTATTCGTAGAGATGGAATCTGGATTTCCAAGGGAAGAACAGCCTCACATCTATAAACCAATGAAAATAGTATAAAACCAGTAGGAGTCCGAACTGTTGTTCGATAAGCCCATAAACATTCTCCAAGTTTCTCATTCCAATCACGTTTATTAGAAGAGATAAACTTTTTGAGAAGTTTAATGATCGTCTTATTGAAGGCTTTGGCTAAACCATTAGCAGCTAGATTATAAGCCGTAGAAGCCAGATTTTGAATTTGATTCTTATCATAGAACCGATAAAATGCCTGACTGGTAAATTATGGACCATTATCATGAATTATTCGTCAAGGAATCCTGAAGCGATAAATGACATGATGTTTGATGAAGCTGATCACATTCCATGTTTTCACTTCAGCAAGGGGGACTGCTTCTGCCCACTTAGAAAAGTAATCAGTTATAGCTAATATGAACCGATGTCCTTTAACAGAAGAAGGGTTAATAGGACCAATGACATCCATACCCCAAGCTTCGAAGGGCCAAGAAGCTACTGTAGGATATAGAAATTCAGAAGGTTGGTAAATAAAGTCAGCATAAATCTGACATACTTTACACCTTCTAACGTAATCCACAGCATCTGCTATCATGGAAGGCCAATAATACCCCATTCTTCGAATACGGTCCTGTAATTTCGGACCCGGTTGATGAGCACCACAGACACCATCATGAGCCTTACGGAGTATCAGTTTAGCTTCACTTTCTGAGAGACAGCGCAGCAAGAGTCCATCATATGAGCGACGATATAACATATGTAAAGATGAATCATAATAGAATCGAAATGATCGTCTTTTAATTGATGCAGCTTCTTTTGGATCTTCAGGTAAAATTCTATGAACCGCGTAATCAATAAATGGAGTTCTCCAATCCCTTTGCTGAGAGCTTGATTCTGTAGTATAACTCTGTTTAATACACAAATTATTCTTGACACAAAATAAATCTCGGTCCAACAAAGTAATTATATTTTGTCTTCGAATAGGAACAGCCAAGTCTGCAGCTAGGCTAGCAAGAGCATCAGCCTCCACATTCTGAGAATGTGGTACAAATTTAATGAAGAATCCTTTGAATGAAAGGACCAATTCAACTACCACTTGATGATAAGGGATGAGATCAGGATTTCTGACTTCATAAGTTCCTCTAACCTTATTAACAATCAGCTGAGAATCTCCATAGGCTTCCAGGAATTCAATATTTAATTGTTTTGCGACTTGGAGACCAATCAATAGAGCATTATATTTTGCTACATTATTGGAGCATGGTTCATTGAGAGAATAAGCACGGTATATGACCATTTTATCAGGAGAAACCAAGACGATTCCTACCCAGAGACAATATTACCTTTAGGTCCAACCCGTGATGCTCCGTCAAAATATAATTGTCAAATGTCATTTTTCAAAGTCTTATTGCAATCCACAACTTCATCTGGAATGTCCTCGTATAACTTTGATGTTTCAGGTATAGGATGAGCAGCTAAGAAACCAGCTAATGCTTGACCCTTCACTGACTTTTGAGGTATATAAACCATGTCATAAGGAGTGAGTAACATCGTCCAGGTAGCTAACCTAGAGTTAAGAATGCTCGGTTTTCTCATCAATACCCGAATGGAATTTATTCTAGAGATGATATGGATAGTCTGTCCTGTCACATAATGACTTGTCTTTTGGACATCAAAAACCAAGGCCAGACATTCCTTTTCTACAGGAGTATACCTGTGTTCTGCTCCGACCATCATTCGGCTAAGATAATAAATTGCTTGTTCATGCCCTATATCACTTTTTTGTGCAAGAAGAGCACCAAGTGAATGATCAAAAGCTCGAACATATAGCAAAAATGGTCTTCCTATCACTAGAGGTACCAAAACAGGAGGATTTGTAAGGTATTGCTTGATGTCATTGAAGGCTTTCTGACATGCTTCATCCCAAACAAATGATACACCCTTCTTTAATAGACGAGAGAAAGGCTGGCATCTTCCAGAGAGATTGGATATGAATCTTCTGATATACGCAATGCGACCTTGGAAGCCACGGAGTTCTTTTAGATTGCGTGGAGGACGCATTTCAAGAATTGCTTTAACCTTGTCAGGATTAACATGGATATCCTGAGAAGTAATGACAAATCCTAAAAATTTGCCACTGGAAACCCCTAAGAAAGACTTAATAGGGTTCATTTTCAATTGATGTTGGCGTATCAATTCAAATACTGTCTTCAAGTCTTGAATATGATCATCTTTTGATCGACTCTTAACAGCAATATCATCTACATAATATTCTACTGTCTTCCGTAGATATTCTTGAAAGATGTTGCTCATGGCCCGTTGATATGTGGCACCGACGTTTTTAAGACCAAACGGCATCACCGTATAGCAGTAAACCCTAAGGGGTGTACGAAAAGCATTATGCTTCTCATCTTCTGGATGCATCTTTATTTGATTATATCCTGAGAATCCGTCCATGAAAGATATGCGTTCAAAACCACATGTATTGTCTATCATGACATCAGTAATTGGAAGTGGAAATTCGTCTTTTGGATAAGCTGTATTAAGATCTCGAAAATCTATGCAAACTTGGACTTTTTTGTTCTTCTTTATAACAGAAACAATATTGGCAATCCAATCGGGGTGTTGTTTTTCACGAACAAAACCACACGTGATCATCTTTTTGACTTCTGCTTCAATTGCATCCATCATATCTGGTCGAAAATGCCGTTGCTGTTATTTTATAGGCTTAGCATTAGGAAGAATATTGAGTTTATGAGTAACAACTTTGGGATCTAGACCTGGCATATCCTCATAACTCCATGCAAAAATATCAATATATTCTTTGATCAGTTTTATCAATTCTTCCTTTTCATCTTCAGAAAGATTCTTACTGATGAATATTGGTTTGGGCGTAGTTCTGTAACATCCAGTTTTCAGAAATTGGAGTATTTTTGAAATTTTATTATTTTTATTATTTATTAGTAGTACTTTAGTCATGGTATGATTTTCTGGTGATTTTAGTTAAGTTAAACCAATTTCTAAGTCATGACTTATGACTTTGTGACTTTACTAGTAAAACCTTAGTGTAAACCCTAGCTATTCCTTAAACTAGGAGTTGCCATGACCATGTGAGCTTAGCCATAGGCTTAGAATATCAAATTAGTGATTTTTAGCCTCAAGGGTATTTTGGTAATTTTCTAGGATTTAATTGGAATTAATTGATCTTATGAGTTTTTACTATTCATTGATTTTGGTTAGTGTCATGAGAGCCTTTAACCTAATCTACCCTAATCCATAGGTTAGTCCCTAACCTAGAAATGATAAAGGAATGGTTGGTTGCATAAGTCAAAGTATGGCTTAATATCTAGATATTTATTCCATTGATATTTTCCTTGATTTACTCCAAATATCACAACCCTTTACCCCAAAGTCTTTACCTTAGCTTGTAAGTAACTTGGAGGACACCCCCCCCCCCTACATGTTGGCCGGCCAAGGACCCCCCCCCCCCCTAGCCATGCCAAGCCCCTATATATCACCACCCCAATTTATTTCATGTCTCTTTACAAATTCATGAACTTGAAAAACCACAAATGCTCAAACCTACATAACTTCACCATTAGTGATCCTATTGACCTCAAATCTTTTGCATTGGAACCCTAACATACCAAGGGAGCTAGGGGAGACTAGAAGTTGGAGTTTTTGAGGTTTTGGACATCACAAAGTTGAAGTGAAGCCCTCCCTCTACGTTGAATTTCTTGATTTCTAGCACATAGAGGTATTTTCATTTTTATCTATGTAATGTAGTGATTTTCTTCATAAATGCATGCATGTAGGTCTACCCTAACTGTAGGACAAGTTTGGTGAAAACTAGGATCGATTTGGTGTCCGTATTGGACACGTATCCTATTTCAATTTCATGTTAATACACTGATTTTGCTCACTGTTTCAGTACATGTAAACTCACTGATTTTCAAATGTTTTTGATCAAAACCCTAGCCTACCTAACCCTAAACCTAACCCTAAAACACTGAGCACAAATTGGGTTGTGTCGTGTCCAAAATCTGGACACGAAGCTCTCAGTTTCACACACTGGACACAGTGCACAGTACACTGTTTTTGTGTCCTGCTACCACTGTGTCATAACTCACTGGATACGACACTTGGACACGTGAAATTTGACACACACCTTGGGGCACTGACTGACAGGTCACCCCCAAAATTTGGGATGACCTCGAGTCGTGTCGGACACGGAATCGACCCTCAAAGGGTCATTCAGTACACTGTGTGCACACACGAACCCCCAACTTCGAGCGTGTCGTGTCCACTGTACACGACACGTGGACACCTCGTGGACACATGAACACGAAGCCTATACTTAGGCGAACACTTTGGACACAGTCTCATGGTGTGTCGTGTCCCGTGTCGCGAATACGAGACACGGGAAAACCCTCCAACACAGTCTGAAACACGTTATTAGGGTTTCGGATACGTGTCTCGTGTCCACCCTACACGACACGTGGACACGTATCAGGGCCATGGACACGTACCCTAGACCTAGGCGCACCTTCGGGCACGAGCACGAGGCCTGTGTCGTGTCGTGTCGTGTCCTAGAACGATTTAGGTTTTTCACTGATACGTGTGTGTCAGTATAAATTCCAGTTTACCCGTGTGACTTTAGACTCTCGTGGACACGTCGTGTCGTGTCGTGACACCGTGTCAGGACACTAGGACCCTAGTCTAACCTAGGGGCTTCAATTACCAACCAATATTAGGTTGTCTTAGTTTGGTTTAGGTGTAGTTTGAGCTAACCTAAGATCGATGGTTACTGTCCCAATTTCCAGTTTCCAGTTTATTTCCCAGTTTTGAAAAAATCGAATTTTGAATGCTTTTAAATTATGATTTTCACATATAATTCTATGTTATTATTAGGTTAACATGTTGTATATATATTGGTGTGTGTGTGGGTCAATTTTGGGCTCAATTGGTTTAGTATTCATGTGTTTTCACACATGTGTTGAGAGGGGGGGTTATTTGTGAACTGTTTAGTGTTTTGTGTGTGTGTGTGTGGTTTCAGTGAACTGAAATAGGGTTCAGTTGACCCTTAACCCTCACCCATAACCCTAATAGCCCTAACCCTAGTTCTAACCCCACTTCCTAACCCTAATTTCTATAATCCTCATTTCCCTTCCCTCTCTCTCTATGTATATGTATATATATATATATGTGTGTTATATATATATATTTGGTTATATATATATATATATATATATATATATATATATATATATATATATATATATATATATATATATATGAGTTATATATCTATGAGGATATATAGGGGGAATATAAGTATGTATATATGGGTTACACAAATGGGTATCATATATATATTGGTCATGTATATAGGTGACTATATATAGGTGGTATATGTATAGTAGACTTATGTGTCTATATTATATATAGATATATACCTACATGTGTTAATGCCTCAGTTATCATAGCCTATGGCCTATAGCCCATGACCCATAAGTCTGGACTTGACCTTAGGTCAAACTTGACCTAATCAACCCAGTTTGACTTGAACTAACCTAGAATGACTAGTTTGACTAAACCCTAACTAGTAGACCTAGGTTGACTAGCAAGTTGACCAATGTTGACCATTGTTGACCAAAGTCAACTATAGGTCAACCTTGACCTAGAAATGACCTAATTGATCTATAAATGACTTAGATGGTCTTAGAAGGACTAGCTGACTAAGTTTGACTAAACCTTAGCCTAATGACTAGTTGGTTTAGGTTTAACCTATATGAGTAAATAGTAACCTAAGTTATATGGGTAGTCCTATGTAAATTAAGATATGTATGGGGTTAAGTGGAATACTTAGAGTTGAGTCATGACTTGAGTTGGAGAATGGGATTAGCTTGATTACAGGATTAAGGTTGGTATTGTGCTATATATATATTTTGTATGATATACCTTGTATAGGAGATTGGTTATGCCTTAGCTTTGTGGTATAGAATCCTTGGTATCCAAAGACATGTTAGCCTTATAGAGTTTGAGTTTGAGTTGGCCATTGACCTAATTATCTTACAGACTAGTATATGATTAACCAAAACCTTAGTTGGTCTAAGTTTGACCTAGACTTGACCCAGATTGATCATGTTGACTAGTATTTGACTAGTTTGATTAGAGTGTTGACCAGGAGTTGACTTTAACCTAGATTTGACTAACCTTGACTTGTTTGACCTTGTTTGACTCTATTTGACTTAGTTTGATTCCCTGTGACCTAATATGATTTGATTTGACTTAGATTGACTGTAGAGTTGACCAAGTTTGACTTTGACCTAGATTGGCTTAGAATTTATATAGATTGCATTGTAGATTTCATTTACCTTCGTTTTGGACATGTCATAACTGTATTACTCTATTTTAGGACATTGTGACCCTGGTACAGACATCTGATATTACACTACTCTTTCCAGAGTGTCAGACGAGTACATTCTCTGATAGTTCTTTCATTACTTGTCATTTACTGTATTCAGTTCTAGTTAGCTATATGTGATTCTCTGTACAAACACGATTAGTATTGCTGGATCCATTACATGCGACACTCATTTATTCATGTCTGGCCTCTATTTCTGGAACCACTACTGGAACCACCTACTGGAATCACTACTGGCATCACCCTACTGGAATCATTTCTGGAATCATTGGCTGGACTCATACTGGTCGTAGTGTTGGATTATGGATTCATTTGTGGGCGGGAAAATACTTGAGTAGACATGTGAACATACCTAAAATCTGGAACCACCTCCCTTGGAACTATTCTGGAATGCTAGCCATCCCACACTTGGCCGAGTGTGCGATGTGCCTGATTACCCCTAGCCGTTTACATGTTGATCTCAGTATTTTAAAACACACTGTTAGAGTATAGTCTGGACTTACCCTGGAATCATGGATCACTTCTGGACTCATTTTTACTGGACTCATCTTGTACTGGAATCATCTAGTATTGGATTATATGGACTGGACTCACACTGGGATTACATTTTATACTGTCTGGACTTATACCATGTTATTCTAGTTCAGCTAGTTTACTACAGTCTTCTTTGCCATGATTTCTTCTCTTGTTAGTTACTTTACTTTCCTTGTACCCTCACTGTTTCTCTACATCATTATCTGTATAAAACTGCCATGCTCATCTGTATAACTGTCTAAAAACTGCTTTATAGTCTTTGTCATTTACTTGGGATTTCTAGATGAGATGTGCTCGTTCCTGTCCTGATTGGACCTGTTGAAAATATTACAGATGATACTCCTGACGACACATGCCCTACTTACCATGGACCTGGCGAGGGATTAGCTACCTTTGGTTCCGACTCTCAGGAGTGATTCAGGAGTTTAGCTAGTAGGCTTACTTAGCTTTCATGTTTTGAGCCTGTTTGTATTAAACTTGAGATATCGAGTTGTATTAGAGTTTGTTTGAGATATTGTTGTTATTATTTTAGTAGTTTAATTTCTGTTGTTGTTAGTTGGTATCTAGACTTCTGTGTTATCTTATCGTGCTTAGACTGTGATTAAGTATATCATATCTTTTACTTGTCCTCCCTTCGGAGTTGAGATCTTGGCAAGTACATTATATACACTGCATGAGATTAGTTAGCAACCCAGGACAGCGTTCTACCGCCGACACTGCGGCGTAGGCTGGACGTACCCACTTCTTGTGCCCCTACACAGGGTGCGGGTCGTGACAAGTTCCATCTCCAACGTCAATCTGGACAATCTCGTCCTCTGTAGGTGGTTGTCGTTGTTCAAAACGAAGTTCCCATTGAGTGTCCATCTGTTGAGCCCAATGATCATTCTCAAATGGCTCAGATTCGCCATCAATTTGAACCATGTAAGCTAAAAATATTTGCTCAGATTCAACATAATAGTCTCCTTTAACACACGAGGAGTGAGAAATATCGGATTCGATGAATTGGACTTCTTATGAATATGATGATTGTGAAGAGCTAGAAGAGAATTCTTCTTGTATATCGTCATTAAACATGTAGGATGGATCATATCCCAATCCATGACGAGTTTTTTGGTAAAACGGATCACCACGTAATGGTAGTCGTCTACCTTTGCCTTGATTGAGACCTTGCATAGTCTTCAAATCATATCCCATATTCTGGATAATCTTGAGATATTGTTGACTATATCTGTCAATTCGGATTCTTCCTTTATCTTTATCTCTCAAATCATCTGTCTGAGCAACAGGGATATTTCTAGCCAGGCCAAACACAATTTGACGCTTGTTTTCTTATCAGACGGAACCACAAAATAAGATTCTTTGTGACGTCTATAAGTTACACAAGCTTGTGATGAAGCGGCTACAGGGAGAAGATAGGAAGAAGATGCTAGAAACATTTGAGCATAAGTGTAGCCTCCCTTCCCAGAATTTTTGAAATATTTTTTTTATTATTTATTTTATTTATTTGATTTAAATAGTGATTTTTATATTTTTATAATTAATTATTTAGTTAATTATTACGGTAGATGATTTTTAATCATGATTAAATTTGGGAGTACAAGACGATTGGAAATCATGGCACGGATAGTGCAGTGGTATGCTTTGACTAGTGTTTAGCCATGGTAGGGGAATGTCGAGCCATAGGAGTGTCCTAACTAGAAAAACCAGGCCAAGTTATAGCATGACCATTATAAATAAGTTTAATTAATTATTATTAGATTTATTGACTTTGTCGGAACCCGGTTGAACCAAGTTAGCTCGAACTGGGCCCAAACCGAATGCAAGCCATTGTAGGAAGGTAGTGAAACCAAGGACGACCATGTGGGCATATTTATGTGTGTACAAATAGTTTCTAAATTATTTTGGGTATGGATGTATATTTTAATTATTTGGATATTGTACAAAAATTGGTATCCTTATTATTAAATATTGTTTCCATAATTGTACAATTTTCTGGACCCGGATAAAGGTGAATAGTACGGATTCATCAAACCACCATTTAATTATTCTATTATTATTTTATTATTTTGTGGTGATTAAATAAATATATTGATTACCATTAGATATTATTAATATTGGTTATCTCCTATTTTCGAAAATAAGTATACTTTATTGTTACCAAATTGAAATTCTATTTTATTAATAGGATAATTATTTTATATTATTATATCGATGCATTTTAGATAAATATATGTATATACGTGTATATAGATAAATATACGTATATACGTGTATATGTATATACGTGTATACGTGTATATGTATATACGTGTATACGTATATATAGATAAATATAGGTGTATACGTATATATAGGTATATGTGTATACGAGTATATAGATAAGTATATGTGAATGTGTGAATATGTGTATACGTATATAGATGACTATATAGTAGTATGTATAACTATTTGTATATATATATGTATATATATATATATATATATATATATATATATATATAAGTGAAGAATATATATATATATATATATATATATATATATATATATATATATATTATATATATATATATATGAATATATGTTAAGAAAAACTATAAAGAAATAGAAACAGAAAATAAGTGAAGCAGTAACAACTAAAAGCCCAGATGGCCCACAGCGATCAGCTGAGAGCTGATCCCAGCTCATTGGACTACGAACACCCCTCGGCCCATTCAGCCCCGAGCCAACCCAAGCTCTAAGCAACAGAAGCTTATTCTATATATATACACGTTTTTGTATATATCGGGAGAAGAAACTCGAAACCCTAGCCGTACCATCGCGTCCCACCCTCGCACGTTCGCCAGGAGCGCCTGTGCGGCAACCCGCCACCCTGGCAACCGCCTCGCGCGGCCGAGGCTGCCGGAGGAGCGCGCTCGCGGTCAGAAGCAACAGCAGCGCGCGCGGACTGCAGAACGGTAACAAACTTGCGAGGTCGATTTCGTGAAGAGGAAACGACCTCCACACTTGATCGTTTTCCGAAACGATTGCACAGATACACCCCCAACCTATCCACCTATGACTCCTAATAATTAGTTTGAATTAAATCAAAGTATATTCGAGATTTATTGTCACGACCCGCACCCTAGAGTTAGGGCACGAGAACGTAACAACGCCCAGCCTACGCCACAGTGTCGGCGGTAGAACGCTATCCTAGGTCTCAATACATCTAACAGTATAAGACTAAACAGTTTATACTCCCCGAATGGGGTGACATAGCAGAATGTAAACTCAATCACATCTAAGGTAGAGCATAAAGGAAGATAGATAAAACATGAAATCAAAAAGAGATACAACAGATAGAAGTCTAAGTGTCTAAGATACAAACTCAGAATACATCTCAAAACCCAAATACAGTAATCCATAAATACAACTCAAGATGACTGAAAATAAACTATAAGCAAAAACCTAGCTATCTATGCAACCTCTACTGTCTCCTCTAGGCTAGCAGGCAACCTCCAGGCTATCTGTAAAATTTATCAACATGTCCAGTCAGGACAGGAGCGAGTACAGTACATCTCAACAGATCATAGCAGGTTAGAAAATATAATCTTGCAGTAGAGTAAAATACAGGATCTGAAAAAATACAATATTTAAACAAGAGAGAGAACTGTAACAGAAATATCTACTATAAATAGAGAACTAACAGTGGCTAGTGAGTCAGAGTACGAGATAGCACATGTGAACAGGACAGATTTGTACAGGATATCGAGGTGCACAGGATCTACACTACAATGGAATTGTTCACACAACTACTAGCACTCCCCCGTATCCCCAATCAATACACAAGGATCTAAACAGGTTATGTTATTGCACAGGATATCACATGGGGCCCATATAGGGTGCATATGATAGTAAACATGGGGGCTCCATGAACATGAGAGTACAAGATTCACAGGAGTGCATATGTAAAATGGAAGCACATGAGTACATGATAAAAGTGAAACACTATGACACAATGTACCCGATGCTCCCGAGGGGGATAACATCGCATGAGAAGATCCATATAGTACTAATCCGTGATAATGTCGTGACAGCATCAAGTATAGTAATCTAAAGTAGGAATATAATTCTAAGCAGGATATGAAATGATCAGAGAATGTACTCGCCTGATATCTGAATGTCCAAGGTAAAGATACTGTCCGAGAAGAGGTGCCTGGCTCCTAATTAGAACATCACAAGTCACAACATGTCCAGAAGGGTAATATAAAGCACTACAATGCATTCTACATGAATCTAGGTCAAATTAGGCCAAAGTCAACCCTTGGTCAACTCTGGTCAACTGCACTAGTCAAACTAGGTCAAACTAGGTCATGTCCTAACCCAACAAGTCTTATTAGGCCTAACCAAGACTTATCCTAGCAAGCACACATCAATACAAGGTTATACAAGCCAACATACACCCAACTCTATATAGCATACAATTATTCAATACTCAAATAGGCAAGAATTCACATTGGATATACACTAGGTAATCTATTACTTTAAACTATATATGTCTACACATATATACACATGCATATATTGGTATTCAACACTAGATCTATAATCATGGCATTTCAAATGGTTATATAAACTTATATATTACAACACAATATGCTAACATATATATATATACATACATAGCTAAGTTAACTATATTCATAAATACTTATTTAAGAGGCGATGTATGTGTATGTGAACATGGCAAAGGGGCAAGTGAGGGTTAAATGGACATACATAGTGTATACATCAAGAGTGTCAAAGTGTAAGTGAACAATGTGTCAAGTGTGATAGTGTCAACATAGTGTAAGGGGGTACATGAGGTAATATAGGATTTGTGTTAACATAGAACATTACATCTCATTAACTTGTATATTGCATACATTACATCTATTATTACATTACATTCATGCTTGCATTCATTCATCATTCATTTTCTCTTGCACCACTATATGCACCATACATTACATACTATGGAACCTACATATTCATTACAAGCCATACTTATACATGCTTACATTATCACCTTATACATCATTTATTAACCATTTACTCATGCTTGTATTCTCTATTTAATTACATAATGTATATACATTAACATGGGTTAAAAAAATAGAACATTGTATTACACACAAGGGTGCACAAAATGCATATGCCGAATAATAACTCCTACTAATAATCAATACTGTACCATCTCAGCATGAATTAAAATTTATAATTAAAGTATGTTATAGATCTATGTGTTAGCTTTCCGAAACTTCAAACGGATCGCATTTTCGTTTCCGAAAACTTCCGGAATCGCGAAAACACCGAGAACGCGTTTGTCTTTCGTACAGCTGACACTCAAATAATTCTCCAGAAAGTTACAGAAAGAATTAGGCCTATTAATATATGTTTTGGAAAGCTAACTTCATACGCTTCTTTTAAAAAAACGGAAGATTAAACCGAGCTTTGAGCTAGAAGTTATGACATTTCTAAGTTAGGGCTGAAATTAAAACGTGGATAAAAATTATGACGGATTTAGATAGTTTGAGCCAAAAGAATACACAATATATATCCTAATTATCCACAACAATAATAGCAATAATAATATGATGAACCACACTCACAAACTTGATTATATAATCATCATGAACCATTTATTACATATAAATATAGATACACTCTCATTACAATATATATATATAAATCTATATATGTAACATGAACACATCCACAACACAAAGGACACTCCTATGACATCCAAATGGACACAAAATGGACACAAATGGAGACACAACCATGGGGGTCATTCCTATGGGTTCAAAATAGACCTATATGCATGAGGAAATGAAAAGGAGAAGGGATTTATACCTCCCGGTAGATCGAATCGAAGAAAAACCTTCCCGGAGCGACACCGACACGTAGAGATTCCAAAAGGACACGAACGAGCTCCGAATTCTCCCAAACTTGGGTAGCTTCCCCCTTGGCTAGAATGGAGAAGGAAAGAAGAAGATTGGTGGTGAAATGGAAGGATTTGGTAGAGAAATTGCTAGGGATTGCTCTCTAGGAATTTGGGGAAGAACAAGAGAGAGAAAAATAGATAGATAATGACAAATGGGAGGCTCAACCCTATCCTTATTGTGGCTGGCCATAATGGTAGTTTTGTCCTATTAGGAAAAGTCCAAAAGCCCTACTAACCTATTCTATGAGTATTAGGAAAGGGCTAATTGGTTGGGGCTAATTAGTCATTCTAAAGTCTCTAATCACACTAACCTTATCCATAATAATTAGTCTAACCTCTAACTAAAATATTTCTATCATGTGGACTAAAATTAATATCATGTGGGCTATGCCTAACTAGTGTGTGGGTCCCACTAGAGTCAAACCCCCGGGTCTCCGTTTCAAGTCGGATTGAGTTGAAATTCGAACCCGACTCAAATAACCCCAAAAAAATATCATAAATAATAAAATAATATCAAAATAATTTAAAGAGGTCAAATGCAAAAAATATTCTTAGGCCAAAAATGATATTAAAATATTATAATCACATGGTTAGGCTCTAGGTCAAACAGTCTCTAGGATTTCACTAGCAAAACGTCAAAACCACAAGTCATTGATTTAAATAATTTTAAAATAATTTAAAATCAGCAAAAATTATATCATGAATTAATATATTATTAAAATAATTATAAACACGAAATTTTAAAATTACCCTTATTTGGAAAACTGGGTGCTACAACTCTACCCACCTTAGAAAAATTTCGTCCTCAAAATTTAAGATCGATAGTACTCCTTCTAGAGCCTCTAACCTACCCAATATCTAAGGTAACACTTCCTAACACTGGAAATAATAAACGAACATCTAAAAATGTCAATCTAGGAATACCTCCAATATGCTGCTGTACAGCGGTAAGGAACTTCAATAGAATATGGACTGGAACCTATATCCAAGGGACTGGACCTATTTTAAAGTAGTCTTAACTAAGGATGAAAAAGAACTGATCATAGGCTATAGGTATGCTCAAACTATTATCTTCCTATTAACCATCTATTAATACATTCTATTACCAAAGGAATGATGCATTACTAAGACATATAGGCCCCTACCTCATAACACATTTATGCTCACCAAAAGACTAGTACATCCCATCAAGGCTGATACTATAATCTCTCATAAATCTCATAAGCTACATGTTTATAGACACACATCCCCACATCAAGGACTAACCTATATATCTACAATGATACTAATGGGGTGACGTCCCTATCTCCCAACAATCAAGGTCTAAATTTTTTTTTCTTAAATCATGCAATTTGAAGGAATAGTAACAAGGTCAGGGCATACCGTAGCAGTTGGAAGTCTCACCTAGGTACACTAATAATTCTAGGTCAAAACAGTACTATGGTATCAACACACAAACAATCTAGGGTGTCCTAATTAGGAAGGTAAGGGAACAACAATCATCAAGGTTGTAGGGCTGTCTACCATCCTATATAAAAATTTGTCATTAACAAGCAACTAAGAAATTATTAAAAGGTTACTATTCCATAAAATAGCAATAAAAATTTAGGCACAACAAATCACAAATAGATTTTTGTCTTGACACGATCTAAGTTGATCAATTTCGGGATAAAACGAGATTTGGGCAAGAAGGGAAATCAATGAAATCAAAGTATGAGCACGAGCATCCAATGATGGAGGTTCAGGTCATGATTAAATTTAGTTCGACTGAGTACGAATACGAGGTTCATAGGCGAAAAAAATTTGAAGGAGAATTGTCAAGGTTGTCGCGAATGAGACTCTAGGGTCAAGTTTAACTATGTCTCCATTCTCGTAGATTGATACATGAAAAAGCGAACCAAAGTGCAATAGGTTGATCAGTACCGGTTCTAATTAGACAATATGTTAGTGGGTGGCCACCCAATAAAATATGTCATGACCAAGCTCGAAGATAGATAAGCTTGCAAAACTAAGGCTAATTTAGCAGCACAAGATATAAGGGTGGTAATGATGAAAGGAATTACATAGTCCAAGTTTCTTAACCAACGGGTCAAGTCAGATAAGGTACAAGGTTAAGCATCTAAGGAAACAAGCAGAACACCATCACATGTCGGGTCGAAAGAATTGAGTCAAGGCTGGATTTCTAATTGAAATAAGAAGAAATTTAGTATAATGGTAGAGGTTATAGTTTAGCCAGTTGACCAGAAAATTATATCAAGAAAATAGAGTACAAGAAGACGGGTTTTAGTGGGACATGATATACCTACACGAAGGTGAGCTCGTCTAGGTCTTGCATATAAGATTTGTTGGAGGGTAACAGCTAGTATTACATTCCGAATATCAAAGTCACGATAAGGAACGTCAAGGATCTCAATTAGAAAGTGGAAGTTCAGAGGTGGTAATTAATGCACAAAAATAATGACGATCGAGTTAGTCATCTGCTTCTGATACTCTTAAGTTTATCTGGTCATAACTTGCCAATCAAATCTTTACCTCACCAGTCTCCATATGAAAATTTAACCTTTACTTAAACCCTTACCATGACTACCGTAGGCAATTCCCAATTTCCAAACATCACTCTTGAAGCACAACCCTCACATTTAGGAATCAACATTAACTATTTATTTAAATTTCCAAGTTCTTTCACCTTGTCTTAAATTTGGCCCAAAACCTCTAAATTCCGTTTATGAATTCCTTGAACTTGTTCAAATTGTTCTCCTCGTATTATTTAATTTAAATCTCTAGGCCTTACAAAACTTATCTTTCATCATAAAATCAACTTCCGTATTTTCTTCGACATACACCCTTGAATATTATTCTCCTAAAATATTTCACAACAATCTCTAAACTTCCATAACTTTGTGCTCTCTCTATCCCTAGTCATTTTCTCGCAATCTTGTTTAATATCCTTATTAAACATAATTAACTTCTTTTTTCCATTACTAACCTTCTACATAGCCTCAGAGTAAAAGTTTTTCCCAGAATCAATAACCAAGATTTTCTAAGTTCTTAAAACTAGGTTGACCTCTCATAGTTTTGAATACACATATAAACTATCTCATAACCCCAAAATTTCTCTAAATGTAATTGTTTCCAGATTGGCAGTATACATCCCCTTATTCTATTCGAAACTTTTACCACATTTCTATCTCAAGTTTCCATATGGAACACTCCACATTTGATTTCCTTTAGATCATCATAAAATAACCAGTTACGTCTTCTCTGAGCTACATAATTTACGTCACTCTCCTTAACATTTTTCAGGCAAATGATATAAAGATTCAAGAGTTGTCAAGGTATAGCTGACAGAATTATACGAGATAGGGAATTGATATATCAGGACAGGTATATAAGACAGGGAATGGGTAGTAAAAATATGGCAGGAAAAGAATGATAATAGAATATGTTCTGCTTATCTATTTAAAAGAGGGACCCATTTTTTTTGAAACAAGAATTATAATACCAAATCCAAAATAAGGCCTAGCAAAATCATTGGTTTATTGTATTAAGAAGAAATAAATTTTTGTAAGAAGTTACACAAGGTTTATAAAATAGCTAAAGCTACATCCTAAGTAAACAATGAGAAACAAAACAAACAAAACAACAATAATTCCTTCTCTTTTTTTTGAATGACTGAAACAAAAGTAGCAAAAACATGTTCGAAAAATTTAAGGTACAATCTGATAATCATATGCGTCTATCCAAAATCATGGTACTTTAAATCCTCGTCATACTAGTGAGCAAGGCTACGATAATCACAGAGTCTTTGACTTATGCACATACCTCTAGAATCATGGTATTTAACATTTTTGCGATGCCGCTAGCTTGGCTGCGAAAACCTTAAATTTCCACACCCGAAAATATATCCAAATCAGACTATATGTCCTCACCATGCTGGCTAATGTGACTATATAAGACAAGATTTCCATAACTTAGATGTCCTAGCCCATATAATTTTATCTTGCCAAAATTAAATTAAATCAATGAATACCAAAAAATCAATTTATCAACGAATATCAAAATTCAGAAATGAACAAAATCCTTCAAATCATATAACTACAAACTCGGATGCTATAGCTAACATCAAGATTCAAATTTCAACAATCTTCATCAAAATCAATAAATACAAACTCAAATTCAATAATAATCCATCAAAATCAAATTCAATAGCAGAAAGTAAAGATAAATCAAATCAAGAAAAAAGAAAAGAGTTTTCAAATCGGAGTTAAACAAGATTCTCAAGGGTCATCCCAGGAATCTCTCAAGGGATCCTAATTGTGATTGAGTATCTTCAAAATATATCATAATCCTACTGCAGGCTGTAGTGATACTCTAGTTCGAATACCACTACACAAACTTGACCTGCATGGGCCACCACTAAAAACGTGTCACGACCCGCACCCTAGAGTTAGGGCACGAGAACGTAACAACACCCAGCCTACGCCGCAGTGTCGGCGGTAGAACGCTGTCCTAGGTCTCAATACATCTAACAGTATAAGACTAAACAGTTTATACTCTCCGAATGGGGGTACATAGCAGAATGTAAACTCAATCACATCTAAGGTAGAGCATAAAGGAAGATAGATAAAACATGAAATCAAAAAGAGATACAACAGATAGAAGTCTAAGTGTCTAAGATACAAACTCAGAATACATCTCAAAACCCAAATACAGTAATCCATAAATACAACTCAAGATGACTGAAATAAACTATAAGCAAAAACCCTAGCTATCTATGCAACCTCTACTGTCTCCTCTAGGCTAGCAGGCAACCTCCAGGCTATCTGTAAAATTTATCAACAGGTCCAGTCAGGACTGGAGCGAGTACAGTACATCTCAACAGATCATAGCAGGTTAGAAAATATAATCATGCAGTAGAGTAAATACAGGATCTGAAGAAATACAGTATTTAAACAAGAGAGAGAACTGTAACAGAAATATCTACTATAAATAGAGAACTAACAGTGGCTAGTGAGTCAGAGTACGAGATAGCACATGTGAACAGGACAGATTTGCACAGGATATCGAGGTGCACAGGATCTACACTACAATAGAATTGTTCACACAACTACTAGCACTCCCCCGTATCCCCAATCAATACACAAGGATCTAAACAGGTTATGTTATTGCACAGGATATCACATGGGGCCCATATAGGGTGCACATGATAGTATACATGGGGGCTCCGTGAACATAAGAGTACAAGATTCACAGGAGTACACATGTAAAATAGAAGCACAGGAGTACATGATGAAAGTGAAACGCACATGACACAATGTACCCGATGCTCCCGAGGGGGATAACATCGCATGAGAAGATCGATATAGTACTAATCCGTGATAATGTCGTGACAGCATCAAGTATAATCTAAAGCAGGAATATAATTCTAAGCAGGATATGAAATGATCAGAGAATGTACTCGCCTGATATCTGAATGTCCAAGGTAAAGATACTGTTCGAGGAGAGGTGCCTGGCTCCTAATTAGAACATCACAAGTCACAACATGTCCAGAAGGGTAATATAAGCACTACAATGCATTCTACATGAATCTAGGTCAAATTAGGCCAAAGTCAACCCTTGGTCAACTCTGGTCAACTGTACTAGTCAAACTAGGTCAAACTAGGTCATGTCCTAACCCACAAGTCTTACTAGGCCTAACTAAACTTATCCTAGCAAGCACATCAATACAAGGTTATACAAGCCAACATACACCCAACTCTATATAGCATACAATTATTCAATCAAATAGGCAAGAATTCACATTGGATATACACTAGGTAATCTATTACTTTAAACTATATATGTCTACACATATATACCATGCATATATTGGTATTCAACACTAGGTCTATAATTATGGCATTTCAAATGGTTATATAAACTTATATATTACAATACTATGCTAACATATATATAATATACATACATAGCTAAGTTAACTATATTCATAAATACTTATTTAAGAGGCGATGTGTGTGTATGTGAACATGGCAAAGGGGCAAGTGAGGGTTAAATGGACATACATAGTGTATACATATCAAAGAGTGTCAAAGTGTAAGTGAACATGTGTCAAGTGTGATAGTGTCAACATAGTGTAAGGGATACATGAGGTAATATAGGATTTGTGTTAACATAGAACATTACATCTCATTAACTTGTACATTGCATACATTACTATTATTACATTACATTCATGCTTGCATTCATTCATCATTCATTTATTCTCTTGCACCACTATATGCACCATACATTACATACTATAGACCTACATATTCATTACAAGCCATACTTATACATGCTTACATTATCACCTCATACATCATTTATTTAACCATTACTCATGCTTGCATTCTTTATTTAATTACATAATGTATATACATTAACATGGGTTAAAATTAAATAGAACATTATATTACACACAAGGGTGCACAAAATGCATATGCCGAATAATAACTCCTACTCTAATACTGTACCATCTCAGCATGAATTAAAATTAGAAGTATGTTATAGATCTATGTGTTAGCTTTCCGAAACTTCAAATGAATCGCATTTTTGTTTCCGGAAACTTCCGGAATCGCGAAACACCGAGAACGCGTTTGTCTTTCGTACAGCTGACACTCAAATAATTCTCCAGAAAGTTACATAAAGAGTTAGGCCTATTAATATATGTTTTGGAAAGCTAACTTCAATACGCTTCTTTTAAAAAAAATGGAAGATTAAACCGAGCTTTGAGCTAGAAGTTATGACATTTCTAATTTAGGACTGAAATTAAAAACGTGGATAAAAATCATGACGGATTTAGATAGTTTGAGCCAAAAGAATACACAATATATATCCTAATTATCCACAACAATAATAGCAATAATAATATGAGGAACACACTCACACAACTTGATTATAATCATCATGAACCATTTTACATATATAAATATAGATACACTCTCATTACAATATATATATAATAAATCTATATATGTAACATGAACACATCCACAACACAAAGGACACTCCTATAACCTCCAAATGGACACAAATGGACACAAATGGAGATACAACCATGGGGGTCATTCCTATGGGTTCAAAGTAGACCTATATGCATGAGGAAATGAAAAGGAGAAGGGATTTATACCTCCCGGTAGATCGAATCGAAAAAAAATCTTCCCGGAGCGACACCGACGTAGAGATTCCAAAGGACACGAACGAGCTCCGAATCCTCTCAACTTGGGTAGCTTCCTCCTTGGCTGGAATGGAGAAGGAAAGAAGAAGATTTGGTGGTGAAATGGAAGGATTTGGTGGAGAAATTGCTAGGAATTGCTCTCTAGGAATTTGGGGAAGAACAAGAGAGAGAAAATAGATGGATAATGACAAATGGGAGGCTCAACCCTATCCTTATTATGGCTGGCCATAAAGGTAGTTTTGTCCTATTAGGAAAAGTCCAAACCCCTACTAACCTATTCTATGAGTATTAGGAAGGGCTAATTGGTTGGGGCTAAATTAGTCATTCTAAAGTCTCTAATCACACTAACCTTATCCATAATAATTAGTCTAACCTCTAACTAAAATATGTCTATCATGTGGACTAAAATTAATATCATGTGGGCCATGTCTAACTAGTGTGTGGGTCCCACTAGAGTCAACTACCCCCGGGTCTCCGTTTCAAGTCGGATTGAGTTGAAATTCGAACCCGACTCAAATACCCCAAAAAAAATAATATCAAAATAATTCAAAGAGGTCAAATGCAAAAATCCTGAGGCCAAAATGATATTAAAATATTATACACATGGTTAGGCTCTAGGTCAAACAGTCTCTAGGTTTCACTAGCAAAACGTCAAAACCACAAGTCATTGATTTAAATAATTTAAAATGATTTAAAATCAGCAAAAATTATATCATAAATTAAATATCATTATTAAATAATTATAAACATGAAAATTTAAAATTACCCTTATTTGGGAAACTGGGTGCTACATTTATTGACTCGAAAATCGACGAAAATACTAGAACAGAGTAATTGAACGGACCAAACACCCAACTTGACGGACACTTTCTGAACATAATAGTAGGAGATTTCGAAAACCGCTTGAACAGACTTCTAGACAACCAAACCAGGATGGAAACGCTATTTTAGCATTCTTGTTGATTAATTGCTGTTTAAAATTAGGGTAAAGTTGACGAAAAATCTGTTTTAAAAATTAGAAAATTGTTCCACACGACGTGCGTCCCGCCATTTCGGGCAACGTGGTCGCGCACCGAAGGCATCGAACTGCATAACGCTTCGTGGTCGTGTGGGCTTTGACGGAATTCGAATTGGTCGCGTGTGCACGACGAATTTGGTGCATATTCGTCGAAATACACCGTATCGTACACTTTGTAATTCTCTAATTACTTTATGTACGCTCATCATATCGAGACAAAACTTGTGCCAACAGAACCGTATCATTTTTTTGGTCCTGTATGCCAAGTTTGGTCCGATTCTGAGACCGTTGAATCCGACGTCGTTTGCGGGCCCCATGGTCCTACTCAACGGGCGATTTGTGCACGGCCCGCCGGAATCCAACTCTGGACATACGGTTGGGTTCGTATCAAAAAATTAGATCCATAGACATGTAGTTTGATGACTTTAGAGACCATCTCTGGCACGCTTTTCGGTGCAAAACGGGTCCAACGGCGGACACCGTTTTTGCCCGAAATTACCGTTTTGCCCCTGTATCCAGAATTGGACTTAAGGACAGGCAATCCTAGCTAATTTGACTATTCTGATGATAGTACTATTTTTTCAGCATCCGGAGACTTCTACATGTTGACTGATTGTGGCTCATCGAGTGGTATAGTATTATTGGTTTCTCCTAAGGACCTCAGGCAAGTGCACTTTCTGATGCTTTCCAATTCATAGTAGTCTTTTCATTTTATGTCTATACATATATCTTGCTGCTTGTTGACACGCTCGTCACACGGAGTAGTCGGGAGGGGAAATACTAGTAAACGTGAACAAACCCAATTGCAATACTGAACGATAGCTAAGTCGTACCACTCACGTATGAGTTAGTTGTACCATTACTGAACGATAGCCATCATATGATGTGCTGTATTAGCCCAGCCATTCACGTGTTAAAAGGTATTTTACACCACATAGGTAGATGTCTTTTATTTTTCCTTTTACTTTTCCACCGTGCCATGTCATCAGTTTTCTTACTAGTTTTCATATTCTATATGCTATTTTTCATGTCTTGTTAATTCTATTGTATTTCACATTGTCGTTTTGTGTACTTGTTTCAATCCTGACTGGATAACCCATATTTTTCAGGTTTAGCCACGATCATTCTTAGCACTGGGAAGATTTGGGTATGCTGAGCCAACCTAGAAATAGCAATTGTATCATTTTCTTTAATTGTAAAACTTTGTATTTCCTTTAAATATAATGTTGTAAATGTTGTAATAATTTAGAAATGTGAATGAGCAGCAATATTTATTTTTGAGCATTTATTTTCTTGCGGCTTGACAGCGTTCTCCGCCGACTCTGCGTAGTAGGCTGGCACCGTCGTATCCGAAAAGCGGGTGCGGGTCGTGACAATAAGGTCCAACATCGACATGAGGAAAAGAATTTTCCTTATTGTCAATGTATAAGGTTTTCTTTGTGTCTATGTCGTATATTGATGACTTTGATTATCAGAAGATAAAGTCATTATTTCATAAACTTGACAGCCATATACTCGAAAGGAAAAAAAAAGTACAGAATGATCAATATTACATCATTTATAATTTGACTGCTACGCTTCGAATTAATCACTAATGGACTATCATCTCTTCTGCGTAGATTTTCCAAGATTGACAATCAAAGGAGGTTCTGGATCATTCGTACGAAATGTACGCCCTTTGACTTTGATCACAAGAGGTTGAACTTGGCTTTTAGCAGGAACATTCACTGACTCCTCAGATGAAGCTTGAGTTCTTCCTTTAACCTTAGCTTGAGTTCTTCCTTTAACCTTGATCATCCTGATTTGTTGATAGGTTGGGGTTGGATTCGCCCTTTGACTTTAATTTCAAAGGTTGCTCTTCTGGCGGATCTCGTTAATAGACTGATCTTCAGCAGATGATTATCTTCAGCCATATCTGATATCTCTTTCACGTGCTCTTGTTTGTAAAGCCTTGAGTCAGAAAAATAGGCTTCGACCCCTTGAAAGGATTGATATCAGCAAACTCAGTCTTCACCACTCCTTGGGGATCCACATACTTGAAGCATTGGGAGAGACGGGCAATCTCATGTAACCATGGTCTTCCAAAAGAAGATATTTTAGGATATATCTGATTAAAACATAAATGTTGCCTATTAGTTCGAAGATCACCAATCTGAATCTTCAAACGAATCTTCCCCAGTGGTTTGCTCTTCCAGAGTTAAAACCAACTATTGTGGTACTAGTGTAAGTCAGATCACTAGTAGGAATCCTCAATGGTCTTAGCATACTTGAAGAATTATGCTAATGGACCCAGATCATGTAATTCTGTCAACTTCAATGGATTCAATATACCCAGTATAAAACAAGGCCTATCATGCTTGTTATGCTTCAACAACATATCTTCTTGTGTAAAGGTGATGTTGGGAATTGCTTCCATCATACTATGACATTGTGGGCATGATTTGGTATATTGTCATGAGTCTTGAGTTGAGCTAAGCAGGAATCAGCTTGTAGCAAAGCTTCACTCAAAGTTTCGCGACTTTCTTTAGAATGGCGCAGCAATTTGAAGATAGATAATCTAGCCGGAGTATTAGCTAACTGGGCTAGAATATCAAATTTATAGGGTTTCATCACCACCCCCTGACTGGAAGTAGACTTCAACGGGATGTCGAAGCGTACCGCTTTCTGTTTTTCCTTTTCAACCACAGCAGGAGCAAAAAACGGTTGAGTTGATGGCGTTTCAAACATTCTCAGCTTCTTTGGAGGATCCCTCATAATCTTTGTGTACTCTTTTCCAGATCTTGTACCAGCAAAAGTTTTTTCTTCAGATTCAGAAGAAGGAAGTACCATATTGCAGGATTTAATCTTTCTTTCCTTAGCCTTCTTCTTGTGAGGATTGTTATGGGAAACCTCAGAACCTAATCCATAGTAGATTTTTGACTTTGAATTTGTAAAGGAAGTCGTATTCCTTTATCATAATTCAAACCTTCTGCCTTTTGAAAGTCATAACCCATCTCTTCATGAGAATGATAGATTGCTGACTGTACAAGTGAGTAGGCAGTGGACTTTCAACAGGCGGTTCCATAGAGGAAGAAGAAGAGATCTCTGACTACAGGAGAATGAGGAATAATGTCTCTATAGCTACAGGAGGAAAAGGATTCGGGATACGAGGAAAAATCCCTGTAGGAGCTTTTCATAAGCAGCAAAGACTTGTTGTGCCCTTTATAAGAAACCACTATTCATGGCTAGCCACTGCTGATGAGTAAGCTTGAGCTTGGCAGGAGGAGCCAGACTTAGGACATATGTTCAATCCTCTCAGTCTATCTTCCAAAGGAATGTCATCCATAGATGATCTAAATCATCAGGATCTGGAATAACATGAGAAATCATGTTGCAGGTTTTAACTTTCTTACCTTTCTTGGATTTTGAAGTTTTACCTTCATCTTCCATTTCAGGTACTAAGTCAGGATGTACCCACATAATTTCATCCTTCTTTAATGTAAGAGGCAACAATCCTTCATTTTTCTTCCTGGCAGGCGGGATATTCATAATCTTCATCGTCGCCTTCGGAATTGGGACAATTCCATCTGGTATTTGTTGTGGAGAAAATCTCCAAATTGAAGAGAAACCATATTGGTTGTAACCGTATGCTCATCATTGGTTAAAGCAATAGTACCACCATTTATCAGCTCTTGGATTTTCTTCTTCAAAACATAGCAAGCACTGGTAGGATGATTAATGTATCTAGATAGATACAATATTTAGGATTGTCAGTCAGATTTACCTCATTAGGCCTCTTTGGCTCCGGAATCTGGAGTTTACCACTCTTCACCAGACATTAGAATATCCCTGGGATATCACTTTCGTCAAAAGAGTATTCTTTTTTTGGCCTGAAGATTCCTGATTATTCGGCGTCGTTTTATTCTTGGAAAGATGACATAAGAGTGTCTTTTCCTTTCATTTTACGATTGCCGGTATTATCATCATGATTACTTTTTTTTTCTTTATCCTCAGAGGCGAAAATCATCCCATGTTCACGAGCCAACCTACCATTGGTCTCGGTAGAAACTGCTGCTATGATAAACGAAGCCCAATCTGTGAATTGGGAACCCGTGAAGACAGCGATAGATGGTCGCAAATTCATCTTACATGTATCAATCAGCGCTGAATCTGGCATACCAGGGCATCTTTAGAGTCGCCTGTCGGAAACATTCAATGAACGTCCGAGTATCTTCTTTCTTCTTTCTTTGCTTGATTTCTATTAAGGAGGACATGTTCATGTCCATACCTCCTTCATAGAAACGGGAGAGAACATTGCCTTAAATTCGTCAAAAGACAAATGCAATTGTCGGGTAAACTATGATACCAGTCGTAAGCTGAATCCGTCAAACCCCAATGAATACTCGATGAGAAGAGCATCATTTTTGCAAATGTACAGTCATAATATCAAAGTAATTGATATACTGACTAGGAGAAGCCTTTCCATCAAACAATACCATTGACTGTGGCTTGAATTTCGTGAAAGGGTACATCATTCCAATGAGGAGGATAAGGTTGCTTAATCCCTAACCTCTGGAGTTGATCCTTTTGCTTCAAAAACTTCAAACTGTGCTTTGAGCTCACGTACTGCTTGAATGGCTTCGCTGGTTTGTGGAAGCACGTTTGTTTGAAAAGTTGTTGGTTGTACCGTAATCCCCACCAGAGATGGTACATCTTCTGGAATGATGGGATCTGGAGATGCAGAATTTGGTTAACAACAGGCTCTTAGATATTCAAAGGTATATCAACCCCTTGGCTATCTTGAGTTGGTGCTGCTACTTGAACCGGTGTTACAATTGCTGGTTGAGCAGTTTGCTGAGCCGTTATTATCTGGTATATGCTTTGCATCATGTTAAGCATGTCTTTCAATGATTGCTCAACGACAGTAAGACGTTGTTCTGTATTAACAGATGACGTCTCTGGTTCGTCTCCAATAGCGTAGGATTCAACCTCTCTTGAAGATACAGAAGGATTAGTATAGAAGTATGAATCAACACTATCAGTTTCGGACTCAAGAGATTGAGTACCCCCAGCTTCAGAATCAGAAGTCTGTAATTGTCTTTGACCTGGGATTTGGGACATGTTCCGTCTAGGACGTCGTCCTCTGTTGGTGTGAGATGCCATATTGACTGATGCATATGACAACTCATCAGCTTGTTGTTTGGGCGCATTAAAATTCAATCGATCAAAAATTGGCCGTCTGGAAGCCGAGCAACAACATTTGATCACAATCTGGTGACACTCACATGAATCAGAAGGAGTAGAAGGAGTAGAAGGAGTAGTCTATTTTTACGCTTTTGTATTAGCAATTCACGTAAATCAGAAGGAGTAGAAGGAGTAGTCTTCTTTATTACATTTGGGGTAGCAAAACGTTTAGTCCCTTGTGTATAAAGAAGATTACTGGCTGCATTTGCAGAACCAAACTGTATATTTCTACGCGTTTGGAGTTGTGTGCGCAAATCTTGAAATTTTTTAGCACGAAGGACTCCATTTTTATTGCGTGTGATTTGTAGGTTTGGTACTTTGCGTAGAGCACTATAAGAAGGCTGTTGGTGTAGAACTAAAGTTTTACCAACAACATTTTACGCTGTATGCATTTAGGTACATTCACATTAGATGTAAAATGATCGTTGCAAATTTTATCTACACTGTCACATACAGGAGACTTACCTTTACGCATAGGGCGTAAAAATTGATTATCTACCACGTCACAGACGGGAGATTTTTCCTTTACGCGAAGAGCGTAATTTTTGTGTGTCTACCACGTCACAGACGGGAGACTTATTTTTACACTTAGAAGCACAAGCATTAGAGTCTGCCTCATTACAAATAGGAGACTCGTTCTTATGCACTGAGCGTAAAATTTGGTTTTTACCCACTGGGCGTAAAACCTGATTATCTTCACCGTCACAGATGAAAGATAACTTGCCACATTTAGAGTGCAACGCTGAAGTAAGAACTGCCTCATTACAAACGGGAGCCCCTACGATAGGAGTGGGAAGAATTCCCTTGCCATCAGAAGCAACAGAGAGAATAAAAGCTATTTTGGATTTAGGAATCCAAACTTTTTGTGCTTTGCAAGATTTTTGAACATTGGAGCAGCGAGAACCACCCCCAGTTCGGAGCATCTCTTCATAAGCAGTCTGGTTGAAGTGTACAACCAGAGTCTTCTTTGTCGATCCAATCGACACATCATCGTATTGAGCAATTGCCTGCTCGTCAGAGGAGAAGGTCTTCTCCAGCAGAGTCGCCATTTTTGTTTCACTTAACAAAATGTCTGGAAATCGGATTTTGAAAATAAAATAAGAAAAAGTACAAGAAGTACAAATTTGATTCTGGAAAGTATTGCTATGGAAGTCTGATATGTAAATAATCACTTTGTTCCTTGGACCATACGATAATGATGAAGATCACTGCTAGAAGATGAAAAATTGGAAAAACTAAGTCACCAGAAAGGTATCGACGCACTTGGGCACTGATGGCGAGGCCGAATGCTTTCCTGCTTTGCTTCACTCTGTTCTGGAAGAAAAGTTGAAGAAGAATGCTCCGAAAAATCAAAGTCTCTGGGCTCTGATCTCTATGTATTCTCTTCTCTCTCTCTCTCTCTCTCTCTCTGTGTTATATGAGAAAAATCAGTCTATTTATAGACTTGGCTTCTTGTGCGTAAAAACTCAGCAAAAGTTTCGTCTTTACACTAACAACTGCCACCCATGATCGAAGTCACTCTCTGCATACGTTGACACGTGTCCCATCATTTCAATAAGAATAGGATGCACGTACACACGTTATTCGAGATATGTGGCATGAAAGCCATGTAGGCAAACCACGTTCCAAATTGGTGAAGAAGAATATGGCGTAAAAACAACCCCAAATACTCCGAGCGTAAAGTAGTAGACTAGGCGTAAAATAGCCCTGACGTGGACTTTCCGCGTAAAGTGGTTGTTAAACAACCTTGAGCGTAAAGTAGCCCAAATAAACTTTATACACACGTCAACTTTTGAGCGTAAAAGCTCATACAGTCTCCATGAGTAAAAGAAGCCATATTGTGAGCGTAAAATAGCTCAGTCCACATACTAAACGACAACATTGGTCTCTGTGTAAAACAAATCCCTTCGAATTCTGTGATATATGCCATCATTAAATCTTCATGTCAGACTTTGTATTAAATGCAAGACTTGACAGCTTTGCCCAGCGAAAGTGGTTAGCCTGTCTTAGGCGTAAAACCATTGGCTTGACCCTGGCGTAAAACCATTGGCTTGACCCTGGCGTAAAGCGATTAGCCTGTAACAATAGATCATGTTGAGTGGAATGTTTCTATCTCTTTGACTCATTCCATGAAGCACTTTTTACGCTCCTACAAATACCATATTTATTAAAAAAAATCGTAGTAGAAATTTAGGGGTTTTACATTAGGGCACTCTAGTAAAGAGCGGAAGTTCGAAAAATCTGATCCATATCGGGACTGGGTGTAGAATTTTCCTTTCACATCTTGTCTCCGACGTCCATGTCTTCATCATGATGAGTCTCCCATCGAACGTCCAAGGTCCTCCTTGTATGACCCGCTCCAAATCCTCATATATGCCGAACCGAACAAAATAGAACCCGTTGCTGCGCGAGAAGAACTCTATACAACCTTTAGGGCGCATACTCGCTCGGCGTAGGCATTTATGTGGGAATAGAACGGTTGGTTGCCTAATACGTACAGAATAATAGTATTTTTCTAGTATTCCTTAGTCTCCGCGAGATCCTCCTCCGAGAAAGAAGCTCGTACACCATTAGCCACCTACTTTGGCTCGACAAAGTGCATCCTTCCCTGTTCAGTCGATTTTTCTGTGCGGACGAAGTCCGCCCATGATCTACCCGTCGACCGATCTCCCATTGGGGTCTTCCCTTTGTCCGCCGTTATTCCTGCCATAACTGGTGGATCAACCGTCCTCATCATCTCCTTCCTCGGCACGGTTGCGCCGCTCCTTTGTTTATATCCTCTCCAATTTTGATCCATCCTCCCTTTCCCCAAGGTGTTTCCCCGCCTACTGCCCCGCCATTGCTTGCTTGCATTGGCAATATGTTTACTTGCATCTTGTTCGTCTTCCCATTCCTCCCCCCCCCCCCCCCCCCCCCACGCCCCCCGCGTTCTTCTTTCTACGATCGTCCATCCACCATCTATCTCCTTGCCGAGATTTCCATCTGTGTCCCTCGGGTCGTTGCCGAGCCCTTGGATCCTACACCGGACAGTCGTTTGCACGAAAAACCCCAGCCGCTAGTGTTTGCATAGCCGCTAGGGTTATATATATATATATATATATTTTTTTTTTAGGGTTATATATATATATTAATTAAATTTTAATTAGAATTTGTTATGGATATATGTGGATAAAATGAGAGGGTATTTGGTTATGCGAGAGAAAGTTTAAAATTGTAATGTTCCATATTTTTTTTTGGATAAAAAAGAGAGTATTCGATTATAGAAAAGAAGAGAAAAATTTAAAATTAAATTATTTCATATTTTTTTAATAAAATAGTTGATGATATATATACGACTTACACGACTTAATTTGAAGCTGTTTCGAATTCTCCTTTACAATAGTAGAGATGTTTAAGTAAATAAAATTTACAGTTTGATCACCATATCGCAAGTTTCTCTTTGAGTTTTTTTAGTCAAATCGTATGGAATAGGCACTTACCTGACCATGCATCTCACAATTTTGTAATTAGGACAGTCCCAACGTGTATTTTTGAAAGAAATTATTTTCTAAAGATTCGGGCACAATCAAACCCCATTTAAAAAGAGTTTCGAAAGTACTTGAGAACATGGACTCTTGAAACATCGATTGTAATTGTTTACTACAGATTTGATTTAATGACACCAACATTCAACTGTTTGGCATAACAAACAAAGAACATGAATACAGCGTGGAACATAAAATAATTCCTACATACTTATGACCATTGTTTGTTTTTTATTATTTATTAATTATTGGGTTATTATTTGCACGACGAAACTCCATGTTGTACCATATAAGATATGATTAATTGATTGTACTATCAAACAAAGAAGAGAGAGAGAGAGATATGAAGCAATGGTTTAGCATATATGTATAATTGTCCGTTAGTTTCACATGAAAGCATGATATCCGAGTTGTGAATGGCGTGGACCAACCTGGACCACATTTGATTAATGATGCAAAAAATAATTTTAGATTCTTAACCTCTCTTTTTATTTCATATTTGAGACGAAATTTGATTATTCTTTTTATGTAAATAGTCACATAAATTGGTATAGATTTACTTGTTGAAATTATTCAATAATTATGGGACCACACATGTAAAATTAATTATGTTTGACTATCTAAATAATTAAGCCAAATTAAAGTGGTCTATTTGAAAAATTGGCTTAAGGGTATAATTGTCATGGAATTAATGTGTAGATACCGAAGATAATTCTAATTTGATGAGGGGCCAAATTAGAAATATCACAACACACATATCTATATATATGTGTATTCATTAGGGTTATAGTCCCCAACTCATACGGCACCAAGAGAGAGTTTTTCTATTCTCTTCTGTATCACCATCAACAAAGAGAGGAACAAAGATTTCATCTTTGTTATTAAGGGCCGTAGCGGGTTGGAAGATCAAACCCCATAAAGAGACGTATGCTTCAAGATCTGTCAAGCAAAAGCAATGGATTCAGGTACGCTTCCGCAATCAATTTAATTTTGTTCTTCATCTCATGAATCGACAGGGTACAATAAAATTTCTAACAAGTGGTATCAGAGCCTCCTTGTTTGATTTATGAGGTTGAAGGTTTAGATTTAATTTTTGTTGTTGTTTAGGAACCCTAAATCGTTAGGTCTAATTTAATTTAAAGAGAATATTTTGCTATCCGCTTATTTCTATAATTTATGTTATTATAAGCTTATTCGATGACATGTTTATAACTTCTCTCGGGTATTTGGTTGACACGAAGGAATATGTACTGTCAATATTGTTCTTTAGAAAAAAAAAACAACCTAGTGTTTCAATTGGTCCAAAATCGGGAGGCATTGTGGACTCGGAGATGGTGGATTCAATTTGTATGCATTGTATGCATGAGTGCCTTATACAAGTGTAGAATTAGTTTACTTGCTTATAAATCCGAGCCAATTTTGCTAATATGGATGCTGAGGTTATACAAGTGCCTCTTTTATGCTCATGTCAGGATATGGATGATGAGGATATGGATATCAGTTTACTAAAAATTGTTAATCATGAGTTGGTAATTGCTTATAGTTATCATCGGTTTATAAGACAAATATTTGTTCTTTATCATATATTTACAATGGCACTAATGTATAGAGTGGATTATTAGAATATTATATAATATTTTCTAATATTCGACATCAATTTTAAAATATATACATAATTTGATTGGCTCGATAAACATCTTTTGGATAGAATACAACAAACTGGAAAAGATGTTTCAGAATATTTATGTTGTTCTCTTTTTATTCTGATATAGTTGAGCAAGAAGATAATGACTATTTTGTATAAAGACTATGATTCATTTTGCTAACACCATCTTTTGGCTAATTTTGGTTATGATTAAAGAAGATATCTTTTGCCATATTTATATGATTTGGTCAATAGAAATTGTTAGATTTCTTATGTGCATCAATATATGCCAAAGTGATTTAATTCATGCTTTAGATTATGCAAAAGATTCACATGTGTATCATTTAGTAGAAAATTTTTGGTATAATCTTTATTGATTATTTGGTGTAATCTTTTGATGCATATATTCAGTACAACCTAATCTGTTGATTATTGTTTAAATTTAAATATGCATGTGCATAAAGTTTTGGACATGATTCAGTTTTATAAAATTTAGTCAACATTCAATTTTTTGGTGCCTTTTATGACTAGTAATAGTTGTCCAATATTCTAAGTAGACTCATTGAAACAAGATGTCGCCAAAGTGACCTCTCTTGCGTAGATAGTCTATGAGGGATGTCGGATGTTTGTGTGTGTATATTCATGCGGGTATTAGTCGGCCCAAAAGAAGGTTAATACTTGGCCGAATTGCACACATACTTGTGGTGATAAATGTGTGACAATTATACGATTTACATGTGATAATAACCCGATCCAAAGATAGGCTTATTATTTGACATGACTTATTGTCAACATTTGATCACTACACCAAGGGTACCACTTGCAGTTAATATCATTGTCCAAAGACTTGATATTAATGATGCACTAGGTATCTTGAGATGGGGTTCACCATTATTTAAATTTGTTTGACTATCTTTTATTCTTTGGTTATTAATTAGAGAATATTTATTTATTTATTTTTTGTTCTCTTTTCAGCTAATGTTGCTACAATATCTGCTAATCTGAACTCAATTCCAATGCTTAACGGGACAAACTTCAAGGACTGGAAAGAGAACATATATATTGTTCTCGGCTGCATGATCTAGACCTTGCACTTAGGATTGAGCGTCCCACTACTCCTAAGGATGACAGTTCATCTGGTGACAGAGCGAACTTCGAGAAGTGGGAACGCTCAAACCACATGAGTCTAATGATCATAAAGTGCGGTATTCCAGAGACATTCAGGGGTGCAGTATCTGATGAGGTTACTAATGCCAAACAATTTTTTGCTGAAATCGAGAAGCGATTTGCAAAGAATGATAAGGCGGAAACAAGCACACTTTTGTTGCGCTTGATTACCATGAAGGATAAAGGCAAAGGTAACATAAGGGAGTATATCATGGAGATGTCTCATATTGCTTCAAAACTTAAGGTACTTAAGCTCGACTTGTCGGATGACTTGCTCGTTTATTTGGTATTGCTCTCACTTCCTACACAGTACAATCAGTTCAAGGTCAGTTACAACTGTCAAAAGAAAAAAATGGACTCTAAATGAGCTGATTTCGTACTGTGTACAAGAAGAAAAGAGATCGAAGCAAGTTAAAACTGAAAGTGCTAATTTGGCTACCACCCCTAAAGACGAGTATAAGGGCACTAAGCGAAAGAATACAGAAGCTACTAAAGGTCCAGTACAAAAGAAACAACAAACTGAGGCTAATGGTTGTTTCTTTTGTGGCAAGCCGGGACACGTAAAGAAGGAATGTACAAAGTACCACGCATGGCGTATAAAGAAAGGTACATTTCTTAATTTGGTATGATTTAGCTTCAGTATTAAGAAACACATGGTGATTAGATTTTGGTACAACTACTCACATCAGTATTTCTATGCAGGGTTGCCAGATCTACCGAAAGCCAATTGATAGTGAAAGACACATCTATATAGGAGACGGCAAGTCGGTAGAAGTGGATGCAATAGGACAAATTTTGGATATTAGTTATTGTTGAATTTGATAGACAATTTTATCTAAAGCTTTTATTGTACCGTCTTTTAGACAAAATTTAGTTTTAGTTTTCTTGTTTGACAATCTTTTTTATCATTGTTTATTTGGGAACAATAAAGTTTGATTTATCTTTAAATTCAAAATAATGTTGGTATTATTTTTTTTAAATGTTCGTGACATGCTATTATCACTAGAAACTATTGTGTCCTATAAAGAAACCTTGCATATGGAACCACGTGGTACTAAACACAAAAATAAAGATTTTTTTAGACGAGAAGTGTAATATTTTTGAGGATGTTGAGTTTGGGGGAGAAATAAAGTCAATGACATTGTCTTTGAGGAGGAATCGATTGCAATTCCTACTATCACTTTTGACGATGTGCAAGATTCTGCACCTGTCATTGATCAAGAAGTGAATTCAGAGCCTCAATAAGACAATGTCGAATTACCTCTATAAGTCGATGTTGAGCTACCTCAATAAGACAACATAAAGGCACCCCCTATTCAAGATAAGGTAATTGTTTCTGAAGAAAAAAACTCAACAACCTCAAGAGAAGAGGAAGGGATTGTTTATTAAAGAGACTTTCTCTTCGATTTCTTTGAAAGACTCTTTTAGACCAATCATAGTACTTGTTGTACATTTTAATATTGAGCTACATCAAATGGATGTCAAAACGGTATTTCTCAATGGTAACATTGACGAAATAATTTATATGGTGCAACCAGAAAACTTTGTGTCAAAAGACCCAAAGAATATGGTTCGCAAACTGACAGAATCTATTTATGGAATCAAGCAGGCTTCTCGTCAAAGACACTTTGAGTTTTAACAAGTAACTATCTCGTTTGGTTTTGAGATGAACACTGTTGAAGATTGTGTGTATCACAAGTTCAGTGGGAGTAGAAATAACTTTCTGGTTTTGTACATTGATTGAAGTATTTAATGCAAACCAGGTGACACATCTCGTTAAAGGAGACATATTCGATCTCAAATAAGTGCCCTAAGGTTAGCCTTAAAATTAAGAAAATATAATAGATTTTTCCTTCATGATCAGTTGTAGGGAGTCTAATGTATGCACAAGTATGTATGCGTCAGGATATTGCGTACATAATTCGGATGTTAGGCAGATATTTAAGCATATATGGATGGATCATTGGGTAGCAGCCAAACTACTTAAGTAATTAATAGAGAACAAGAAATTATATGCTCTTTGTAGGAGATGGAATAATTCTGGAGATCATAAGGTATTCCGACTCCGATTTTGTTGGATGCTAACACAGCAGGAAATCCACATCAGGTTATGCTGACTAATGGAGATATATTTTGGATGAGTGTCAAACATGCACTCATAATTTCTTCCATCATGAAAGCAAGGTTTATAACACGCTGTGGGGTATCTATTCAGGGAATATGGTTGCAAAATTGTCACAAGGCTGCGCCTACAGTACGGTGTTGAAAGACTACATAAAATTATGGTGTGACAATAAATCAGCAGTATTGTATTCCAATAACAACAGAAACTTGTATAAGTCAAAGGACATTGACATAAAATTTCTAGTTGTGAATGAAAGAATTCAGAATGGTTATAGTGTTCATATAGCACATTAGGACAAACTTCATATTAGCGGATCCGCTCACAAAAGTATTATCACCCAGGGTCTTTCATGAGCATACTGCTCATATGGGTGTTAATTAAGAATATGACAATAAAGTGGGAGTTTGTATTTTATGTATTTGGGTGCTATTTGGTTTTGGGCACATTTATGTATTAAAGTATTTTGGATATTTATCTGATCAGATATATGAAAATTCAGTTCATTCTGTTTTCATTATGTTAAAGTATTGATCTCATTAAAGTTAAGGAGGACCAGTTGGAAATAGACATGTATTGATCACATTACGTGTAATTTTCATGCTACGCATCAATGATTGATCTATGTCGTTTAGCTATATTGGTATATGTGACCATTGATGGTTTAGTTACGCTATATGTGACGAAGGCCGCTTTGATCCTATGTTGATATGGTTAATGGACGAGATTGTCCGGATATACCCTAAGGATTAAGATAGCAATTTATGAGCTCAGGTTAACACAATTATAAGGTTACATATGTGGCTCAGTGGAAGATTGTTAGAATTATTCAATAATTATGGGGCCACACATTAAAATTAATTATGTTTGGCTATCTAAATAATTAAGCCAAATTAAAGTGGTCTATTTGAAAAATTGGCTTAAGGGTATAATTGTCATGGAATTAATGTGTAGATACCGGAGATAATTCTAATTTGGTGAGGGGCCAAATTAAAAATATCACAACACACATATCTATATATATGTGTATTCATTAGGGTTATGGTCCCCAACTCATACGGCCACCAAGAGAGAGTTTTCTCTATTCTCTTCTGTATCTCCATCAACAAAGAGAGGAACAAAGATTTCATCTTTGTTATTAAGGGCCGTAGCGGTTTGGAAGATCAAACCCCATAAAGAGACGTATGCTTCAAGATCCGTCAAGCAAAAACAATGGATTCAGGTACACTTTCGCAATCAATTTAATTTTGTTCTTCATATCATGAATCGACAGGGTACAATAAAATTTCTAACATTACTTACAAGTATTACGGGGTTTGCATATGAGTCCATCAATTCTTCTCCCACCCTCATTTTTTTTTTATATGCTTGGACTGGACTAAGGGGCTATTTGGTTCAACAAAGTAAGTCGAACTGAAATCAGACATTTTGTATACGCATGTTATGCGTACCCTGGCTTTGCCACTTTGGAACGTGGAAGTGACAAATTCATAAATCATTTGTTAGGACGTGTTTTTGGATACTGTATGAAAAGATGGTAGAAAAATTATATGGTTTCTCCCTTTTGGAAACCGAGCTCTAAATTATATCATTGGGAAGTACTGAAATATGCTAGCGGATTAGAACAACCGCCTGCTGGGTGATGGAGATCACCGTTATTCAAAATGAGATTCGGCCATCTTCATCTATATGCTTCCAAAAATTAATAATTTTGGAAGAACTTTTGAAACGCTCTGTCGCCTCCCTTCGTGGACGAGCACAAAATGTTTTGTAATAAAAACATATGGAACAAAAATGCACTCGATTGTTGTCACTACAAGAAAAAATAGTTTATGTGACACGTAAATTTGTCACAGAAGTTGTAAAACTTGTCACAACGTATCTTCTGTGACGAGTACAGTGACGATTTACTTCCGTTACATATACATCCGTAGCTAAAAGAAAAAGTGACAATTAAAATATGGCATTACAAAATATTTTCAACTGTGACTGGCAAATCTTGTCATTGTGCCGTCACAAAATATTTTCAACTGTGACAAACAAATCTTGTCATTCTTTTCATGACAACATACATCGTCACAATGAATGTAATAAGTGACGCAGATGTCATCACAAATAGTATGTTATTGTAATAAAAATAAATTTATATATTTTGATTCTATGTGATTCGAACATACAACCTTTTACTCCAAAATTAAAGATCATACCATTACACCACAACCCTTAGTTTGTTAAAGAAAAATAATAATATATATAAATTTCGTCAGAATACTTCTTAAGTGACATAATACACCTTAAGAGGCAAATTTACTATTACAATTCTTTGAAGTCACAAAATACACCTTAAGTGACAAATATTTCACTTGTCACATAAAACTTACTGCTATAATTCTATAATGAAGTCACAAAATACACTTTTAGTGACAAAAGTTTTTTACTTGTCACATAATACAGCTTAAATGACAAGTATTTCACTTGTCACAATGAACTTGTTGTTACAATTCTTTTAAAAAAAGTCACAATTTACACCTTAAGTGACAATAATTTTCACTTGTCATATTATATACTTTAAATGACAAATATTTTCACTTGTCACTTGTCACTTGTCACATAAAACTTGTCGTTATAATTCTTTAAATATGTCACAGAATATACCATAAGTGACATGTATTTTTATTTGTCACATAAATCTTGCCTTTGACATGAGTCGAAAATTAAAATTTTATTTCAGTGACAACATTTTGTGACGATCAATAAAAATATAGTCACTGAATGATTTAACTATGTGACGATAAGCAATTGTTGTCACAGAATCAAATTATGAATGACAACTAAATTTACTTGTCACGGAAATAACCATTTCAATGACATATTTTACACTTGTTACAAATTAATTATCACGCAAATCCGAATTTCTTGTAGTGTGTAGAGGATTCTCTACTCTTCTCTCGTATGTATAGTAAGTGTCGGAACATACAATATATACGAGAGCAACCCCCTAATTAATCTGTTGAAATCGTCCACTAAATAAGTGGGCGTAAGAACATGGAGTATAATTTCATAATAATTGGACAATTACCAACAAAACAACCTCTAGCTACGATGCTAATTAGGGGTGAGCATTCGGTTTATTCGGTTCCAACCGAACCGAATAACCGAAAATCGAATTGGACCGAAACCGAATAAGTTAAACCGAAACCGAACCGAATTGGCCAACAACCGAACCGAACCGAACCGAACCGAGTTAAATCGGTTCGATTTTCGGTTTATGGGTTTATTTGTGTTTTTTTGTTAATATATATAATAACTAACTATACCTAGATATATTTAGTATATACCTATAGTATATACCTATATATATTTAGTATATACCTATAATTAATACACACACCCACACACACACACACACTATATATATATAAACTAAATTTTCTTATTCGGTTTTCGGTTTTGGACCGAAATCGAAATCCAAAATCGAAACCGAAACCGAATAAGAAAATTTAGTATTTTCAAAACCGAAACCGAACCAATTTTTTTTAAAACCGAACCGAATCTCTTATTCGGCTCGCTTCGGTTCGATTTTCGGTCCAAAATCGAATAATGCTCACCCCTAATGCTAATCAGTTCTGCGAAGCTGCCTGTGTAGCTCTTCGGAATGATGTCATTGCCACTTTGCAGACCTGTAGCTCGGTGCTGCTATACTTCCGTGAAGGTCCTAGCTCCAAGAACGAAACACAAAAGTACGATGGATGCGAACGTGCAAAGTTTAGAATCCACATCTCTTAAATCCCTTATAAGGTTATATTCACTAGTGAAATGTTTGTAACACTAGTACGAGAGGTAATGAGTTGATATATGTTCAAATTGCAGCTCAAACAAAATTTAATTAAAATAGAAGAAAGTCTTGTTAATCTGGGGCGACCCTGGTCCAGGACAGGTCGGACGACGGCACAGGACCCCCTGACGAAACGGGACACCAACATAGAACTATTTACAATAGAACTAGTATGTATCATGTATCTCTTTTAACACAAAGTATTGTGGTCTATTGGTTATAATGCTAGACTTATATTTAGCAGGTCCTTCGTTCAAATTTTGACTACAACAAAATTTTATTTTATTTATACTTTTTTTTTAAATTATATATGAGGGTCCATTTTCGAAGTTTTGCCTTAGGCCCCCATTAGCTCAGGGCCGGTCCTGTTGTTAATAAGTAGAGAAAAAGACAGGTAATAATTGGCCTTATTTCAAAAATAAATAAAAAACTTGGTAGATTATTTAACTACATCTAATTCCAACTGGTAAAAAAAAAAAAACTATAGAAATTGCGATCGCAAGATTTATTAAATAAAGTTTCTCGTAATTTGTTTACAAGTTTTGCCTCATAGTTTGTTATATTTCACTAGTAAAAACACGTGCTCGCATGCAAAATATTTTTCTTTCTTTCTAATTTTAACAAAAAATAATTTAATTATATCAAAAAATATATATATATATATATATATATATATATATATATATATATATATATATATATATATTTTATTTTAATAAAAATGGCTAAAGCCTTCATTGAAAAGAGGAAAGACGGGTTGGAATCGGGAGATAGTCCGAATTCCTACAAAAAGTGGGGGTAGCCCTACCAAAGGTTCTGACTACAAAAGCCATAGAAAACATAAACCATTAAACGTTTTTTTTTTTTTTTTTGGACAGCAACGAAAAACTGAAATTCAAAATTTGAATTTCAAAGGCCCAAAGCGGTCACGTGGGGGCGTTGGGCCCGAGAGCGGCACACTGCCCCAGGGATGGGGCACGCGTCACGAGTAGGCGCACAGCGCGAGGGGACGCGAAGCCCGGGGATGGCGCGCGGCCCGGGGCAGGGGCCTCCAGCGAAGGGTGCCGGAGGCGGAGGGGTTGGACCCGACCTCAGGGGAGAGGGGAGGGGGGGGGGGGGCGATCTCCAGCGCGGTCCGACGAGGACGCCGGTCAGAGAGAGGAAAGGAGGAGGAGGGGGGGTAGGGGGGGGGGAGACGACCAGAAGCGGGGGGCCACCGCGCCCAGAAGGGACGGGGGCCCGGCGCAGAACTCGAAGCGGAGGACCGACGGGCCAGGAGCTGGGGAGGGGTGGTCCGGCGAGGGATCTCGAGGGGGGGGGGGGGGTGGAGCACTGGCAAGGTGCGAGCAGGCCGGAGGAGGTCCGCCGGGAAGGGAGCCGGGGAGGGGGGAGGGGGACGCGGCCTGAGTAGGGGGAGGAGGACCGCCAGGGGACGGGGTCGTCCCGAGGCGGTGGGCGCACAGCACGAGCGAGGGGGACTCGGGGAGAGAGCCGGGGAAGGGGACTCGGGGAGGCGCGCGAGGCGCCAACAGCCACCGGAGAGGGAACGGGCGACGGGGGATATATATATATATATATATATATATATATATATATATATATATATATATATATATATATATTAAGATTTGTAAAAATTAATTAAATTATAATTATAATTTGTTATGGATATTTGTGGATAAAAAGAGAGGGTATTCGATTATCCGAGAGAAAGTTTAAAATTATAATCTTTTATAATTTTTGTGGATAAAAAAGAGAGTATTCGATTATGCAAAAAAAAAGAGAAAGATAAAATTAAATTATTCTGTAATTTTTTTAATGAAATTGTTGATGATATACATACACGCTTACACGGCTTAATTTGCGGCCGTTTCGAAGCCACCTTATAAGAAGCCCCCTTAATTATAATAGTAGTGATGTTTAAGTAAATAAAGTTTACAGTTTGATCACCATACTGCAAGTTTCTCTTTGAGTTCTTATTTGAGTTTTTGACCATGCATATCACTTTTTTGTAATCAGGACTCTCCCAACGTGTATTTTTGAAATATTATTTTTTAAAGATTCGAGCACAATCACATCCCAATAAAAGAAGGATTTCGAAAGTACTTAAGAACGTGGAACTCTTGACATAGCGATTATAATTGTTTTCTACAGATTTGATTTAATGCGACCAAACTGTTTGGCATAACAAACAAAGAACATGAATGCAGCGTGGAACATAAAATAGTTCCTATAACCATCGTTTCTTTTATTATTTTTTATTTGTGCGAGGAAGTTCCATGCTTGAATGTACCATATATGATATTGATTATAGGGTTATGTAGTACTAGGGTCTCACATAATAAAGGTTATTAAAATTTAAGTCTGGAACATTATGATTTGGATTTCGAAATTAATGTTCCTACGTTAACAGTGATTTTGGAATCTAAATTTTAACGTTGAACAATTTTGAAATCCAAATCTTAATATATATATATATATATATATATATATATATATATATATATATTGTCCATTAGTTTCACATGAAAGCATGATATCAGAGTTGTGAATGGCGTGGACCAACCTGGACCACCTTTGATTAATGATGAAAAAAATAATTTTAGATTCTTGACCGTTCTTTTATTTCATATTTGAGACCCAATGACTACTCTTTTTATGTAAATAATCACATAAATTGGTATAGATTTACTTACAAATATTATGGGGTTTGCATAAGTCCATTAATTATATTTTATTATACACAACTCCCAACCTCTCTCTTTTTTTTTCTTTTTCCTTTTTGCTCATGCATGGACCGGACTAAGGGGCTCTTTGGTTCGACAAAGTAAGTCGAATTGAAAAATAGTGAAATCGATATTTTGTATACGCATTTTATACATTGACAAAAAATTTCACTTTATTCATTTGGATGCTTCGAAGAGGTGGAACGTGTAAGTGACAACTTCATAAATCAAATGTTTGAATGTTTGTTGAAGCAGTGAAGTTGAAAGTGGAACTTTTTGTAATTTTTATATTTGGATATTGTATGAAATGATGGTAGAAAAATTATATGGTTTTTCTTTTGAAAACTGCGCTCTAAATTATAGCATTGAGAAGTACTGAACTATGCTAGCGGATTAGCACAACCGTCTGCTGGGGTGATGAAGATCACCGTTATACGAAATGAGATTCGGCCGTCAACGTCTATTAGGCCTGTCAATGGAAGCTTATTGGTCGGATATTGGCGTTACCATATCCGAGCCATTAACTATCGGATATATCCGATAACTATCCGATATCCGATCGGATATCAGTTTTGGCTACCGTATCCGTTACCGATAATTTTAACGGATATCGGATAACATCTGAACCAATAAGATTACTAAAAAATAATTTAAAAAGGGAAAAAAAAATCAGAACCAGCAGATTTTGTCAAGAAACAACTTATTTTCACATTGAAACGACAGATTTTGTTTAGAAACAGCAGATTTTCACATTTAAATATCAGAAGCAACATATTTCCACATTGGAACAACAGATTTGGTCATATATATGTGCAGATTTTTACATTGAAATATCATAAGCAGCAGATTTTTATGCATACATTGAATACATTTACACCAAAAAAATTTCCAATCAAGCACATATAACTAATAGTCTCATGCATACACTGACAGGCCTAACGTCTATATTCTTCCAAAAATTAGCAATTTTGGAAGAACTTTTGAAACGCTATATGACACCTCCCTTCGTGGACGAGCACAAAACGTTTTGTAATAAAAGCACACGGAAACAAAAATGCACTCGATCGATTGTTGTAGAGGATTCTCTCCTCTGCTCTTGTTTGTATAGTAAGTGCTGGAATACACAATATATACGAGAGCAAACCCCTAATATGCTGAAATCGTCCACTAAATACGTGGGCGTAAGAACATGGAATATAATTTCATAATAATAGGACAATTACCAACAAAACAACCTCCAGCTACGAAGCATACGATGCTAATCAGTTTCGCGAAGCTGGCTGTGTAGCACCGGGAAATGGTGCCATTGCAATCCTGTGGACCCGTAGTTCGGTGCTGCTATACTTCCATGAAGGTCCTAGCTGCAAAGTTTAGAGTTCATCTCTCTTAAATCCCTTTTAAGGTTTTATACACTAGTATGAGAGGGAATGAGTTGATATATGTTCAAATTCCAGCTCGAACAAAAATTAACCAAAATAGAAGAAATCTTGGTAATAAGTAGTGAAAAAGACAGGTAATAATTGGCCTTATTTAAAAAATAATAAAAAATTGGTATATTATTTAACTACATCTAAATCGAACTGGTAAAAAAAAAATCTAACTAACTAAATATTTCTGAAAAAGAACAACATAAGAAGTAGAGGGAGGCCCGATTTGGGAATTGCTCATCTTGGTTTATTTTCTGAAGAAGCAGTTTCTTTTTTTTATTACAACCCATACACGCCTACACGCTGTTATGACTGGAGGGTTCTGTAGTGAATAATTGTTGTGTTTTTATTGATTGACTACTCCACTACTTATAAGGAGTCTAGCTCCTCTTCATACTACATTTTTTCAATGTGGGACTAAATTCCTTATTAGTTCTCAACACTCCCCCTCAAGATGGACGATAGATATTAATCATTTCCATCTTGTTACATAGCTTCGACAGACTTAATGAACTAATTAGACCCTTAACAGTCTGCCACTTGTCATTCTGAGCGAACATGATCAATCTTCAGTATCCCTTGTTCCAGCTTCTCTTTGATGAAGAATCGATCGATCTCGATGTGCTTCGTTCTGTCGTGCTGAACTGGATTGTTAGCTATACTTATTGCAGCTTGACTATCGCTCAGAAGACGTAACGGTGCTCCCTTGTCCAGCTTCAACTCTGTCAGCAACGCTTTCACCCACAGCAATTCCGACATTCCTAAGGCCATTGCTCTGTATTCTGCTTCAGTTGTAGATCGTGCTACCACTGACTGTTTCTTGCTTCTCCATGAAACCAAGTTTTCTCCTACAAAGACACAATATCCCGTGGTAGACCTTCTATCGTCTATGCAGCTCGCCCAGTCTGCATCGCAGTATCCCTCAACTTCTATACATCCAATCTTCTTGAACCATAGCCCTTTTCCCGACGTCCCTTTCAGATATCTCAAGATCTGAAACACTGCATCCATATGACCCGTTCTTGGATCATGCATGTAGCGACTTACTACACTCACCGCAAATGAGATATCAGGGCGAGTGTGTCCCAGATAAATCAATCTCCCTACAAGTCGTTGATATCATTCACAATCAACTGGCTCTCCTGCTTCTGCTCCCAACTTGCACTTTTGGTCAATTGGAGTGACTGCTGATTTGCATCCCAGCATCCCTGTCTCCTTTAGCAGATCTATTGTGTATTTTCTCTGTGAGAGAACAATTCCTTGTTCGCCTTCACACACCTCGATACCTAGAAAGTACCTCATCGCTCCTAAATCCTTCACTTCAAACTCCTTCGCGAGTTTTGACTTCAGCTTAGCGATCTCGACTTCATCATTACTTGTGATTACTATATCATTCACGTATACAGCAAGTATAGTGATGTGGCCTCTTGCATGCTGAAGAAAGATCGTATGATCTGCATTTGCTTGATGGTATCCCATGCCTGTAACAGCCTTTCTGAATCTGTTAAACCAGGCTCGAGGTGATTGTTTGAGCCCATATAACGACTTTTTTAGTTTGTACACTTTTCCATGCGATGTCCCTCCGTCTGATTCTGTAGCGTAGCACCCTGGCGGGAGTTCCATGTACACTTTTTCTTGTAGGTCCCCATGGAGAAAGATATTCTTCACATCTAATTGGTATAGCTTCCACCCATAGTTTGCTGCAATGGAGACCAGAGTTCTTACGGTACTCATTTTCGCTACTGGAGCAAACGTCTCATCATAGTCGATGCCATATGATTCTGTGTATCCCTTTGCAACCAACCTCGTCTTGTATCGTTCCACCTTTCCTTCTGACGTCTCCTTTACTGTGTACACCCATTTGCATCCTGTAGAAGCATGAAAAAGAATAATAATTCATATGCGGCCCAGACTCAACATGCGGCTCAAAAGCTCGAAGAATCTTATGCGGCTCGGAAAGACCCAGAGAGCCGCATGCGGCTCAGGGACTATGCGGCTCAGGAAAAGCCACGTGGCCTCAAGCGGCTCAAAACAGGCCAATGACAGCTGGCCATAATTACTTCCTGCAGCTGGCCATTTAATGCCCTGACATAAAGTGACAGCTCTCACGGCTCTGACATAATGAGGAGACGCGTCAGGCTCCTCAAAAGACGAGAAAATCTCTGAGACAGCCGGCACAATCCGCAAAGTCCAAAGAAGCTCTCCATGCGGACCGCCCAGTTGGGGGTTCACCCTTATGCGGCTGCCACCCCCATGCGGCTGCCACTCTCATGCGGCTCGGATTATGGGGGCCACCCCTATGCGGTTCAGTTGGAGGCCACCCTTATGCGGTTCAGTTGGGGTTCACTCTTATGCGGCTGCCACTCTCATGCGGCTCGAATTGTGGGGGGCCACCCTTATGCGGTTCAGTTGGAGGCCACCCCCATGTGGCTGCCACTCTCATGCGGCTCGAATTGTGGGGGGCCACCCTTATGCGGTGCAGTTGGAGTTCACTCTTATGCGGCTGTCACTCTCATGCGGCCGCCACCTTCATGCGGCTCGATAGTCGGGGCCACACTCATGCGGCTCTGCCAGGACGTTCCGTCTATGCGGCTCGCAGCACAATGGCAGTAGGGACACGTGGCAGAAGATCGACTGAGACTTATTTCCCCGCGTTCGTACGACTCTCAGCATAATGGCGGTTGGGACACGTGGCAGGAGATTGACCAAGACTTATCCTCTCGGATTTGATGCTATCAACAAATAATAACAATGCAGATTTGTTGCAATCAACATTAACTGCCCAGATCGATTTCCAACAAACCATGCAGATTTGGTGCAATCAACATTAGCTGCCCAGATTTGTTACAATCAACATTAACAGCCCAGATTGATTTCCAACAAACAAGATCTAGGCTAATATTAACCAAATCCCGAACCGCCCACTTTTTAAGGAACAATTAATACACACCTTACTTATCACAAAGCCCTATAAATAGCAAGGTGCCATTTCCTTGCAAAGGCCTGGACACAAAGAGCGGCGAAGACACAAAGAGAAGTATAGAGCAAAGAGCATCCAGCAAGAACATTTCTTCATCAGAGCCAAAGCGACGTCCGATCGTCCAAGGAGTAAGGCAGAGTTGATAGCACTCTCCCGAGCCTCTACCGTTACTGTCACGACCTGATCCCAAATTATTAGGTCGAACCGGATCATGCCCAGCCTGTGCCGTTGTGACACGGCGGCAGTAAGCTGTTCTATATGCATGTATTCACAACAACATCTATATATTTGTCACAACTCGAATATACAAAAAAATTTAAAACTTTTATTCAACAATTGAAAAGTGCAACTGGAAATGAAAGAACTGAAATAAAGTGCTGAATTCAAATTAACAAAATTCTTAAACAATAAAACTAGAAACTGGAAACGACTAGCTAAGCAATCGGCTCGTCGGCCTCAAGTCCTGCGTCCTCCAAGGGGGACTCCGACAACACCACATGGTACAAAACCGGTTCATAGTAGCTATTGCACAATAGCTCAGCATCCTTAATGTCACCTAAAAATGTGGTCTCCAGTCAGGAGGGAGCAAGTACGAATATGTATCTCATATTTCAAGTAATAATGGAAAAGTGCAGGCTAAACAGTTGAAACAATATTTTTCAGCAATTTAACAATTAAAAACAATGTGATTTGAATGTATAATCGTCTATGACCGGCTTGGGTTATACAATAGCGTCCTAGCGAAGCGATACGGCTTATCCCCGTATGTAAGAGGGGTAAGCTCGCACAATCATGCAATATGGGGGTATTGGTCATAAACGTTACACTATTCCCCCAATCTCCACAATCAATATCAATCAATATTTGAACCCTAGGAGAGGATTCCGTGTAGCAATGTGGTTTAAACATGCAGCTTGACAATTATTAAATAAAATACAAGAAAACATAACCGTAACTTGCCTCTGTTAATTGACTGGATCGAAAAAGTCGGTACCGAGGAGGATGTCAAGTTCGTCTCCGAGATCCTACAGTTGAGAACCTTGACTTAGAACCATAATGAAACCATTCTAGGTGTGCTAGTTACAATCTCTAGAAGTAGACCCTAGTCAGGTTTTAAGTTATTTAATAATCTACCGAAAATCTAGCGTCGCAATCTACGTTCGTTATCATTTTAATTAAATAAGTCGGTTACTGATTAATTAAGAAAAATAGCAATTACCGGTTAATTTGGCAAAATTTTGTATTTTAAATATGTATATATAAAACTAGTCTTTTTCTTTTAAATGAGAAAACGTGTGAATGTCTAAGTTACAAACTCGAAATCTTATTTTATTTAATGTGAGAAAACTCTTATTAATTTTCTATATTAAAATAATACTCATTTTATTATTAACGCTTTTACCTATAAAACAACAATCCAGAAAAGAAAAGGAAAAACTAAAACTACTTATTACAGGTCCACAGGAAAGTAGAAAAGAAAACTTGGACTTATGTCCTTACAATTTTTACATAAATTAATTTAATTTAAAGGTGTGCTCTGAATGCCGCGAACGGTCCAACAGTAGGCCGAAGACCTACACCAAAATTACTAACAGCAGTAATCCATTCTAAAAATAATAATAAATTAAAGATAATTTTAAAATGCGTGAGGGGCGTTGGCCGAGGATGGCCGTGTGCAGCGTCGGAGGGGAGGCCGGTCGGCGATGGTCGGCGAGAGGGTTTTGGAGAGTGGGAAAAATGGGGATTTGATAGAGATGGGGAGAAATGGGAAAATGAGAATGATGGTGTTGTTATTCTCTTTTAGAGAATTAAAGGTGGTGGTGGTAGTTGAAGTAAAGGGGAGAGAATTAATGTGAGATGGTGATGGGGTGCTGTGTGTTTGTTTTTTTGGTTGTGTGGTGGAGAGATTTGTGGAGAGATGGGCAACGCGGGGGTGAAATAAAGGGGAGGCTGGGAACAAGTCTTGGGGATCGGGTGAGTGAGAGTAAGGGGTTGAGTTAGTCAGGAGTTAGTCTTGGGATTTGAATATATATATATATATATATATATATATATATATATATATATATATATATACATATATATATATATATATATATTCCAACAATCATACATTATAATTATATATATAAATAACCTAAAATTAAAAGGAAGAAGTAAGGACGGGTTCGGAACGGAGTCAGGCTTCAGGAAAATCGGGTTCGAACTCGGAGTCGGACCCCGGGCACGAAGGCGGCCTCTTCATCGGTCGCTACGCCTGAATTACACCCCGACGTCAACTCTGGTTTTAAGGGTAAGGATTAGATTAAATGTTTTGAAACATAAACCCCATGGCTCTGTTGCATAATTTATGCACAAGCCTCCATCCTTCATCTTCATTGAACTGCTCAAGTTTAATCATGATGAAACCTCTCTCGCATTCGAGCCGCATGGGACATGCCCTGTGTTTGAGCCGCATGAGAAGGACCTGAGCCGCATGAGCTCTTTCTGGAATTGAACCGCATGAAATTTCATTTGACCGAGACCGCATGTACTCCTGATGAGCCGAACCACATAAAACTTCGCTAAGTCATGCCGCATAAGCTCTTCTGCTAAACAGAACCGCATACGTTCAACCAAACCGCATAAGTTCTATCAAAGCAGTGCTGCGTGAAGCCCAACTGAATTGGACCGCATAAGGCTGTATTGACCCGAGCCGCATAGACTCCATCGAAGCTGTGTCGCATAAAACCCAGCTGAATTTGGGCTGCATAAGGCTTTGTTGATGCGAGCCGCATAGACTCATAGGAGTTTCTTTTTTAAGAAACTTTCGTTTTAACCCTCTTTTAATCCTGTTTATTTTTGTCTTCTTTCAGTGAATCTGCCAACTAACCCGGCAGGGGAGCTTTTGGTGGGTTCAACACAGTATGCTGTGGGTGTGCAGCTCGACGGCCTAGTTCGACATGTGTCGGACAGCTTCCCACCAATGAGTCTTTGGAGAGGTTGGGCGCCATCAATAACCAGCCTTTCCATTTTCTTTGTACTATGATGAACTCGGGGAAACTGGAAGGAGAGCATCTGAAACCGGCCTTTCTTTTTGGGGATGCTCTATCCATAAAGAACCCTCGAGTGCTGGATATCTCTGAGAACTGGGATTTTACTGTGGATGGGGTGGAGATCCATATTCCTGAGATGGAACGTCACTTTTCCCTCTCGTGGTTCAATATGGTACCGCTGAGTAGACAGATGGTGGGCTCCCTAACTCTGACCCAATCGGGAATGTTCGTGGGTAACATTCACTATAATAGGAATATGGGGTCGGCATGTGCGAGCAGGGACTCGGTTAGTCGAAGAGTGATGGGACTGATTCCGGGTACCTTCATAAACGTATCTGGCCCCAACTTCACTTTTACTCTGGCTGATACTTTCCTGAATCAGCTCGCTCGCAAGGGGTCTTATCCTATTGGCAGGTTGTCGCTGTTGAACTAGATAAACCCCATCCCTACTTGGGTCAACCTTACCTCATGGATCCTGAGGAAGTACGAGAAATTTCTTCAGGAGATTGACCTCTATTATGCCATCCGGGGCACCTGTTACGGGTTACCCATTAACAAGTCGCTGTTCATGGCTCTTTTGGAGATGTATAACCGGCGTACGGGAACCTTTTTTGTGCCTGGAGGGGAGTTGGGACTTGCTCTCCATGAAATGCATGTTGTTTCTAAGCTGCCATGGGGGGTGAGGCCTTTGAAGTATACACCCCGACAAACGAGAAACTCGAGGATCTGGGTCGCCGATTCCCGGGTTTTATCGCTGTGTACCGGGAACTGCTGTGCCACCACAGCATTTGTCACCAGACTGCTATCAAGAAGAGCAATAGCTCAGAAGGGAATGTCCCCATACCACGCCCTGGGTCGCTTATCTCTTCAAATTCAGTCCCTCCGACCGAGTTTCTTCCCGGGGTCCTCAAACCCAGGAGGAAGTAAAGGACCTGATGTCGACTGCCAAGAGGTCGAGGTCCACCAAAGACAGATTTGGGAGTCATACTGACTCCTTCAGCTATTTCCACCACGGTACTGGGAGATGACTGAGAAAGCACTCTTGGCCGTATTTTTGATAGTGTGGCTACGGAACTGCGTAGCCTCGGAGGGGCTGGTTCTATTGAAAGGATCAGCCGCCACTTCATCCTCCCGGCCGTGAAGCTGGTCTTCAGGGTTAGGCAAGCCCTTCTTCCAGCCATGGTGTGTAGCATACACCACGGCCTCCGTGCCTTTTCGTCCAAAGTCATTGCTCGTGAGGTGATACTGGACTTTGAACGAATAGAACTACCATACCATTATTTAATGGGTTGGCTATTGATGCATTATCGATCGTTGATGAGACCCGGGGCAGACGATGGTGTTACTGATGATGATGCTTTCCTTTTTCGATACCGTCGTCAGCCTTGGGAATTCGATACCATGCCAGCCTGTCGGAGGGCGTTGACGAGAGTAGATGGGCCCAACTTCTTTGTGTCTATCCCTCAATTTACCGCTCGAGAAGTGAAGGGTGTACATGTTGACGGCATTGAACCTCCCCTGCTCTTATCTGAAAAGATGCTTCTCGGGCTGCGCAATATTCGTCCGGCACACTTGGTATATCGTTATCACAATAACATGTACCTGGAGCCCTACTTGCCCAGTAGGTTCTCCCGCCAATTTGGGTACAGTCAGCTGTTCCTTGATCGTCCCAGTACTTGTCTAGGCTACGAGGGCAGTATCCTTAACGGTATCCGGGCGTGGCATTATTACAATGCGGTTCATACCCGGGCTAGCCTCTCGGTCCTCGACGTTAATACGCAAGGAGATATTTTGTACATGGCGGCCCTTTATCATGTTGCGACGAGCAAACCTCCCGTGAATTTTGACATGAACACCAGCTTCATTGTCGGGACTGGCTTGGCAGAGAAGCCCGAGGGTTCCAAGAAGAGAAAGAAGAAGGCGAATACAGTTCCTGTGCCGAACTCGGAGTCCACGACGGCGGGCGAAGAGGATGATGGGCAGGATGCCGATGATTCATCCCATTCCTCGGACGAGGAGGAGTGGGATCAGCCACCTAATGTACCGAACGACGTGGTTGCGAGGCAGCCGCCTGCTGTGCCTGGTCCTTCGTGCAAGCGAAACAGGCGTATGTCTACTGATGATAGCATAACCTGCTCCACTAAGCGAGCTACGGTAAGACGCCGTCGACTATTTATTGATGATATTGGCGCTGTTTCTGAGGTGATTTGAATTTTCACTACCTTTTCCTTTTTTTTCAAAACTATGGCCTAATCATCTTGTTTTACTATTTATAGGCGTCAGAGGAGTCGATTTCTCGGGATCCGGCTACTGAGGTCGATCCGGCCCTGACCACTTTGGTCGATGATACGTGTACCGCTATTATTTTCGCTGGGGTTCTTCCGGAGGTGGTCGAGGAGTCCCACCTTGCTGAGACCTCCACCCATGGGGACGGGGGTCCTACTGCACCTGTCCCTGAGACAGCAGAATTTCAACGAGATGATGCTGAACTGGCTGGCTCCCTTTTAGGAGTGGCTGGGTAGAGAGACCAATTGAATTTAACTTGAAAGTCGCGGGCGGGGAGATTATATCAACCGCGAGCGAGCTGCGGCCTTCCTGCTCCTCTCCTGGTAAGATAAGCTGGACCTTAACTTGTGAGGAGGCCTACCTGCTCTATCATTATATCCTTCGGGTTACGTCGATTGATAGTTGCTTTGGACGTACAGGTCCCGCCCCCTTATTGCCGGTGACGGACATTGTCGGGGTAGATTCTACCGGAGGGGATCTGGTGGAAGCACGTGTGCCTCCTTCTCTTCCCACCTACATTGAAGGGCCTCCTGCTGGTTCAAGTTCAGGGGCTCAAGTGGTGGCACAGCCTGGGCAAGGAACAATGACTCCTGTGTCCTCCTCCGTGAACATGGTTTCGGGGGTTGACCTTTCCGCCTTGCCCAGTATCCAAGCTCTTCGGACGGCGGAAGAGGAGCTAGCCGCTATCCATGTATCTTTTTGCACGGGATTTGTTTCCCTGGTGGTAGGGATGGCAACTTTCGATGCTACTCCTTCGACATTGCCAGCCACACTCCCTTTGACGCCATCCTCTACAGAAGTTTTGGATGAAGTATTCCAGGATGTGGTTGACAGCTTTCACCGCCACCTGAAGAGAGGATTCGAGGCAGCCGTGGAGAAAGGAACTCCCTTTGCTATGGCCCGTCGGTGCGCCGGTGGCCAAATCGATATCCTTAGAACACTCCCCGGTGGGGCGGGCTTAGCTGCGCTCCTGGAGCCTAAGCTATTAGAGGCCGATCGTCTTGTGGCCCAGTTTCACGTGTTACAGCAAGCTGATCTGTCCGCAGCGATAGATCAAGAGCGTGCCTTCCTCATAACCGCGATGGAGAAGGTGAGGCTTGCTCGGAAGTCAATCAAGCCGTCTATACTGAAGGACCGTCGTGATCTGTCTCAGTTACACGATTAATGGAGCCACAGAAGTGAAGATTGCATGGCTTGGGAGGCGGCCGCCTCCCGCGGGGTAATTGACACCAGGGAGCAGATCCTCGAGCTCCAGAGAAAGCTGGCCTTCCTGGAGTCCGAGCTCGAAGCTGCCCGTACTAAGAAGGGGCTTGCTATCCAAGAGGCTGACAGACTTAGTCGAGCTTCTGCCAATCTGGAACTCGCCCTAAAGAAGATGGAGGACGACTGGCGGGCATATATGCACTTGGATGATGCGAGCAGTTATCCCAGGAAGCCGAGCGTAGAGCTAGACAGCGGCTTGAGCGGGGGACCACCTTGGTGAGAAACCGCCTCTTGGAGTTGTGTAATGCCGAACCATAATCGGTCTTTTCTTCTTTTGTTTCTGTTCTCTTTTTTCTTTTCTTTTTGAGAGGGACGTGGTCCCAAAACATGTAATGCTTTTTGGCTTCCAAATAAAAGAGTATGTTTTATTTTACCCTTTATTTGTACTGCTTGTTGTGCTTGTGGTGTTATGGCGGTGTTTGTCCCGCATGGGGGACTTATTTGTGGACCTGTTACCCCTGGCATACCTTGGTTTTAGGTACGGATAATAAGTTTGATTGGGGATACCTGGAACAGTTCCACGATAAGGTGGTCATGGGCGTTCGGGGTATCGGGAGATAGAATGCCATGGAGCAACTGGGCTCCCGGGGCATAATGAGGAATGGTGAGCCTGTACTAAGAGACTTAGCAAAGGACATTTGTAGGCCTATTATCCTTGGCGTTCCCCGACTTAGGATATGGATAATAGGATGAAAAGGGAACCAACATACTTACTCAGAGGTAATGAGGACATGGCAAGTACGAAGGTTTTACCGTAGAGTCTTCCAACTCAGAGGTAATGAGGACATGGCAGGAGTGGACTCAACGGAGGATATTTGTGGTCAATAGAGGACATTTGTGGGCCTATTACCCTTGGCGTACCCTGGTTTAGGGTACGGATAATAAGACGAGAGAGAACCAACATACTTACTCAGAGGTAATAAGGATATGGCAAGTACGAAGGTTTTACCGTGGGGTCTTCCTACTCAGAGGTAATAAGGACATGGCAGGAGTGGACTCAACGGAGGACATTTATGGACTTATTATCCTTGGCGTACTCCGGTTGTGGGTACGGATAATAAGTCAAAAGGGAATCATCATACTTACTCAGAGGTAATGAGGACGTGGCAAGCATGAAGGTTTCTTCGACGGAGCCTTCCCACTCAGAGGTAATGAGGACATGGCAGGAGTGGGCTCAATGAAGGAGGTCACATAGAACGACTCAGAGGTAATGAGGACATAAAAGTTCTATATAAAGGGGTGATTTATTTTTGGCGGAAGTAAAACGACTCAGAGGTAATGAGGACATGGCCATTTTGGAAATTTGTGGATCTGTTACCCTTTTTGTGCACTGGGAGTGCGGGTAGTGGATCATGAGGGAGGATCTCTTTCAGGAAGAAAGTTTAGAGGTATGGTCATACATGACTTACTATCTGAAAGAGTGACCGGAATATGAGTTCATAGGCACCTGCGAGCACATAACTCGATAATCTGGGAGATTGTGGGTTCAGCGGTACCAGAGGGTACATAACTCGATAATCTGGAATTTTGTGGATGTGAGTTCAGCGCTACCAGCGGGTACATAACTCAATGATCTGGAATATTGTGGATGTGAGTTCAGCGGTACCAGTGGGTACATAACTCAAGGATCTGGAATGTTGTGGATGTGAGTTCAGCGGTACCAGCGGGTACATAACTCAAAGATCTGGAAAATATCGTTTAGACATAATATTTCTTCAGAAACTTGTCGTTGACGGACAACATGAGCAAGTCTCCATTTTGTTTTACGAGGCGGTAAGCACCGTTGGAGACTACAGCCTCAATGATAAATGGACCTTCCCATTTTGGCTGGAACTTGCCGGCGGTCTTGTGAGTCATGACCATCGGCCTCCGGACTGCCAGAAAGAGATCGCCCACTTGGAATATTCTGACTTTAACCTTTTTGTTGAAGGATCCGGAGATGCGTGCTTGGTATAGCTCGATTCGTTGCTGAGCCAGGAGGCACTTTTCATCTAAGGCCTCCAACTCTTGTAGCCGGCGACGGTAGTTATCGTCTGTCGTCAATTGATAAGTGAGAGCAACACGGAGCGAGGGTATTTGAGTCTCCAATGGGAGAACTTCCTCACTCCCGTACACCAGGAAGAATGGTGTATTCCCTGTGGCTGTTCGGACTGTGGTACGGTACGCCCATAAGCATTCACCAAGCTTCTCGTTCCAGTCACGTTTGTTGGATGATACGAACTTCTTGAGAAGTTTGATGATTATTTTGTTGAATGCTTCTGCCAACCCATTCGCTGTTAGATTGTATGGTGTTGAAGCAATATTCTGGATGCGGTGCTTGTCGCAGAACTGATAGAAGGCGTGGCTTGTAAATTGCAGACCATTATCGTGGATGATCCTTCGGGGCAGTCCAAAGCGATAGATGACGTGATGCTTGAGGAAGCTGATCACGTTTGAAGTCTTTACGTCTGCAAGCGGGACAGCTTCTGCCCATTTAGAGAAGTAATCTGTGATTGCGAGTATGAAGCGATGTCCTCGGGAGGAAGGTGGAGTAATCGGACCGATGATATCTATTCTCCATGCTTCGAACGGCCAGGACGCCACTGTCGAATGTAGATATTCGGATGGTTGGTGGATGAAATCCGCATAGACTTGGCAAGCTTTGCACTTTCTAGCATAGTCTATCGTATCGGCTACCATAGTGGGCCAGTAGTAGCCCATTCGGCGAAGACGGTCTTACAATTTAGGGCTAGGCTGATGGGCCCCGCAGACACCGTCGTGAGCTTCGCGTACGGCTTCTTTGGCTTCTGCATTTGACAGACATTGAAGCAATAATCCATCGTAGGATCGGCGATACAGCATTTTCGTCTCTGTATCATAGAATAATCTGAGAGAACGGCTTCTGATAGAGGTGGCCTCTTTTGGGTTCTCGGGTAGGATGTCATAGACTACGAAGTTAATGAATGGTTGTCTCCAATCTGGGACATCGTCGATCGTCTGAGCGGAATAACTGGCCACGAATTGAACGTTGTTCTTGGGGCAGACCAGTTCGTGGCCTATCACATCTACCGATTGATGAGTATGATTTGGCACTGCTAGGGAAGCGGCCAGGCCTGCTAAGGCATCGGCTTCGATATTTCGGAGTCTGGGAATATGTTCGATAAAGAACCCCTCGAACGACGAGATGATGTCGATCGCTATTTGGTAATAGGGGACCATGTCTTTGTGGCGGACTTTGTATAAGCCCCGGATCTGATTGACGATTAACTGAGAATCGTCGTATGCTTCAAAATATTCTACCTCCAGCTCTCTTGCAAGTTGGAGGTCAATGACCAAAGTGTTGTACTCGGCCACATTGTTAGAGCAAGGTTCTGTGAGAGAGTAAGCACGGTTAATTACCAATCCGAAAGGGGAGACCAGCACCACCCCGACTCCGACGACGATGTTGCCTTTAGGTCTGGTCCTTGAGGCGTCGTCGAAGAACATTCGCCGTATATCATTGTGAGAGGTTGCATGCGAGTCGGCGACTTCATCTGGGATTTCTTCGTATATTCTGGACGACTCCGAGCCTGGGTGGGCTGCTAAAAAGTCTGCCAGAGCTTGACCTTTAACAGCCTTTTTCGGGACGAAGATCATATGATAGGGGGACATCAATATTGCCCATGTAGCGAGGCGAGAGCTGAGTGCTCCTGGTTTAGTCATGAGGACCCTGAGAGGGTTGACTCGTGAGATCACATGTATGGTTTGTCCCGTGACATAGTGCCGCATCTTCTGAATGGCGAACACCAGGGCGAGGCATTCCTTTTCCACGGCGGTGTATCGGTGCTCTGGCCCAATCATCATTCGACTGAGGTAATATATGGCTTGTTCATGGCCTGCATCATTGTTTTGTGCTAGCAGGGCGCCAAGGGAATGCTCCATTGCACGTACATAGAGCAGGAATGGTTTTTCAGCGACCGAGGCCACCAGGACTGGAGGGTTTGACAAATATTCTTTGATGTTGTCGAAGGCACGCTGACATTCTTTATCCCATACGAATGAGATGCCTTTCTTCATGAGATGGGTGAATGGTCGACATCGCCCGGAGAGGTTAGAAATGAACCTCCTGATGTAAGCTAGCCTCCCTTGAAGGCCTCTGAGTTCGCGGAGATTTCTCGGGGGTCCCATCTCCATAATTGCCTTTGTCTTCTCAGGGTCTACATGGATACCCTGGGCGGTGATGATGAAACCCAATAACTTTCCGCTGGATACGCCCAGAAAGGACTTCGTAGGGTTCATTTTCAAATAGTGCGCTCGCATCAGGTCAAATACCGTCCTCAGATCCTGTAGATGGTCTCCCTTACAGCAACTCTAGACGGCGATGTCATCAACATAGCACTCCACCGTCTTGCGTAAGTGGTCTCTGAAGATGATACTCATGGCTCTTTGATATGTGGCGTCGACATTCTTCAAACTGAAAGGCATGACTGTGTAGCAGTATGTGCCAATCGGTGTTCGGAATGATGTATGCTTTTCGTCGTAAGGTGACATCTTGATTTGGTTGTACCCCGAGAAGCCATCCATGAATGACATACGTTCGAAGCTGCAGGTGTTGTCAATCATGATGTCTGTAATAGGGAGGAGGAATTCATCTTTGGGACATGCCTCGTTCAGATTGCGGAAGTCGATACAGATTCGAATCTTCCCATTCTTCTTGAGGATTGGTACTATGTTGGCGACCCAATCCGGATGTTGTTCCTCACGAATGAAGCCACTGACTATTAGTTTGTTGACTTCGACTTCGATCGCATCCATGATGCCTGGGCTGAAGCGTCACTGTTGTTGCTTGACTGGCTTTGCATCTGGCCGAATGTTGAGTTTGTGAAGAGCAATATCGGGATTTAACCCCGGCATGTCTTCATAGCTCCAGGCGAACACATCAATATATTCTTTGACAAGTTCCAACAGCGATTCTCGCTCTTCGTCTGTTAGGCTTTTACTGACAAAGATTGATTTTGGAGAAGATTCGCTGCCGAGATCCACTTGTATGACCTCATCTTCAGTAGGAGGTTCTCTCTGTTCGAACCGCTTTTCCTATTGTGCATCCAATTGTTGGGCCCACGGCTCTAACTCGAGGATTTCAGGAATGTCTTCATCTTCTTCATAAGCGTCGGCGAATGCCATGTTGACTGACAGGACTTGTCTGAATACGTATCTGAGGCTGGTATCCGAATCAGAAGTTGGTGACCCGATTGAATGTGAATGCCAGTCACATTCTTCATCTGAACTTTCAGGGGTCGTTGTGGGTGTAACATACCCTAATCCACATCGAGTCTTGCTATAGTAGTCCCGTGATTTGCCAGCCAGGACCTGTGGCTTCAAAGGTAATCGTCGCCCAGTGCCGTAGTTCAAGCCTGACGTAGTTGCCAGATCATACCCCTGTTTTTATATGAGATATTTGGATTGGGGGCTATAAAGATACAGAGGTAGTCTCCCGGCATCTGATTCAAGATCAACTTCTTCTATGGTGAAGGGCTGCAGATCGTCCTTTCGGCCGAAGATGATTGGATGGTCCCCTCCCTCGATTATACGGTAAGCGTCTTCCACAGGGGTAAGCTGGTTTGCGGTGTAAACATTCGTCACCTGTGTGTGTAGGTGAGTGCCTATACCGTGTTCCATAGCATACATTGTACAAAGCTTATTAAGCTCGAGGTAGTTCAAAGATAGCCCTTTATTGATGAAGTAAGGTATCTTTTCTAGCGGGATTACATCATCTGCGGAGGGAACATCAGTGTGGGCAGCCACATACTTGGCTAGCTCCGGTTCCTCTTCGGCTACCCCCTGTGTAAACGAAGACTGAGAGGACGACCTGGGCAGCTTGATCGTCAGGGGTTCAGCTGGTGGAGCAGAGCGTGGAGTTGTTGGCAGACTAGCGACCCCCAGTTTGATACTCGATGCTGGGCGGGGAGTGATTGGTTCGCTAGATGTCCTAGACCTTGCATCGGGGTGATGACTCTTCTTGGGAAGGCGTATCGTCATTGGCTTGTCGGAGGGATTGAGCTTCTCCGTTTGCGGCTGGCCGACTCTCGGCAGCCTGATTGTCAATGGCTCCGTTGTGGGTCTTGGCACTTGGCCGGACCTTGGCAGCCGGATTATCATTTGCTCTTCTTGTGCCGAGAGGCTGATTGCGTCCTTATGCAGAGTGGCAGTAAGGGGTGCGGACTTGCCAGGTTTGCGAGCTTGAAGGTGGATCGTTAGGGGTTCTTCTAATTCTGTGGCTGTCTCGATACGAGCTTGCACATCTCCTTCACCAAGGTGCTTCTTCGACTTTTTGTACAGGCAGGAGTCTGAGTAGTAAGATTTGACTCCTTTGAAGGGATAGATGTCGGCAAATTATGTCCTCACGAAGCCGTGTTTGTCGACATACTTGAAGCATTGGTGCAGTATGGAAGGCACAATCATATAATCGTGTATCCAAGGGCACCCCAGGAGGATGTTGTAAGAAGTGTTTGCATCTATGACATAATAGGTGACTTCCGACTGGAGATCGCCAATTTGACACTTCAGACAAATCTTCCCAATTGGGTAGCTCCTGTCCGAATTAAAACCGCTGATGGCGGTGCTTGTAGGCGTCAGGCGATGCATAGGGATGCAGAGATGATGTAACAGACCCTTCAGGATAATGCTTATGGAAGAGCCAGGATCAATGTACATCCGATCTACCTTTACGTCGCCGATGTATCCAGTGTAGTATAACGGGCGATCGTCCAGGTTGGTTTTGATGAGCATATCCTGCGGAGTGAAGACAATGTTGGGCATCGCTCCCGTGTAAGCGCTGTCTTGGAGATCTGCAGGCGGGTTCTCTCCTGTGAGGTTGACCTGAGCCAGGTACGCGTCGACATTTTGGAGTGCATCGCTCAAAGCCGCACGAACATCCTTTGAGAGTCTCAGAAGCTCGTTTAATGACAACTTGGCCGGTGTGTTGGCCAATTGCGCCAAGATGTCGAAGTTGTAGGGCTTCTCCAGCCCCTGTGGTGCCTCTTTTCGGAGGGATTTGTCAAACGAGTCTCCTTTGGCCTAGGCATGTCGGTCGTCGGAGGCTGAGAAGGTCCCGGAGCGTCAGTTGTAACGGGCTGATGATCTTCAGCCGAGTTATCAGCCGCGGATTGGGATTGTGCCCCAGACCGAGTGACGACAGCTGTAACTTCTTCGATATCTGCCGAGATTATGCGGCAGGATCTGACCTTTTTGCTCTTCTTCTTGCAAATGGAAGATGGTGTGGGCGGAGTCACCTCTGATACCAAGTCTGGATGGACCCACATGACCTCTCCTCATGATGTGGTGAGGGGCACTAGACCAGTAGCCTGATCTCGGAGAGGTAGAAGATTAGCAATCTCCATTGTCGCCGGAGGGATGGGGACCACACTGTCTTGAGTTTCTGTTGGAGGGAAGCTGTGTCACGACCCGCTCCCGAATAACCGGATACGAGTCGGACATGCCCAGCCTTTGTTGTTAGACACAACAAAGTAAGCTGTACCAATCTAGGGAAACTAACCAGATAATATGAACATGAATGAATCACAGCATCTATATAAATGTGTCCCAACCAGAGTAAAGTACAATATCTGAATTATTACATTCAACTAATAAAAGAGTCTGCTAGTCTCAATACATGAAAAGATAATAGGAAATACTAAGAAGCTCTAGGCTTCTGCAGCCTCTAGGTCACAAGCAGCTCCAGCTGGCTCAACAGGGAAATCAGTATCCTGACCATAGTAGGTGTCACACAAGGCCTCCATCTCACCTGCAACATATCCTATTCAGGAGCGGAGCAAAGTACAGTTCTAGGTAATGAACAATAACATCATGATATGGAAAGTAAATGCTGGAAGAACAAGAAAAACAAGATATGTAAAGGAAGAACATGAACTACCGCTATAAAGATACATGAAAGATCACGACTATATAAAGATGCAGGAAAGATCACGACTATAGCTAAAATCAAGGTCAGGATCATATGAAACTAATGTAAGAACAAAATCCTGAACATGTGTGTTATAAATTTGAAATACTTCTATGATATGTGACCGGCTTGGGTAAGACCATAAAAGAGCATGAAAAGATCTTTCAGGAAGGTACAAGTAGGCAAAATAGCTAGATATCCTCCTGTCATGATAATGATGTGTACAAGTTGGTTAATAAACAACTAATTCTAATTGGTTTTATTAAGAGATTCTATTCACAAATAATTTCTAATATAAACTTAGTTCTAGGGTTCCTATAGAGTATCAAAATTATTCACTACATCCTATACTAGCAATAAAACCAAACACATGATATGGTGATTACCAGGCTTAGTATTTAGACCAACAAAATTTAAGGTTTAAACCTATTATTAAGCCTTCATGAATACTTCTAGGTTAAATGAAACCAAAAGTCTTAATTAAGAATGAATGGGAGTTCTTAGAAGAAAGAGGATTTCTAAATTAGAACTAACAGTTTAATGGTCTTAAACTTAAATAGGAACGATGCCTATAATTCAATTCCTTGCTAACAGTCCACACAACTAAAGTCCATTTACACCCTCTAAACATCTTTTTAGTCTTGAACAGGAAGTTATTTCTTCCCAAGCAACATCCCCTGCTAACAAGTTGCACCCCCTGAACTACACAAGATTTCCTTCCTGGATTATGCAGGAAACATAACAAGGGTCTCAGATTCTTGAGACACTCAAGTCTCTGAATTCATGAGACTCAAATCTCAGACTTCATGAGATTTAATCTCAGACTTCATGAGTTTCCAATTGTCTCAGATTCTTAAATTCTTCTTGAAATGTTGATACCAACCTAACAAAAGACTGAACAAGGTCTCAGTGTAAAACTTATTCAGACATCACCCAATCCAGTTAGCAGTATTGGCAGGATTTCCATTCCAACATCAGGTCCACTAGACTGCATTCTCAGATTTCAAAATAAAAGTTCAAATCTCTAATATATAGTGAAACTCAGTCTTAATAGGACTGATACAACTAGTCCAATGCAGGATATCAGTCATATGCTTAGCTACATGATTCCTGAACATAACACTCTAAATCGAGTGTAGCTGCTACCTCTTCTCAAACCATAGTCTCAGGTCAAACAGGACTGGTACACAGTCCAGTGCATACCCTGTATTCTTAACCTATTAATCATCCTAGTCTTAAAGTATGCAAATTAACACTAGACTTTGAAGACTAGACCTTCTCCTAATGACCTTGATACCACTATGCTAATTCTCAGGTTCCTGTGTTACAGTAGATTGTGCTACCTGATACTGGACTGTACACATCTCAAATCTCTGAGACTCAAACTCAAATTCCTGAGTTGTCAAATGTCCCTGGTTCCTGAGACAACACAAATCTCTGAGAAATGAACTTCTCAGATTCTACTGAGCAACTGGATTAAATCTCAGATTCCTGAAATATAACACAGCCTATGTCTTGATAGCAATTATCACCACCATCAAAATCAAAACAGGAAAAATTCTCAGGAAACAGAGATCCAACTCATTGTAGTTCCTAAGTTCTATTATGATACAAAGATTGCATTAAAAAGAACTCCCAAGAAGGAACTAGCAAATGAAACCAGGTCATGAATCAAAGAAGGCTCTGTGCAAGCAATGATTGAAACCATAATTCAATTTAAGAGAGGTAATCCCTCAGTTTGCTCGAAACTGAATTTAATTCAGTTCAAACACAGGTTGCAATTTCCAGCTACCAATCCCAGGTATTGCAAGTCTATAATCTAAGTGAATGAGGATTCCGGTTCAGACTAGAACTTGGAAATAATTTAACTCCCTAGTTTCTCTATAAAAGGACACATTAATTCTGGAAGGATTTGGTATGATTCAGTCCACAAAAATGTAACTAATCCCCAAGATGCATTCAACTACAACCTATTCAATTTAGGATCAGTTTTAGATAATCTTAATGAATCCAAAATAATTCCATAGAATTTCAATGATATAATAGGACTTATCAGTCAAGATGTGGATCAACATAATTGATTTCAGCTATGTCCTAAAATAGGGTAGGATACAGTCAAAATTGGACTGATACAATCAGTCATGGATTTGTATACAACCCAATATCCTGATACCCATTCGATACATCACACTACATCAGTAAGTAGAGAGGGTTAAGGGAATTACCTGGACAGAGTTCTTCCCAAGAATCAATATCAACTCCCTAGGATTTTCTGTGTCCTGCCTCAGATTCACTCCTCTTGTTACTTCAAAAATTGAACTACAATAGTGCCTGATTACCCAACCATCAACTGAGATGTAAATTGAACATAACTTAAAACTGAAAGGAAAATTCCAAGCTATAAATGGATCAAGGTTTTACCTAGTAATCCAGGAATCAATCCAATCAGATGAATAGTCTTCCCTTCAGTTACTCTACTGATAGATCAAGGAAATTGAGACAAAATCCTTAGCTATAAATTAAAGAACCTAAAGACACAATTCTCAAAAGAGATTAATACTCATAAAATCAGAGCAGTATTCGATCGAAAGGCTAAATCGACAGATCTATTGCTTCGACAACATTGCAACCACAATTTAGATCGATCAACCACTATGGAAAATCATCCAGATGGATCAGTATTTTAGAAAATCCAATAATGAAAACACCATCAACAAAATCAACCCAGGAAAAAGTATAGAAGTAATTGATTGAAGATCAGAGGTTCTTTCACGAATTTGTTCAAATAGGTGGCACGAATCGATCAACGAACGATCGACAAGGATCTGCCACTACTTCAAAACTCAGCACCCTCTCGTCACGATCCTCCTTCTTCGAATTAGGCTTGGAACTAAGGATTTGATGGGAGAAAGGAAAGAATGGCTAATGGTGATGTCCTGAGGAAGGGAATTATATATAGCTGGATCCAGCTTGATACTCACGCAAGCTTTGGGTGGGAAATTTTCCTCCCAGCTCCTCTGACAATTCGGTTAGGGAGCGAGTGTGCACATGGCCGTTGGAATTGATTTTGAAAAAGATTTTCTACTGCAAGAACCAATACTCTGAAGAATTCCTTTCCTTAGGAAAAAGTCCAGGCTTGGGCTTCAGTTAATAACTGATATAAATAAAATTTGATACTTAAAAATGAATGGGCTGAGAAGATTTGGGCTGAGCTGGAAAAGCCCAAAACAATTAAATAGAAATATTTATTTGGCTTAGAAAAATCCTATAGATTAAATAGTGAAACAATTTAATAAGATAAAAAAATATACACAATAAAATGGGAAGTGGGGTTACAAATCTCTCCCCCTCAAAAAATTTTGCCCTCGAAATTCAGAAATAAACCAATTGATTTACGAACACCCCGAATTATTTATTAAAAATTTGAAAACTCAAGATACAAGAATACAATCAAGTAAACAATGCAGGGTAGCGCTCTCGCATCTCTTCCTCGCGCTCCCATATGGACTCCCCCGGAGAGTGGTGTCTCCACATGACACGGACAAGAGGAATGGTCTGGTTCCGCAGACGCTTCTCCCTCCGATCGAGGATCTCTACTGGCTGCTCCTCATAAGTCAATCTTGGGCCCACCTCCAGCTCGGAATAGTCCACCACATGACTCGGGTCTGGAATGTATCGTCGAAGCTGGGATACGTGGAAAACATCATGCACTCCTTCCAATCTAGCTGGAAGCGCTAGCCGGTACGCCATCTCGCCAATCCGTGCCGTCACATCGAAGGGTCCGATGAATCTCGGACTGAGCTTCCCGCCTCTGCCGAATCTGATGACGCCCCTAGTCGGTGAGATCTTCAGGAATACTCTGTCTCCAACCTCGAACTCAAGCGTCCGTCTGCTGCTGTCCGCCCAGTGCTTCTGCCGATCCTGTGCAACTCTGATACGCTCCCGGATTAGTCTGACTTTCTCAGCTGAGTCTACCACCATCTCTGGCCCAAGTAATACTCGCTCACCAACGTCGTCCCAATATAACGGTGTACGACATCTCCGTCCATACAGTGCCTCGAACGGAGTCATCTCAAGCTAGCCTGATAACTGTTGTTATAGGCAAACTCCACAAGGTGCAAATGGTCCTCCCACGAACCGTCAAAGTCGAGTGCGCAAACCCGCAGCATGTCCTCCAGGGTCTGAATGGTCCTCTCGGACTGCCCGCCCGTCTGTGGATGATAGGCTGTGCTGAACTTCAACTGTGATCCTAAGCTCTGCTATAGACTCCTCCAGAAGTGTGATGTGAAGCGACTGTCTCGATCTGAAACGATGCTAACTGGCACCCCGTGAATCCTCACGATCTGACGCATGTAAAGGTCTGCAAGCTTCTCGGTCGACAGCCCAACCTTGAACGGAATGAAATGAGCGGACTTTGTCAATCTGTCCACGATTACCCAAATAGCGTCCTTGCCACTGGGAGTACGCGACAATCCAGAGACGAAGTCCATGGTAATGTGCTCCCACTTCCATTCCGGAATAGGTAAAGGCTGGAGTAGTCCCGCTGGTCTCTGGCGCTCCGCTTTGACTTGCTGGCACACAAGGCATCTGGAAACAAATCTGGCAACCTCTTTCTTCATCCCATACCACCAAACATACTCCTGCAGATCCTTGTACATCTTGGTAGACCCAGGATGTATCGAATACTGCGACTGGTGGGCCTCCTGTATCACCTCCTCCCACAAGTCCTGGGGCACACACAACTGACTCCCGTGCCTCAAGGATTCGTCCTCCGCAATGGTGAAGTCGTCGAGCAGACCTAACTCTGCCTGAGCTCTAAGACATTGGATTCCCTCATCAAGCAGCTGGCCCTCCTTGACCTTCTCTAGCAACCCCGACTGTATCTGCATATGCATCATCTGACCTCCATACCCTGGGAGAACAATCTCAATCCCAAGGCTCTCCAGATCCTCCAAGAGATGCCAGTCAATGGTGAGATACATAGCAATAGGATATCGACTGAGAGCGTCCGCTACCACATTCTCCTTCCCAGGGTGGTACTGCAGACTGATGTCGAAGTCCTTCATGAGTTCCAGCCATCTGTGCTGCCTTATATTCAGCTCCTTCTGAGTAAAGACATACTTCAGGCTTTTGTGGTCCGTGAAGATGTCTACTCTCTTTCCATATAGGTAATGCTTCTACAGTTTTAAGGCAAATATGACTGCTGCAAGCTCTAAGTCATGTGTAGGATAGTTCTTCTCATGGGGCCTCAACTGTCTAGAAGCATACGCTATAACCTTCTTATTCTGCTCCAGCACACATCCCAAGCCTTTCCCTGAAGCATCGCTGTAGATGACGAACCCTCCTGATCCCGATGGCAAAGCTAGAACTGGTGCCGTCGTGAGTCTTCTCTTCAATTCTTCAAATGCTGACTGGCAGGCGTCGCTCCAGATGAACTCCTCGTCTTTCCGCGTAAGCTTCGTCATAGGCTCTGCTATCCTGGCGAAGTCCTTCACGAACTTCCTGTAGTATCCTGCTAGATCCAGGAAACTACGAATCTCTGCTACCGACTTGGGAGGTGTCTATGCTTCTACTGCCTTAATCTTCTTGGGATCTACAGAAATCCCCTCTACAGTCACCACATGCCCTAGAAACTCCACTCTGTCCAAGAAAAACTCACATTTCGAGAGTTTCCCGTATAACTTCTCCTTCCGCAGAATTTCCAAAACAATCTGCAGGTGCTCAACATGCTCCTCCTCCGTCTTGGAATAGATCAGAATGTCGTCAATAAAGACTACGACAAACTTATCCAAATACTTGTGGAAGACCTTGTTCATCAGGTTCATAAACACAGTTGGGGCATTGGTGAGTCCGAACGGCATCACTAGAAACTCATACTCGCCGTATCGGGTGTTGAAGGCTGTCTTCGGAATATCCTGCTCCCGAACCTTCATCTGGTGGTACCCCGATCGAAGATCAATCTTAGAAAAGACCTTCGCTCCACTAAGCTGGTCAAATAGCTCATCAATCCGTGGCAAAGGGTATCTATTCTTGATGGTGATGTTGTTGAGTGCACGGTAGTCAATGCACATCCTCACCGTCCCATCCTTCTTGGGTACGAAAAGTACCGGCGTTCCCCAAGGTGAAGCACTGGACCGAGTAAATCCCTTGCCCTCAAGCTCATCAATCTGCGCCTTCAACTCTGCAGCTTCCTTCGGGTTGATCTTGTAACAATGCTGGGACTTCGGCGCTGATCCGGGCAATAGGTCGATGCTGAACTCCACATCTCGATCTGGCGGCAATCCTGGCAGCTCCTCGAGAAAGACGTCGAGAAACTCTGCGATAAGTGGATGCGACAACTCCTGGTCTTCTGCAACAGCTCCAAAATAGACTCCCTCTGGCCTCTCTGTAACTCCTCTGCTGATCTCGAACGGTGGAACTCCCGGCGGGCTGAAGATCACCTTTCCTTCATGGCAGTCTATTACGGCAAACTGCTCGCTCATCCAGTCGATGCCGAGGACTACGTCGAATCCGGGCAGTGGCATCACTAGAAGTCGAGCTCGAATCTCCCTCCCAGCAATAGTGATAGGGCATTCCACCATCTCACTTACTGGCACTGACCCTTCTCCTGTCATAATCTGACAGTTCCTCCTAGTGGGCTTGGGTGTGAAGCCATGTCTATACAGAAACTCATATGATGCAAAGCTATGGGTGGCTCCAGAATCAAACAATACAATGGCAGGGAAAGAATGTAAGAATATAGAACCTGTGATCACATCTGGTACTGCCTCGTCCTCCTCAACTGCAGCCATGACGTAAGCACGTCCCTGCTGTGCTCCTCCTCTCTGCTGCTGCTGGTGCTGTGCAAACCTCTACTGCTGGGGTGGTAGAGCTCCTCCTCTCTGGGGTGCAGCAGGCAATGCTCTGGGTGGTGCAGCCGGTGGTCCTCCAGCTCCTCGGGGTCCTCCTGCTAGTCTAGCTGTAGCCTGAGTACAGTCCCTCATCTGATGTGCATCTGATCCACAAAAGAGGCAAAGTCCCAACCTCTTGCGGCACTCGTCGATATGATGACCGGGGCGATGGCAATAGGCACAAGGGGTCGCCAGCTGCTGTCTCTGATGCTGATGTGCTGGACCTCTGGCCTGACGGTGATGCTGCTGCTGGTGCGGCCTCGTCTGGATCTGAGTCTGAACCCTCTTCGCTGGTGCCTGGAAACTGCTGCTGCCCACATCCCGGTCCCTCTTCAGCTTGGGGTTCGCTTCCTTTTCCATAGCCTGAGCAATCTTCAGAATGCTCGCATACATCGTCGCCTGACTGATCGCCACCGCATGTCACAGCTCTCTGGTGAGACCCTTCTTGAATCTCTATGCTCTGTCCTCTGGCTCTCTAATCAGGTTCTCGGCGAACCTGCTGAGTCTGGTGAACTCCGAAGTGTACTGCGCAACCGTCATCGTCCCCTGCTGCAGCACCTCGAACTGCATCCTCAACTCATCACGCTCCACCTCTGGAAAGAATTTCTCCTTGAACAGTGTTTTAAAAACTGTCCAAGACACTCGGGGCTCCGTCAACTGGGGGTCCTCCCGGTACCAAGCTCTCGCCAAGTCAAAGAGTCGCATGCTAGCCACTGACACCTTCTGGTCCTCTGGAATGTTCGCCATGGTCAAAGTCCTCTCTGCATTCTCCAGCCATTCATCTGCATAGATGATCCCCTCGTCGCCCCAGAAGTCCAACGGGCAAAGATTCTGGTACTCCTTGGCTGTCCTCGGTCTCGGTCCTCGCGGTGCTGGAGGAGCTACTGGTGCTGGTGCTGATGCTGCCGGCTCTCTGGTCCTCAACGCGTCGACGATAGTCGCTCTGAACTGCATGGCCTGCTGGTTCTGGGTCTCGCGGAACTGAGCAGCCTAGTGGTTCTGGGCCTCCATAAATTGCTGAAACATCGCCATCACCTGGGTGTCGTCAAACATCATAGTCGGCGGCAGTGCTGGAAAGATAGGAGGCGCTGGTGGAAGCGGATCTGCCTGAACGTCTGGTGCGGCCTGCTCCGAACTGCCTGCAACTCCAGAACTGCCTGCAACTCCAGGCTGGTCTGCGGTCTTCCTCGTAGCGACCATCCTGCATAAAAAGAAAACTTGTTGAATGACAAGCCCTAAAACCTAACAAACAATATTTTTATAATAATAAGCACCTGAAAAACTTGAATAACCTGATATACCCTTATTTCCCAATTTTCCTATGCTGTGATCAAGTTTCCCTAGTGTAATCAAGTCCCCAATAGTACGCTAAGTCCTAGGTACCATTAGGATGGACCTACATGGGCCACCACTAAAAACATGTCACGACCCGCTCTCGAATAACCGGATACGAGTCGGACATGCCCAGCCTTTGTTGTTAGACACAACAAAGTAAGCTGTACCAATCTAGGGAAACTAACCAGATAATATGAACATGAATGAATCACAACATCTATATAAATGTGTCCCAACCAGAGTAAAGTACAATATCTGAATTATTACATTCAACTAATAAAAGAGTCTGCTAGTCTCAATACATGAAAAGATAAAAGGAAATACTAAGAAGCTCTAGGCTTCTGCAGCCTCTAGGTCACAAGCAGCTCCAGCTGGCTCAACAGGGAAATCAGTATCCTGACCATAGTAGGTGTCACACAAGGCCTCCATCTCACCTGCAACATATCCTATTCAGGAGCAGAGCAAAGTACAGTTCTAGGTAACGAACAATAACATCATGATATGGAAAGTAAATGCTGGAAGAACAAGAAGAACAAGATATGTAAAGGAAGAACATGAACTACCGCTATAAAGATACATGAAAGATCACGACTATATAAAGATGCAGGAAAGATCACGACTATAGCTAAAATCAAGGTCAGGATCATAGGAAACTAATGTAAGAACAAAATCCTGAACATGTGTGTTATAAATTTGAAATACTTCTATGATATGTGACCGGCTTGGGTAAGACCATGAAAGAGCATGAAAAGATCCTAAAAGATCATATAAGGTACGGCTTAGGACCCGCGTGCACTGTGCGAGGCCTAAGCTAAAGATCATGAATAAGTATCCGGGTTTGGTCACATATCTAGAGTATTTCCCCACCCCAAAATACAAGTAAGATCATGAAAGAACAAGCCAGAAAAGATCATGAATGTGTCGCAGCGTGTCAGCAATAAAGAATAAGAGAATGCACTGATCAAAACCATAGAGTGTACTTGCCTTGCTCCAGGAAGGTACAAGTAGGCAAAATAGCTAGATATCCTCCTGTCATGATAATGATGTGTACAAGTTGGTTAATAAACATCTAATTCTAATTGGTTTTATCAAGAGATTCTATTCACAAATAATTTCTAATATAAACTTAGTTCTAGGGTTCCTATAGAGTATCAAAATTATTCACTACATCCTATACTAGCAATAAAACCAAACACATGATATGGTGATTACCAGGCTTAGTATTTAGACCAACAAAATTTAAGGTTTAAACCTATTATTAAGCCTTCATGAATACTTCTAGGTTAGAGTGAAACCAAAAGTCTTAATTAAGAATGAATGGGAGTTCTTAGAAGAAAGAGGATTTCTAAATTAGAACTAACAGTTTAATGGTCTTAAACTTAAATAGGAACCCTGCCTATAATTCAATTCCTTGCTAACAGTCCACACAACTAAAGTCCATTTACACCCTCTAAACATCTTTTTAGTCTTGAACAGGAAGTTATTGCTTCCCAAGCAACATCCCCTGCTAACAAGTTGCACCCCCTGAACTGCACAAGATTTCCTTCCTGGATTATGCAGGAAACATAACAAGGGTCTCAGATTCTTGAGACACTCAAGTCTCTGAATTCATGAGACTCAAATCTCAGACTTCATGAGATTTAATCTCAGACTTCATGAGTTTCCAATTGTCTCAGATTCTTAAATTCTTCTTGAAATGTTGATACCAACCCAACACAAGACTGAACAAGGTCTCAGTGTAAAACTTATTCAGACATCACCCAATCCAGTTAGCAGTATTGGCAGGATTTCCATTCCAACATCAGGTCCACTAGACTGCATTCTCAGATTTCAAAATAAAAGTTCAAATCTCTAATATATAGTGAAACTCAGTCTTAATAGGACTGATACAACTAGTCCAATGCAGGATATCAGTCATATGCTCAGCTACATGATTCCTGAATAGAACACTCTAAATCGAGTGTAGCTGCTACCTCTTCTCAAACCATAGTCTCAGGTCAAACAGGACTGGTACACAGTCCAGTGTATACCCTGTATTCTTAACCTATTAATCATCCTAGTCTTAAAGTATGCAAATTAACACTAGACTTTGAAGACTAAACCTTCTCCTAATGACCTTGATACCACTATGCTAATTCTCAGGTTCCTGTGTTACAGTAGATTGTGCTACCTAATACTGGACTGTACACATCTCAAATCTCTGAGACTCAAACTCAAATTCCTGAGTTGTCAAATGTCCCTGGTTCCTGAGACAACACAAATCTCTGAGAAATAAACTTCTCAGATTCTACTGAGCAACTGGATTAAATCTCAGATTCCTGAAATACAACACAGCCTATGTCTTGATAGCAATTAATCACCACCATCAAAATCAAAACAGGAAAAATTCTCAGGAAACAGAGATCCAACTCATTGTAGTTCCTAAGTTCTATTCTGATACAAAGATTGCATTAAAAAGAACTCTCAAGAAGGAATTAGCAAATGAAACCAGGTCATGAATCAAAGAAGGCTCTGTGCAAGCAATGATTGAAACCATAATTCAATTTAAGAGAGGTAATCCCTCAGTTTGCTCGAAACTGAATTTAATTCAGTTCAAACACAGGTTGCAATTTCCAGCTACCAATCCCAGGTATTGTAAGTCTCTAATCTAAGTGAATGAGGATTCTAGTTCAGACTAGAACTTGGAAATAATTTAACTCCCTAGTTTCTCTGTAAAAGGACACATTAATTCTGGAAGGATTTGGTATGATTCAGTCCACAAAAATGTAACTAATCCCCAAGATGCATTCAACTACAACCTATTCAATTTAGGATCAGTTTTAGATAATCTTAATGAATCCAAAATAATTCCATAGAATTTCAATGATATAATAGGACTTATCAGTCAAGATGTGGATCAACATAATTGATTTCAGCTATGTCCTAAAACAGGGTAGGATACAGTCAAAATTGGACTGATACAATTAGTCATGGATTTGTATACAACCCAATATCCTGATGCCCATTCGATACATCACACTACATCAGTAAGTAGAGAGGGTTAAGAGAATTACCTGGACAGAGTTCTTCCCAAGAATCAATATCAACTCCCTAGGATTTCCTGTGTCATGCCTCAGATTCACTCCTCTTGTTACTTCAAAAATTGAACTACAATAGTGCCTGATTACCCAACCATCAACTGAGATGTAAATTGAACATAACTTAAAACTGAAAGAAAAATTCCAAGCTATGAATGGATCAAGGTTTTACCTAGTAATCCAGGAATCAATCCAATCAGATGAATAGTCTTCCCTTCAGTTACTCTACTGATAGATCAAGGAAATTGAGACAAAATCCTTAGCTATAAATTAAAGAACCTAAAGACACAATTCTCAAAAGAGATTAATACTCACAAAATCAGAGCAGTGTTCGATCGAAAGGCTAAATCGACAGATCTATTGCTTCGACAACATTGCAACCACAATTTAGATCGATCAACCACTATGGAAAATCATCCAGATGGATCAGTATTTTAGAAAATCCAATAATGAAAACACCATCAACAAAATCAACCCAGGAAAAAGTATAGGAGTAATTGATTGAATATCAGAGGTTCTTACACAAATTTGTTCAAATAGGTGGCACGAATCGATCAACGAACGATCGACAAGGATCTGCTACTGCTTCAAAACTCAGCACCCTCTCGTCACGATCCTCCTTCTTCGAATTAGGCTTGGAACTAAGGATTTGATGGGAGAAAGGAAAGAATGGCTAATGGTGATGTCATGAGGAAGGGAATTATATATAGCTGGACCCAGCTTGATACTCACGCAAGCATTGGACGGGAAATTTTCCTCCCAGCTCCTCTGACAATTCGGTTAGGGAGCGAGTGTGCACATGGCCGTTGGAATTGATTTTGAAAAAGATTTCCTACTGCAAGAACCAATACTCTGAAGAATTCCTTTCCTTAGGAAAAAGACCAGGGCTTGGGCTTCAGTTAATAACTGATATAAATAAAATTTGATACTTAAAAATGAATGGGCTGAGAAGATTTGGGCTGAAAAGATTTAGGCTGAGCTGGAAAAGCCCAAAATAATTAAATAGAAATATTTATTTGGCTTAGGAAAATCCTATAGATTAAATAGTGAAACAATTTAATAAGATAAAAAAATACAATAAAATAGGAAGTGGGGATACAAGCTGCCAAATTGTACTGACACCATATTGGCTGCCACAGTTACCTCTTCGAAATCGATGGCCAGAGCGTTCGAATCGATGAAATTTTGGATGTACCATTTTAGTTGCTAGCAGTCGTGTGTAGCATGGTGGACATAGCGGTGGTAATGACAGTACTTTGGGTTCTCCATTTCTGCCGGCCGAGGTTCCCGTCTTGGTGGAGGAAGTTGAATTCTGTCTCCTTGTATGAGCATGTCCAAGATGGGCTTGACGTGGCCGTCTTCAAAGGAGTAGGTCATTTGTGGCTATTGCTTGTCTGTCGGTTTTGGCTCAGGTTTTTGTGCTGTGTCGGCCACCATAGCCTGCTTGCCCTTGTTGTCCCGGTTATTGGTGGAGCTACCCCCGTTGTTGGTGTTGGCGTTGGGATGCCTACCCTTATCCTCTCCCTCTGAGATGTGCAATCCCAGTTGGCGAGCCTTCTTCAATCGTTCTTCGGCGCTTGTGGCACTGATGATAAACGTCTTTCAGTCCTTGAATTGACTTTTGCCCATCCAGAGGCTGATTGTTGGAAGCAGTCTCTTTTGGAAAATTTCAATTAAGGAGGAATCCGGGTTTCCAGAGGGCAGCTTCATTGCGGTTTGGTGAAACCGCTCAATATAGTTCCTTGTCAGCTCTTTCTTCCCTTGAATGATGTCCATGAGGGTGGACATCGTGACGTCCTGTCCTACTTCGTAGAATCTCTGCAAGAACATGCGTTTGAAGCTGGCGAAGGAGTGGATGCAGTTGTCTGGCAGGTTGCGATACCAGTCGAAGGCGACTCCTTCCAATACCCCGATGAATAATCGTGTAAGGATGGTATTGTCATGGGGCAAATGGTCAGTGGTGACCTCGAAGTAAGTGATATACCGACTTGCGGAGGTTTTGCCATCATAAGGATTAATATTGAACGGTTTATATCTTGGTGGGAAGGGGACATCCCTCCATACTGCAGGGTATGGTTGCAGTATTCTGAGGTCTTGAGAGGTTTCTCGAGCGTAAAACATGGCTCGGAGCTCCTGGACCTCACTTCTTGCTTCCTTGGCCTCATCCACAGCGGTGGGGGCCGTCATTTAAGAAGGATTATTGCCCGGGTTTGGTGCCGCTGAGTTCGAGTCCGCATTGATCGCGGGACCCGCGCTTGTTTGGCCAGGCGTCCTTCCTTGGAGAGTCGGAAGGTCCGCTTTGATCTCGTCCACAGACTTGACCAAGGCATACAGTATGGCCTCCAGAGTGTCGATGCGTTGGCGATCACTGGAACCACCTTGGTTGCTGTCCGTCATAAACATCGTCTTTGCATGAGGAGAGATGGACGGAACGGTGGAGGACATGCCCTCCGAATCATACCCCTGTAGCGAGAAGTCATCGGGGTATGTGGGAATGTTCTCTTCTGGTTTGGACTCAGAAGGGATAGTACCCCCAGCTTCAGAGTTTGCTTCATCTTGGAAGTCGTGGACGTCCTCGGGGACGTCGGCCCTTGCTGTATCTGATGGAAGAGTTGTTTCTTCGGGCTCATCTTCTTGGAACATCGAATTATCGTGGATGTTCTGAGGAGTGCTAACCCCAGTCCCAGCAACCCCCAGTGGTGTGGATGATGAATCTTCCACTATAGTAGATTTCGTCTTTGAACGGGTACCTTGGAAAACTCCGGTGGTAGGCACCCGTTTAGACGATAATTTCTTAGTCATGGTGGTTGAAATCTTCGGGCTAGGAACATTTGTCTTCTTCCCTCTCCCATCGGCAGGGATTTTCTGAACAGAGTTGCAGGAGACGACGTGAAGTGCCTCATCTTCTGAACATGGTTGTTGCAGTCTTTAGAAGATGGACTGCCGGTCTTCTCGTATCATTGTGTTATTCCAATAGCAGTTGACGATGACTTGGGTGCAGTAACGTCCGTGGAAAAACTCTTTGTACCCTGATGCACCTTCTCTTTCCTTGCGTTTGTGGAGGATGGCCTCACGCAAGTCAGATGGATCTGGATCGACCATGTTTGCTCCCTGGATTTTGGGAGACTTTTGTGAACCTCTCTGTCCGTTTGCCGTCGGGGGCTGGACTCGAGTGGTTCTCTACAACTTCCCATCTGAGGTCCGCATAATAGTATGTGGGACGCTCGGATGGTCGGAAGTTGGATCAGCGGACCGAGCTTGCCAAACTCTTGCTGCCCTAGACTTCTTCGCTCTAGTGCGTGAGGGCACATAGTAGGAAGAGTCTAAGTGGTGCTGGAGAGAGTCAGACATGTCTTTTTGGGAGCACAAGAGATCAGGACCATAGGAGAGGCGGTCGAAGACAGAGCCGTATGGAGTAGGCGTCATGCGGCTGGCATCAATAATCTTCATGCGGCTGTCAGGCGTAGCCGCATAGGTCTTCTTCATGCGGCCGGAAATCCTAGCTGTATGAGTATTCTCCATGCGGCTGGAAATCCTGGCCGCATGAGTATAATGCATTTGGCTAGCAGTCTCGGCCGCATGTTCATCATTCATGCGGCTGGCAATCTTAGCCACATAAGTCTTCGTCTTGCAGCTAGTGCCCTTGTTCGATTTCTTTCTGGGGCACATAGAATCGCTCTTTTCTCCCGCAAGTCCAGCATCGTAGTGCTTTCCTCTGCCGGACTTGGGGACAGCAGAGTCCTCTATGGCTCGAAGTGGGGCCATACGAGAGTCGCCTTCGCCGTCTTGGGCAGCAGAGAGTACTTCGTCCAGAGCTTGGGGAGGAGCAAATGATTTTGGCCTCCACTCACTGTGAGCTTTCTTTGTGCGGGTTCGCTTCTGGACCGGGCCAGCGCTTCCCTCAGAGAGCATTTCTTCAAACGCCTATTGGTCAAAACGGACGACCATCTTCTGTTTCGTGGAGCCAAGTTTGGCTGCATCCGATTACGTCACCAACTCCTCAGCCGTGGAGATATTTGTCCCCAGCAGAGTCGCCATCGTGTTTGCCATGAAATATAAAAGAACAGAACAATTATCGGAGGACTGGACTTTTACTTCACAATACAAACTCTCTTGTACAAAGAAAGCCTAGGGACGAAAACCTAGGTACAACAATCTAAGTATAATTATTTATTTTAGATTCTGGGGGATGACGGTAGAGGCTTGGGAGAGCGACGACAGCTCTGTCTTACTCCTTGGATGATCGGGTGCAGCCTTGGCTCTGTAGAAGAACTGCTTGGCGTTGCTGAAGAAATGCTCTCCTTTCAGGCTCTGTATATTCTCTCTCTGGCTCTCTGGATCTCTGTATCTTCTTTTTGCAAAAGTAAGAGTCTTTCCTTTTTTATGTCTTCTCGCAAGGGAATGATATCTTACTATTTATAAGAGTGGGGGCATCATTAGGATTTTGCAATGATTGTCCATTATCAAAAGTCGGCGGGTTAGGATCAATGAATCTGGGCCGCTCATCTCGAACATAATATATTTGGACAATTAATGTGATTGCACCAAATCTTTGTGGATAATTAATGATGATTGACATAAATCCTCATGATTTGTTATGCCAATCTCGGATCTCCCGTCACGTGTCATTGATTTGCTTGATTACAAATGACTGATTTGATCCTAATATTTTTTTGGGATTTGTTTGATGGATTTCGATTGATTTGATGCCACGTGTCCCATTATCATGCCACGTGTCTTAACCGCGAGCCACTTAGAAAATCTGAACCGCATGAGGGTTGCTCCTCATTGAGTCGCATAAGGCTGGCCACGTGACAAGGCTGCTTGGGAGTGACCCCTGAATATTTGAACCGCATGGTGATGATGGGTGCCTTCTTCGTGAGCAGCATGGAGATAGTCCTTGTGAGCCGCATAAGGTAGCCTCTGCTTGAACCGCATAGAATAGCTTCGGTCTGAGCCGTATGGGATAGCTTCGGCATGAGCCGCATGGGGTGGTCTCTGCCTGAGCCGCATACGACTGTCCACGTGTCAAGGCCGCATGAAGATTTCTAGATTTCGGGAGATCGTGTCAGAGATTTCCTTCGTTTCCCTAGGAGTCTGCCATTATGACGGAATCATTATTGTTTCTTTGTGTCAGAGCTGTCATTTGTCAGAGCTGTCAGCCGTCAAGACATTAAATACAGTAAAGGACAAAGGGAAGAGCTGTTCATAGGCCACATGGCTTCTCTTTGAGCCGCATGGAACTTATTCGAGCCGCATAGACGCTTGAGCCGCATGGATCCCTGAGCCGCATGAGCTCTCTAAGCTGCATGGGGCTCCCTGGCCGCATGGATCTTTCTTTATTTTTCTATGCTTCTACAAAGGGTTTATGACTAAGGAGAACTCAACAAGTTGTATGATGGGAGGATAGCGAGGATGATTAGAATAATATATCTATGATTAAAATATAATCGGATAAGATAGTTCCATTGAGGACTGAGTGATAATCAAAAGGGGATAGAAAGATATCGTATCACTATTTCAAGGATCAAAGTAGGATATGCGGGAAAAATAACTTACAAAAATAACAATCTTATTAATACCCCATGTAAAAATCTAATTTCTAAGTTGCTAAACTAATTGAACTCTAAGTCTCTACAGAAAACTAACACAGCCGCCAAGGTATTAAAACTAAACCTACTTGGAATCATAGATCATCTAAATCAAACTTCCATCCGTCGTTGTATGTAACACATATGCAAAATGTATTTCAAATTTCAAGTATTTCTCTCGATCAAAGCATCTTACAGACATCAACTTCCAATTGTCAGCCAGTCTTCCAAAACTGACTACATCAAAATTACAATCTTCCCTTGCCATAGTAAATCCTTAGAAAATTCTTTTAAGTTGATCCATGACTAAAAATAAAGAATTTTCAATTCTTGAAATCAATTGACAGAATTACAATCATTAATCATTTTTAATCTTTAACTATGCATCTATCAACCGTTCTCATCCAAACGCATTAGCAAAATACCACAGAATTCCAATTGTTCTTACCATAACCAATATGAGCCTCCAATGTTTGGTAGAAATTGAAAATTCAATTGCTCTTTTCCAAAATTGTATGCCAATGGTCTTATCTCAATTCCTATCTGCTTATTTTTTTCTCTAGAACCTATCATTCCATTGCTCGTGTTATTCCTTCCATGGCTATATCCGTCTCTTCTAGGTATAGTAGTCATATATCTAACCATAAAAGTTGATCCTCGTCAAGTGTTTCTTTACTTGATCATTATATTCACCTGTTTATATATATATATATCCAAATTCACTTCCTCCATGGGAGAACATTACCAAATCCTAAACTCTACCTACGTTTCGTCTATCTTCCGAAAACTCTTCATTTAATCATAAAACTTAAAACCGCCAAATACCTTCATTTGTTTGAATGAGGTTTAGGTACTGGTGAGCACTACCAACAGTTATAACCCGAATAAGTCACAAGTCAAGACATACCACTATCTCAAGACTAGCTTTCTCAAGGTATTCTTCTACCTTTTCTACCCTTTAGCTAACTAATATTGATCCCAAATATGCCCTTACTAGAAATGAGATAGGTAACAATCTATGTTTCTCCTGCATATAGCTATCAACTATTAACATAAAGTCATCCACAAGATGTATCAACTATTAATATATAAAGCTAACCACAACTATCCACAGCTTCCAGAATATTTAACTAAAATAATAATAATAACAATAATAAATAATTAAATAATTAAATCAATATAAAAAATATATATACAACGTACTAAGGTTGAAACAGGATAGAGATTGAGTCAATAGAGATTGATATGGTCCTAAATAGTTCTAGGAAGATTAAGTAGAATTTCATAGGAAATCTATTCCTTCAAGCTTGTGATAAGAGGTTTATGAAAATAGAGACAACCGGTAGAAATACAAATCCTCTAATCGGCAAAAGTCAGAATAATTTGATGGTACTAAAATGTTAGAAAACAGTCCTAGAAAATCAAGTCGAATTCTCATATGAATCCTATAGAAATGATTTTCTGAAAATTTAAACTAGTCGCTAAGATTTCAAGTAAACCAAAATTTAAACGAATCAAGACAATTCTTGTAAAGTTATCAATGGTGATAAGAGGCCAAACATGATACATTTATAATAGGGATATAGTCCCAATAGTACCCGAAACCATACATATCTGAAGTCATTTTGCCTCTAATTCATGCCTTGCTGACTGCAGTAAATTTTTGGCTCCATAATTTGAATAATAATAATTTTTTGAGTAGTCTATCAACTTTATCCATTTCATGGCTAAGCAACATAGGAGACAAATTTGATGCATTTAGGACGTAGTCTCAATAATATCCAAAAACCTATCAACACCTGAATTACTTCAACTTAGAGTCTATGTCCCGCTAGTGCGCAACTGGCTGCAGTATACTCGCAGTTTCTATAATTCAAATAGATGGTTGCGACGCATATGTGCGAAACCATATTAGGTCACTGAATATTTTCTTAACTTTGTCCATATAAATTTTAAAGGGATAATTCAACATTCAAAAAGTTTTCCAATGACTAAAGAAAATTCAATATTAGGATGGAATCAATTCTCTGACCGTTCGTGCTTCATGATACTCAAGCATTGAGTTTAAAAGCTTTCTAGGCCTTGAATTGATCAAGAAGTTGTCTAGGGAGGGTAAGGTTTCGAGTTGAGTGGAGGATATCAACAAATAAAAATATTCTTGGTCTTAGAATAACTTAGAAAATATCAATCAATATTGGAATTAATTTTTGGAAATTAATTCCCTTGGAAGATTCGTGAACAAGCTAAGTTGAACCAATTCTTTTGGTAATAATTAACCTTGGGGCTTTATGGTTCCAGAAGAATTTGGTTCAGAATTGGTCCCAGAAAAGTCAATAAATGGTTGGATACACTAGTCGTAAAAATACTCTTGATAGATAAAAGTTTACCAAGTTTGCTAAAGGAGAATTTGAAACTCTAAATAGGAAATAGATCTAGATTCTAATTAAAGATAGAGAAGTATGATTTGATCAACTAATTGAAAATTTTGAAATAGGTTTGTTGAAGAAGGAGATTGGAAAAAATCTAATCCTAATCCAAAAATAACAAAAGCATATGGATGCAGAGGAATGCTGGAGTATGATAAGGATATGGAGGAAAATAACCTCTGATAGCCAAGGGACACTAAAAGATATATAATATCAAAAAACTAAAGTAGATAGTAAAATAGACCACCATACAATCGGCCTATGCTGGATAAGGTTTAGGATGCAAAACCTAAGCAAGGTAGCCTACCAGTCTATAACAAACAAAAATATTTATTTATAATATATTTCGGTCCTATGTTGTGACAAATTAATGTTCTAGTGTTCTAGTTGTTTTTAGGTATATTTACTTAAGTTGTTGATGACCTGCATGGGCCACCACTAAAAATATGTCACGACCCGATCCCAAATTATTGGGTCGAACTGGATCATGCCCAGCCTGCACCGTTGTGAGACGGCGGCAGTAAGCTGTTCTATATGCAGGTATTCACAACAACATCTATATATTTATCACAACTCGAATATACGAAAAATTTTAAAACTTTTATTCAACAATTGAAAAGTACAACTGGAAATGAAAGAACTGAAATAAAGTGCTGAATTCAAATTAACAAAATTCTAAAACAATAAAACTAGAAACTGGAAACGACTAGCTAAGCGGTCGGCTCGTCGGCCTCAGGTCCTGCGTCCTCCAAGGGGGACTCCGGCAACACCACAGGGTACAAAACCGGGTCATAGTTGCTATTGCACAATAGCTCAGCATCCTCAATGTCACCTAAAAATGTGGTCTCCAGTCAGAAGGGAGCAAGTACGAATATGTATCTCATATTTCAAGTAATAATAGAAAAGTGCAGACTAAACAGTTGAAACAATATTTTTCAGCAATTTAACAATTAAAAACAATGTGATTTGAATGTGTAATCGTCTATGACCGGCTTGGGTCATACAATAGCGTCCTAGCGACGCGATACGGCTTATCCCCGTGTGTAAGAGGGGTAAGCTCGCACAATCATACAATATGGGGGTATTGGTCATAAACGTTACACTTTCCTCCAATCCCCACAATCAATATTTGAACCCTAGGAGAGGATTCCGTGTAGCAATGTGGTTTAAACATGCAACTTGATAATTATAAAATAAAATACAAGAAAATATAACCGTAACTTGCCTCTGTTAATTGACTGGATCGAAAAAGTCGGTACCAAGGACGATGTCAAGTTCGTCTCCGAGATCCTACAGTTGAGAATCTTGACTTAGAACCATAATGTAACCATTCTAGGTGTGCTAATTACAATCTCTAGAAGTAGACCCTAGTCAGGTTTTAAGTTATTTAATAATTTACCGGAAATCTAGCGTCACAATCTACGTTCGTTATCATTTTAATTAAATAAGTCGGTTACTGATTAATTGAGAAAAATAGCAATTATAGGTTAATTTGGCAAAATTTTGTATTTTAAATATGTATATATAAAACTAGGCTTTTTCTTTTAAATGAGAAAACATGTGAATGTCTAACTTACAAACTCGAAATCTTATTTTATTTAATGTGAGAAAACTCTTATTAATTTTCTATATTAAAATAATACTCATTTTATTATTAACGCTTTTACTTATAAAACAACAATCCATAAAAGAAAAGAAAAAACTAAAACTACTTATTACAGGTCCATAGGAAAGTAGAAAAGAAAACTTGAACTTATGTCCTTATAATTTTTACATAAATTAATTTAATTTAAAGGTGAGCTCTGAATGCCGCGAACGGTCCAACAATAGGCCGAAGCCCTGCACCAAAATTACTAACAGCAGTAATCCATTCTAAAAATAATAATAAATTAAAGATAATTTTAAAATGCGTCTCAGACTTGGTCTAAACTGTCATGTTGCATTCTAGCTAATGCCTCAACGTCCGGAAGTTCCGGTTTCGTTTGCATTTCGCTAGTACTCAAAATATTATCCGAAAGCCAAATTGTTAATTGACTATAGTTAAACCGAAAGATTTTTAAAAGTTTATAGAAAAATCGGGCAGCACCTCCTTTATAATCGGGATAACCCAATAATGGGAAAATACAACCAACATATCCCAAACCAGGAATAATGCCAACACCAAATATATAACTGGAAAACCAACTAAAATCCATCTCAAGACCATAAACGTATATATATACCATAAAGAAATCACATAGTTAAAGCCACCAGTATATGAGTTCCTAACAGAACTCAATCAGAAAAATCCGAAAACTATCGAACTCGACATCGGAAACAAACCCAACGATTCCAAATCAAATTCGGAAAATCAGATCCAACTCCGAATAGGAACCAGATTATGAAACCCGAACACAGCGTAAATTCTAAAATTTAATCGAAAACCCAACGAACCAATTCTGATTTAAAAATCAGAACCAACACCAACAATCGAATCCCATAGCGAGATTGAGACCGCGTCATCATCGACACTAAGAGAGGGACACAGGGACACAGGATTATACCTCGGGTGCTCGGCTAGAGCTCTCAGATGAAAATAGGAGAAATATGAATTCTGCGGACTCAGAAAAACCCCAAAATTGTTGGGCCAGGTCGAGTCATGTCCAGCCTACGTTGAGATAAAATGTAGTAAGCTGTTCTAAAGACAACAGGATAAGACTAAATGTGCTAACAGTTCTATAGGTGAAGAAGAATCATAAATGCTCCAAACACAAAAGTCGTCGTATATAGTAAAATGTCTAAGTACAAGTGAACTAAAAAGTAAAACTGGATACATGTCCAGTTACAAAAAGATATAGTCTAATACATGTCTACTCTCAAAACTCTAAGTAAACAAAAGACAACTAGGCGAGGTTCCCTGCAGGAACATCCTCGTAAAGCAGAGCCGGGTCCTCGGCAGTAACTCCATAATAGGTGTCGCAGAGTAACTCCTCCTCAGTAAGGACACCTACAATGTTATCCTGTCAGGACGGGAGAAAGTACTAAATCTAGCAAACTAGCATATGAAACATGGAAATGAACATGAGAGAAAAATAACTGGAAACATGGCATCACACAATCTATCATGGCAATGATACATATGTCATACAGACAGATGTACATGTAATGTTTAAAACTGTAGTAAGTACATGATCGTCAATAGGTGTAAAATGTACTGTGGTACAAGTATATAAAATATACTTCCGTACAAGTAAAATAAGCGATAGATGTACATACGTACAAATACAGCTGGTGCACCTACGACAAGGTATACATAGAATGTCAACCTTGCTCGGTACGTACGTACGAGTAAGGGGCATGATCACGTACGCTACTAACAGTTTCCCCATAACCCATATTCTAATCATGTGAGAGATATATCAAGACTGTTCTAAGCATGGTAGTAAATGAAAGTACAACATATAGAGATCTAACTTGCTATCCCAAGGATCAGCATTTAACATGGTGGGGTTTGCAGTTTATTTATGTGACAATATGTAAAGTTCGTAGAAAGTACTTGCCTCTAGCAAAGCAAAACAAAACAAGCTGCGATAACAGTGCTATGGATGTCCGGTAACTCGTCACTGTAGAAATAAATATAATAACTTAGTTTTTACACTAAGCTAAAATACTAGGACACTAATCTATGAAACACGACTTGTGACAGGGCACCTAGCCAAAATGATGATTTTAGCTTAGAAGACCAATGTGGGGTGACACACTACTTTAACTAGCTTTCTAGGGTCTTTACACTAGTGAGGGGTGAGGTTCAACACGGCTAAAACTCAAAATAATCCAAAAAGCTACAAGTCGTAATTAATCAATAAATAAATCAAAAAACCATTGTGTTCTAACAATTTTAGAGATAGACAAAAAGCCTAGTTTTACTTAAAGTAAAGTACCACAGTGATCCTTGTTAATCATAGAAATTTATTATAATTTTTCTGGAATTTATTAACCAGTACAAATATTTTATAAAAATCAGTTTTCCTAAGTATACAGAAAATGAGTTTTGGTTTCATATGCCAAACTAGTGGCAAAACAGTAAATTAAATACTACAAAATTATACTAAATTAGCTAACTTAACATAGTATCTAAATACTATTTTCCAGAATTTTAACAATACTTTAAGTATTTTTCGAAAATCAAAAACAGTACTACACACAATTGAAATTAAATAATTAATTATCTGCGTATTTTGTCCATGTATATAATTTGAACTAAAGTTTAAATACAGGACCCAAGGCCATGAATCAAGTCCAATATGACTTGTACAGGTCTTGAATGTGTGAAAACACATTTGGGCCCAAATATCCATGCTAGGCTTGGACACCAAATGGTTGAAGTAATTTAAATACACTAAAAATACAATTTGGTAATAGTGCAAAATAAATACTATTATTTTAATATGGTAAAATTATACAAAATAAATATATACATACATATGTTGAAAGTACATATATATATATATATATATATATATATATATATATATATATATATATATATATATATATATATATATATATATATATATATATATATATATATATATATATATAATAAAATACTTAAACATAAAAGTACATATATATACATACACTAATATTGTACATATATATATATAGTATAAATATAAATATATATATATATATATATAAATATATATATATATATATATATATATATATATATATATATATATATATATACATATGAAGATATATACATATATACCTATATGTATATAAATACAAATAAATATATAAAATTTTACTAAGCATAAAAATATATATACATATATATAAAATACTGTTAAAATACAGTATATACATATATGCATACTAATATATATATATATATATATATATATATATATATATATATATACATATATATAAAATATATACATATAACAGAAAAAGAAAAAGAAAAGAAAAAGAAAACAGAAAAGAAGTGAAGGGGGGCTCGAACCTGAGCCAGCGGGGGGGGGTTAGTTTAGGACGGGCTGGCCAGGGGGACAGCCCATCAGTTGTGTTAGGGTTAGGACTTAGGTAGATTTTATTAGGTTTTAAGTGATTTAAAAGATAAAAAAAATAATAATACACAGTCCTGTGTCCTGACAGTTAGGGACACAGGTATTAACGTGTCTGGGCTGGCACGACACGTACGAGTTCAGTCTCGCGTGTCCAGTTCCACGCTCGTGCTCGCCAGGACACGGCGAACAATATGGACTCAACACGAGACACGCACGACACGAGAAAATAATGCTACATACGTGTCCAACAATCATACATTATAATTATATATATAAATAACCAGAAATTAAAAGGAAGAAGTAAGGACGGGTTCGGAACGGAGTCAGGCTTCAGAAAAATCGGGTTCGAACTCGGAGTCGGACCCCGGGCACGAAATCGGGACTGGGCCACAAAAAAAAATCCAATTATTTTGAAATAATTGATCCGTCTAAAATAATAATAACAATAATAATAGTAATAATATTAATATTGATCCTAATCTAAACTAGTAATCCAATAATCCAGTAATTCTAATATACCAAAATTGTGGGTTTCACAGTCACCCCCAGAAAAACAAAACAATTGTACTTTAGATTGCTTTTCCTAGGTTTTGTTCCTAGGCTCTCTTCTGTACAAGCGAGTTTGTAGTTGTGAAGTAAAAGTCCAGTCCTCCCATAAAATTGTTCTGTTCTTTTATAATCAATGGCAAACACATCCCACAGTTTTCTTTCCTTTGGGTAATGGAACCAGCTCCCACGTCTTATTTTTCTCCAGTGCCCCAAGTTCTTCCATCTTTGCAGCTTTTCAACTTGGATCTTTCTTTGCTTCCTGCCAACTTTTGGACAACAAAGTAGAGTCTAATGATGCAATGAAGGCTCAATAATTCGAAGAAATGTTAGAATAAGACAGGTAGTTGGCAATATCATGTTCATAATCATCTAAATGACTAGGAGCCTTATCCGCATTGATGCGAGAAGATCTTTTTAAGGGAGCAATAGGTGGTGGAGAGATCATACCATCAGAGTTAGAGAGGTCCGTATCAGAATCAGATTGATTCTGTGCGGGGGCAACATCTTCAAGAGTTGGAGCAGGAGTAGACGAGGGATTTGGTACAGTAGGCACAGGGCACGGTACAGACACAGTACTGGACTTCTGCTGTCTCCTTCTGTAGACCTGGAGCTCCTTTTTCATTGTCTGCTGCTTCCCCTGTTTAACATATGTATCTTTTTTATCTTCTGTATCGGAGTCACTACTTTCTTCCCCTTTTATCCAGTTTTCCACGACCGGGCATGGGACCGATCCGACTACCACATATGGGCTTATTTTCTCCCCCTCATATCTAACACCCTCTATGTTAGGTGTGTCACCAAACGCCGAACCGTCATCCGAAGCATAATATGGTTCCAGTTCTCTGAATGTAACGTCCATGCTTACAAACATCTTCTGCTCAACTGGGCTCCAACATGCGTATTCCTTCTGAGTTGTCGTATACCTGACAAAGACATATTTAACCGCTCTAGGATCCAGTTTGCCAACGCCTGGTCTATTATCTTGGACAAAACATACACACCCAAACACTTTCGGTGGAACAGTGTACGTGGTTGCACTAGTAAGCATCTCCAACGGTGTCTTCTAGTCCAATACCTGAGATGGCATTCTGTTGATGAGATAAGAGGCCGTTAACACCGCCTGCCCCCATAAGTGATTCGGGACATCCATAGCCAGCATCATCGTCCGTACGACCTCCAGTAGGTGTCTGTTCTTCCGTTCGGCCACACCATTTTGTGCCAGTGTGTAGGCACATGAAGTTTGGTGTAGTATTCCATGAGTAGATAAATACTCAGCAACCTGCTTATTTGTATACTCCGTCCCATTGTCAGACCGTAAGCACTTAATTTTAGTGCCATATTATGTTTCTACCCGGCAATAAAAGTCGCGAAATACCTCAAAGACGTCACTTTTATTCTTCATAAGGTAGACCCATGTCACGCGAGTATGACAATCAATAAAAGTGACGAACCATCAAAAACCGTTAATATCGGTTGTAGGACAAGGGCCCCATACATCCGAATGTATCATATCAAATGCAGCTGAACTTCGATGTCCTGAACTCACATACGTGCTTCTGGTATGTTTACCCAACTCACATGCATTACAAAATAACTTCTTTTTATTAGCCCTTTGGTATAAGGATGGATACATTCGACTAATAATTTTAAAAGAAGAATGACCGACACGCTGGTGGTGGAGTAGCAATTCATCTTCTACACTGCACCGTGAATCTTCAGGTGGTGTGTCTGCTACCAGAGATGCCAATGCGTTGTCCAGTCCAGTTCTGTCCAAGTACCATAGTCCCTTATGTCATGTGCCAGTCCCTAGTCGTCGTCCTGTCCCCTTCTCCTGAAAAGTCACCGTAGGAATGTCAAAGGAAACTGTACTGTTAAGATCAAGAATAATGGCACTAATAGAAAGAAGATTGACAGGAAAAGATGGAGCATGTAACACATTGGTGAGAGTGAGAGAAGGGGTGCATGTGCCACCCTCATTTCCCGTATTTCGTATTTATACTCGTATCTGGATTTTGGCATGTATTTTATTTTTCTCAACTTGTAGAATTTCGGTATTTCTCGTATTTGGGTTTTTGGCTTGGCTCGGTTTTATTGGGTTGGCCTGGTTCGTTTTATGTGTTGGAACACCCTAGCCCTATGCTACCCCTCATCCCCACCACAACTCTCCCTCTTTATATTCCCACCTACCACACTCTCTCCTCATAAACACCATTAATTTCTTTCTTCTTCTTCTTCTCCTTCCTCAACACAACTCTCCTAACCCTAGGCAAGTGCATCTTGCCACTATATGAGGACCCTCTTTTCTTTGTCCATTTGCTAGTTCAGGACATGGAGATCAACATTAGTTCTTGGGTTTTTATGATTTGGAGTCTCTGTTAATGTAGATCTAAGTTATTACTATTTTCGGATTTTACATGTTTTGATCCACTTGGGTTGGTTTTCTTTGAGTTCTGGTGTTTCCATGTAGAAGAGCTTTCAGTTTCACTCCAGTTGGAGCCTTGGAAATTCGGATTTGGAGTTCGGATGGCCAAGTTATGAACTTTTGAAGTTTTGGTTTCAGCCATGGTGTTCTTGCTGTTTGGAGAAGACAGTGAGCAGTGTGCAGAGCTGCTTAGCTTACGCACACTGAGCTATGCGCGCTCTTTAGCGCTGCGTACGCAGGCTTGAGTACGCTTCCTGTTGGAAGCGTGTCTCCTTGAGCGTGCGTGACTTTCACGCAGCTGCTCCCTTGAGCGTGCGTGACTTTCACGCGGCTGCTCCCTTGAGCGTACGTGACTTTCACACACTGCTTCCTGTAGCGTGCGTGACTTTCACACACTGCTCCCTGTAGCGTGCGTGGCTTTCACGCAGCTGCTCCCCTGAGCGTGCGTGACTTTTCTCATACGCTGCCCCTGAGCGTGCGTGACTTTTCACATACGCTGCCCCTGAGCGTGCGTGACTTTTCACATACGCTGCCCCTTGAGTGTGTGTGACTTCTCACGTACACTGCTCACTTGAGGGTGCCTTGGTACGCAGACTTGAGTGAGCCTTGCGTGCGTGCTTTTGCACGTATGCTGCCCCTTGACCCCTTGCTTAGTCCACTGACTCTTGGAGTTTTGGTTTTATTTCTTTAAGCTTGGCTCTTCTATAACCCCGTATTTTGATATTTTATTAGATATTTTACGCCTATTTTATATCCTTACGCCTTTTGTCATGAACTTGATTTTACTTAAAATGTTTGGAATGACCATTGTACATGACTTGGTATGGCAAGGAACTAGCATAACACGACAGTGACCCGTAGTGGTGCACTCCTGACATGACCAATCTGACTTGATAGTGGCCCGTGGCGGTGCGCTCCTGACTTGACATGACTTGATAACTTAACTTGACTTGCCTTAACACCGTGGGTGGTTCTTCTTGCTTGCTTGTTAAATCCACTTGTCCTGTCTTGCATCATGTCTAGAATGGGACTCCTGAGTACCACGGTCAGGAGTACCTACTAAAATGGATTAAGGTTAATAACTAGAATAACACAGTAGTCATGAAGAGATGACACAGCTACAGGCAATCCCGTTACCTGGGCGCTCTTGGGATCTGTAGCCTGCCGTCGAGTAGGGCACATTTCCAGCGCACCGTCGAGTGTTGCACCCTCTAAGTCACCTAAGGGTACATTTGTCTTCTGGGCGATGTACCCACCTGAATTCAACCCTAATCTTTCGTCCTGGGTAGCCTGGATGGTCTGCAGGGCTTGTGGCTGTGGAACAATCTCACTGCATCTTGTTAGTAATTAGGCCTGTGATAACCCTAGTTAGTTAAAGAAGTAAGCCGTAGTATCTGCTTGGCCGTAATTGATTGAATGAAGTATAACCAGTCTGGGCATGTCTTGATCCAGTACCAGAATGTTTCCTGTCTTGATTGCTTACATTATCATCTTGCCGATAAATGGTGGGAAACCAAGCTCTGTTCAGATGAAGGGTTACAACCCCGGTCCTTATTTGGTTTACGGGTTATAACCTGGCTATCGAAATAGTTCCATGGTTATCTCGTCGTATATCATCCTGACATGTTTTCGTAAATTCTAGTTTAATATTAGATTTTCTTGTGCTGATTGCTGGCTTTTGTTCTTATTTCGTGGCCCCCTTGTGGCACTTGCTCTTTCTGGGGTTGACCCAGCTGGTTTTGTGTGGCCAGATTTCGGAGCAGCTCCCAAGGATCTACCAAGCTTCCAGCCCGATGGTGGCGACTAGAAGGAACCCGGGCTACGAGTGGGTTTTCTATTTTGTTTCGCTCACTCTATTGTAAAGTTATTCTTTTGAGGCGTTTAGCCGACGAGCACCTGTTAGCTCGATACACTTTTACTTACTGTCTGCCTACGGGCTGTAAACATGATTAACAAATCCTAGGGTTGATCATGTATGACTAAACTCTTGCTAGTCCTAACATTTTGTACGACTAGCTTCATGATCAGCTGATATGTAATATTTGGGACGCCTTTTATTGTATATTTAATGATCATACATCTTGTAATTATATTATTTGCTTGAGATTGAGACAATAGGCTTGACCTTAAGAGACTGTTGGCTTGTAGTAAACCCTCATATCTAGACAGCCGTGACCGTATAGTTGAGATGTATTCTATTTCAATATACGTAGCTGGCTATGTCTGCCCCCGCTCTCCAGTATTCTGGTTCTGGGGCGTGACATGGTTTAAGTGGTGGCCCATGCAGGTCTTGTCAATCAAGAAATGTGAGGGTTTATCGAATAGATGTCTCAATCAGTATTCGCCCTTGATCTCCGTCCGTATTTTCAAATCCCTGAAATTCTTGTCCTGATTACATGCTTGTATCGTTGATCTGTCCTGGTCCTTCCTTATTGTTTTCCTGTGTCGTCTTCCTCAGCGGCACTGTACCTGACCCTGCCGATCAGCGAGGTGGAGCACCTCCCGTGGACCAGCAGCAACCTGGAGATCAAGCCCAGCATTTCGGGGTAGCCTTCAGAGTGATACCTACTGGAGGAGAGTCACCAGCTCGACCCGTCCAGCCCGCAGAGCCGGATGATGGTACCTTAGTAGGCCTCATCAGAACCTTGATAGCTTCCCAGGATCGTCGAAGCGACGCCCTGCACCAGACAGTTCAAGATGCTTTAACCCGAGGCGGACATCCAGGAAACCAGGCGGCGAACAGCTTCAAGCGATTGAACCCTCCTTTCTTCGACGGCACTGAGGATGCGATTGCCACGGATGCATGGCTTCAGGATACCGAGGTAATTCTGGAAGCAGCTAGGACACCCAAAAATGAGAGGGTGGCGGTGGTACGCCTGTAGTTGTTGGACTTGGCTCGCAGTTGGTGGGTGACGCAAGCCATGGGATTAGTGGCACCCATTGCTTGGGCAGTATTTAGAGAGAGATTCCAGACGAAGTATTTCGATGCTGTGGCTCGGTACGACCTGCAGACCAGATTTACCAACTTGAAGCAAGGAGGCAGATCAGTCGACAGTTATGCATCGGAGTTTTCTAGGCTTAGTAGGTTTGCCCCCACCTTGGTGGCGACCGAGTTTGATAGGGCCCAGCGATTCCAGCAGGGGCTGCATTTGGAGATCTTGTTGGCGGTTGAGCAGTTCGAGCACCAGACGTTCGATGCAGTCTTAAGAGCAGCTAGGAGGCATGAGTATACCTCCCAGAGGATTGTGGATAGGACCGGAGGTAGGAAGCGGTCCCACAGTCAGATGCACCAATCATCAGCTCCAGCCCCGGCAGCTAGGGGATTGACCATTGGAACTCCGAGGCGGGCGGCCTGAGTAACGTCGGTTCAGCATTCGACCCCGACATACCCGCAGCAGCAGAAGCAGAAGCAGACTTCCGCGATGGGATGTTCTTATTGCGGGAAGCCAGGGCATGTGATGGCAGATTGTCGCAGGGCGCAGGGATTATGCCTGGCTTGTGGAGCAGCAGATCATAGGGTTGGGGCTTGCCCGAATAGGGGTGGTTCATCAGCATCCAACCCTTCTAGTTCTTCGGTGAGAGGACCGGCCCCAGTACCAGTTCAGCAGCAGCAGTATCAGTCTTCGAGGCCCTTTCCGCCTTAGTCTCAGGCATTCCAGCAACAACACCCCCAGCAGTATGCACAAGCCCAAGCTCAGACCCAGAATAGGCAGAGAGGTTTTCAGCAGAGGAGACCCGCAGCTAGAGGTCAGGCCATGATGATGGCTATAGAAGAAGAAGTTGCACCAGGTGAGGTTGTGGCAGGTACTATTCTCGTCAACTCCTTTCCAGCTTCGGTATTGTTTGATTCTGGTGCATCGCATTCATTTATGTCTGCACGATTCGCAACACGGATAGGATTGGAGCCCGAGTCATTATCAGTGAGGCTCAATATACTTACTGGTAATGGCCTTGTGGGAGTAGATCGAGTGTTTTCCTCGTGTCGGATCGTAGTTAGCGGTAGAGAGTTCCCCGCTAGATTCATAGAGTTTCCTATGGCAGACTATGATGTCGTCCTAGGCATGGATTGGTTGAGGAACCAGTATGCTAGGATAGACTGCCATATTGGCAGAGTTGTCTTTAGTATCCCCGGCGAGCTAGAGTTTTCGTTTTCCAGAGGCACAGTGGAGCCATCTTCTCCAGCATTACGGATGGCAGTAGCAGCAGTGCAGTTACTCCGGATAGTTGAAGAGTTTCCAGATGTCTTTCCAGAGGAGCTTCCAGGGATGCCGCCGGAGCGGGAGATTGAGTTCACTATAGACTTGATTCCCGGAACAGCACCAGTGTCAGAGCGAGTCTACAGGATGGCGCCTTCAGAGTTGGAGATTTTGTATAAGATGATTGAAGAACTGAGGACCAAGGGATTCATCCGTGCAAGTGGATCGCCTTGGGGAGCCCCGATGCTTCTTGTGAAAAAGAAGGATGGTACGTCCAGGCTATGTGTTGATTATCGTACCTTGAATTCGGTGACAATCAAGAATAGATACCCTCTTCCGAAGATAGATGACTTGTTTGATCAGCTCAGAGGGGCTTCAGTGTTCTCGAAGATCGACTTGCGGTCAGGATACCACCAGATCAGAGTCAGAGAGCAGGACATCCCGAAGACAGCATTCAGATCGAGGTATGGACATTGGGAGTTCCTTGTTATGCCCTTTGGAGCGACCAATGCACCGGCCGTATTCATGGACCTCATGAATCGCATTTTCATGCCTTACTTGGACCAATTTGTGATCGTGTTCCTAGATGATATCCTGGTCTACAGCAAGAGTGAAGTGGAGCATGACCAGCATCTCAGAGTCGTCCTTCAGACGCTTCGGGAGCATCAGTTGTACGCCAAGTTCAGTAAATGTGAGTTCTGGCTCGATCGCATTTCGTACTTGGGTCACATCATTACCCAAGGAGAAGTGGAAGTGGATCCCCAGAAGATTATGGCTATCGAGTCATGGCCAGTACCCAGCTCAGTGGCAGAGGTTCGCAGCTTCCATGGATTGGCCGGCTACTACCGGCGATTCGTTTCAGATTTCGCGAGGATTTCAGCGCCGATGACCCAGTTGACCCGCAAGGATGTGCCGTTTGTTTGGACAGCAGAGTGTCAGGAATCATTTGAGAAGTTGAAGCGAGGTTTGATAACGGCTCCCATTCTCACCCTTCCAGATGGGACCGGAGGATTCACAGTTTATTGCGACGCTTCAGGCAGAGGATTGGGGTGTGTCTTGATGTAGCGTAGGAAGGTAATATCTTATGCATCACGCCAACTTCGTGATCATGAGAAGAATTACCCGACCTACGACTTGGAACTGGCGGCGATAGTGTTTGCTTTGAAGTTGTGGAGACACTACTTGTACGGAGATAGAGTGGAGATCTTTACTGATCATAAGAGCCTGAAGTATGTTTTCACCCAGAAGGACCTTAATATGCGGCAGAGAAGATGGCTCGAGCTACTAGTGGACTATAATGTGGATTTACAGTATCATCCCGGGAAGGCCAACGTTGTAGCAGATGCATTGAGCAGGAGAGCCGGAGTTTATTTCCTGACGGCGCAACCAGAATTATTGGCAGATCTTCAGAAGATGGGAATTGAAGTGGTTCTTCCAACCAGTGTGGCATTAATGGCCAGCCTACAGGTTCAGTCCAGCATAGTTGAGAGAATCCGTGTGGCACAGTCAACAGATTCCAAGATCCAGCGACTCAGAGCAGAGTGTGAAGCAGGAAGAAGGCCGGAGTTGCATATCTATGAAGACGGTACACTTCGGCATGACGCTCGTCTTTGTGTACCTAGTGGAGATATCAGACAGGAAGTCATGGCAGAAGCCCACAGTTCTCAATATTCTATTCATCCGGGTGGTACGAAGATGTACCGTGATATTCGTCAGCATTTCTGGTAGAATGGCATGAAGAGGGAGATAGCCCGGTTTGTCTCTCGGTGTTTGGTTTGCCAACAGGTTAAAGCTGAACATCAGAGGCCCGCTGGACTTCTTCAACCCTTACCGATCCCAGAATGGAAATGGGAACATATAACCATGGATTTTGTGACCGGATTGCCCAGATCTCCGGCCGGCAGAGATGCTATTTGGGTAATTATGGACAGGCTTACCAAGGTGGCACACTTTTTCCCATTCAGAGTTGGACAGTCGACGGCGCAGCTAGCAGAGATGTACCTCAGGCAGATCGTCAGGCTTCACGGTGTGCCAGTCAGCATCACCTCAGACAGGGATTCAAGATTCACATCACACTTTTGGTGCAGCTTGCAGAAGAGTTTGGGGACTCGTCTTCAGTTCAGCTCAGCTTATCACCCGCAGACGGATGGACAGTCAGAGCGCACAATCCAGACCCTTGAAGATATGTTGAGATCTTGCACCCTTGACTTCGGTTGTTCATGGGAGAATCATCTGCACCTGGTGGAATTCTCGTACAACAACAGTTATCAGGCCAGTATCCAGATGGCACCCTTCGAGGATCTTTATGGCAAGAAGTGCAGATCTCCGCTAGCATGGGACGATGTCGGAGAGAGGCAGATGCTCGGACCCGAGTTAATTTCCCAGACGGTTGAAGTGGTCAGGAAGGTCAGAGATCACCTCCGAGTTGCCCAGGATCGCCAGCGCCATTGGGCCGATGCTCATCGGCGTCCCTTAGAATTTGCTATCGGCGACCATGTATTTCTTAGGATCTCGCCTAACCGCGGTGTCATTCGCTTCGGCGTGCGGGGAAAGCTTAGTCCTAGGTATATAGGGCCGTTCGATATTCTAGAGCGAGTAGGAGATGTATCCTATCGTCTCGCTCTTCCGCCGTCGCTAAGTGAGGTACATGATGTATTCCATGTGTCCCAATTACGACGGTATATCCCGGACCCGAGCCACATCCTAGATCATTCGGAATTAGTTGTTGGTACCAACCTTTCGTATGAGGAGAAGCCCGTGTCTATTTTGGACCGGAGGGAAAAGATACTCAAGAACATGACTATTAAATTAGTCCGTGTTGCTTGGGGTCATCACTCTCTAGGAGAGTCAACGTGGGAGCGTGAGGACGACATCCGATCGCGATATCCCTACCTGTTTGACTCGTGAGGTATAATGTCTTTCTTATGCCTTACATTTTCCCTTCCTTGCTTGCATTGTATGATTGTATGTTTGAACTGCTTAGTGTAACTTGCCTGTTCTTAGTGTAGCTTGTCGTGACAATCTCTAGCTCCTTGATTAAATTCCGAGAACGGAATTCTTTTAAGGTGGGTAGAGTTGTCACCCTCATTTCCCGTATTTCGTATTTATACTCGTATCTGGATTTTGGCATGTATTTTATTTTTCTCAACTTGTGAAATTTCGGTATTTCTCGTATTTGGGTTTTTGGCTTGGCTCGGTTTTATTGGGTTGGCCTGGTTCATTTTATGTGTTGGAACACCCTAGCCCTATGCTACCCCTCATCCCCACCACAACTCCCCCTCTTTATATTCCCACCTACCACTCTCTCTCCTCATAAACACCATTAATTTCCTTCTTCTTCTTCTTCTTCTTCCTCAACACAACTCTCCTAACCCTAGGCAAGTACATCTTGCCACTACATGAGGACCCTCTTTTCTTTGTCCATTTGTTAGTTCAGGACATTGAGATCAACATTAGTTCTTGGGTTTTTATGATTTGGAGTCCCTGTTAATGTAGATCTAAGTTATTGCTATTTTTAGATTTTACATGTTTTGATCCACTTGGGTTGGTTTTCCTTGAGTTCTGGTGTTTCTATGTAGAAGAGCTTTCAGTTTCACTCCAGTTGGAGCCTTGGAAATTCGGATTTGGAGTTCGGATGGCCAAGTTATGAACTTTTGAAGTTTTGGTTTCAGCCATGGTGTTCTTGCTGTTTGGAGAAGACAGTGAGCAGTGTGCAGAGCTGCTTAGCTTACGCACACTGAGCTACGCGCGCTCTTTAGCGCTGCGTACGCAGGCTTGAGTACGCTTCCTGTTGGAAGCGTGTCTCCTTGAGCGTGCGTGACTTTCACGCAGCTGCTCCCTTGAGCGTGCGTGACTTTCACGCAGCTGCTCCTTTGAGCGTGCATGACTTTCACACACTGCTCCCTGTAGCGTGCGTGACTTTCACATACTGCTCCCTGTAGCGTGCGTGACTTTCACGCAGCTGCTCCCCTGAGCGTGCGTGACTTTTCACATACGCTGCCCCTGAGCGTGCATGACTTTTCACATACGCTGCCCCTTGAGTGTGCGTGACTTCTCACGTACACTGCTCACTTGAGGGTGCCTTGGTACGCAGACTTGAGTGAGCCTTGCGTGCGTGCTTTTGCACGTATGCTGCCCCTTGACCCCTTGCTTAGTCCACTGACTCTTGGAGTTTTGGTTTTATTTCTTTAAGCTTGGCTCTTCTATAACCCCGTATTTTGATATTTTATTAGATATTTTACGCCCATTTTATATCCTTACGCCTTTTGTCATGAACTTGATTTTACTTAAAATGTTTGGAATGACCATTGTACATGACTTGGTATGGCAAGGAACTAGCATAACACGACAGTGACCCGTAGTGGTGCACTCCTGACATGACCAATCTGACTTGATAGTGGCCCGTGGCGGTGCGCTCCTGACTTGACATGACTTGATAACTTAACTTGACTTGCCTTGACACCGTGGGTGGTTCTTCTTGCTTGCTTGTTAAATCCACTTGTCCTGTCTTGCATCATGTCTAGGATGGGACTCCTAAGTACCACGGTCAGGAGTACCTACTAAAATGGATTAAGGTTAATAACTAGAATAACACAGTAGTCATGAAGAGATGACACAGCTACAGACAATCCCGTTACCTGGGCGCTCTTGGGATCTGTAGCCTGCCGTCGAGTAGGGCACATTTCCAGTGCACCGTCGAGTGTTGCACCCTCTAAGTCACCTAAGGGTACATTTGTCTTCTGGGCAATGTACCCACCTGAATTCAACCCTAATCTTTCGTCCTGGGTAGCCTGGATGGTCTGCAGGGCTTGTGGCTGTGGAACAATCTCACTGCATCTTGTTAGTAATTAGGCCTGTGATAACCCTAGTTAGTTAAAGTAGTAAGCCGTAGTATCTGCTTGGCCGTGATTGATTGAATGAAGTATAACCAGTCTGGGCATGTCTTGATCCAGTACCAGAATGTTTCCTGTCTTGATTGCTTACATTATCATCTTGCCGATAAATGGTGGGAAACCAAGCTCTGTTCAGATGAAGGGTTACAACCCCGGTCCTTGTTTGGTTTACGGGTTATAACCTGGCTATCGGAATAGTTCCATGGTTATCTCGTCGTATATCATCCTGACATGTTTTCGTAAATTCTAGTTTAATATTTGATTTTCTTTTGTTGATTGCTGGCTTTTGTTCTTATTTCGTGGCCCCCTTGTGGCACTTGCTCTTTCTGGGGTTGACCCAGCTGGTTTTGTGTGGCCAGATTTCGGAGCAGCTTCCGAGGATCTACCAAGCTTCCAGCCCGATGGTGGCGACTAGAAGGAACCCGGGCTACGAGTGGATTTTCTATTTTGTTTCGCTCACTCTATTGTAAAGTTATTCTTTTGAGGCGTTTAGCCGACGAGCACCTGTTAGCTCGATGCACTTTTACTTACTGTCTGCCTACGGGCTGTAAACATGATTAACAAATCCTGGGGTTGATCATGTATGACTAAACTCTTGCTAGTCCTAACATTTTGTACGACTAGCTTCATGATCAGCTGATATATAATATTTGGGACGCCTTTTATTGTATATTTAATGATCATACATCTTGTAATTATATTATTTGCTTGAGATTGAGACAATAGGCTTGACCTTAAGAGACTGTTGGCTTGTAGTAAACCTTCATATCTAGACAGCCGTGACCGTATAGTTGAGATGTATTCTATTTCAATATACGTAGCTGGCTATGTCTGCCCCGCTCTCCAGTATTCTGGTTCTGGGGCGTGACAGCATGCGACAGTGCCTTTACCCATGACAGGGCTGGAGTTTCCATCAGCAGTCTGAATGCTCTCCGGCGTCGGTAGGTGAGTATAGTCCCGGAACTCACCGTGGGACCCCGTAACATGGCGAGATGCCCCAGAGTCCATAATCCAACCTGGTTGGTGGACAGCTGCCGCAAGAGCACGCGCAGGAATACCTGTGTTGGTCTGGGCAAAGCAAGTGATGTGATCCCCCGAGGAAGATGACGCCCCATGACAGCCATCCGAACCCAGCTTCTTGCTGCGTAACCTCGCGAGGAACTCCTTCTCAAGAGGGGTTAACTCAGCCAGGTGATGTTCGCCCCTTCTTCCGCCAGATTTGCTTTGTGGCCGCCAGAATAATTTCTCCTTCTTCCAGCATAACCGCCTCTACCACCTCGACGTCCTCTGTCACGACCCGCACCCACTGTGAGGGTATGAGAACGTCACAACGCCCAGCCTACGCCGCAGTGTCGGCGGTAGAACGCTGTCCTAAGTCAACATACATCTAGTAATATAATACTAAGCAGTAAATGAACTCAATCACAACTAAGGAGGAAGAAAACACGATATGATATAGAACTCAAGAAAATACTGAAGATAGAAAAGACTAAGATAATAACCCAGCAAATATCCAGAGTACATATCTCAGCTTACTGAATAAGGAAGAATATATACAACTCAACATCTCTGAACAGAAATAAAGACTAGCTAAACAGACTCAAGACAACATGAAAATAAGATAAGGCCTAACTAAACTAGTCTAGGCAGTGGGGTGATGTCCTCAGCTAGAGCTGTCCGAAGAAGGTATCCTCCCAGGCCTCCTTCTCGTCCTCTGTAATATTTTCAACAGGTCCAGTCAGGACAGGAGCAAGTACAGTACATCTCAACAGTTCATAGCAGGTTAGAAAATATAATCATGTAGTAAAGTAAGATATAGATACTGAAGAAATGCGGTATGTAAACAGAGAGAGAAAACTGTAATGGAAATATCTACTATAAGTAGAGAGCTAAAAGTGACTAGTGAGTCAGAGTAAAATATAAACATGTGAATGGCATAGGAGGTTCATGACTACAGCTAAGAGATGATTCATGACTACAGCTACTTGGATAATATTCACATGTCTATTTCTACTCACCCAACCCCAATCAATACACAAGGATCCGTTCAAGTTATGTTAAGGTTCGTGAAACTTCACATGGCTCATAAAATGAGTGGTACGTAAAGGTGATTCATGGGGGCTCTGTGAACATGAGAGTACATGTGTCACAGGCTGTTCGTGAATCAGAGGAAGCATAGAGATACGTGATGATTTGTGAAACGTACAAAACATGATGTATCTGATGCTCCCGAGGGGGATAACATCTCATGAAAAGATCCATATAGTACCAATCCGTGTGAACAACGTGACAGTATCAAGTAAAGTAATTTAAAGCAGGAAAATAATTCTAAACAGGATATAAAATGATCAGAGAATGTACTCGCCTGTATCTGAGTGTCCGGATAAAATATACTGTCCGAGGAGAGGTGTCTGGCTCCTAATCAGAATAGCACAAGTCACAACAAGTCTAAAATGATATAATGAAGTTCTACTATGCATTCTACATGATTCTAGGTCAATCTAGGCCAAAGTCAACTCTTGGTCAACTCTGGTCAACTCTAGAAGTCAAACTAGGTCAACCAAGTCAAACCTAGGTCAATCTAGTCTATACTAGTCTAACCAGGCTATTCTAAGTCTAACAAGACTACACTAGACTGCACATAACATTTCAAGTATACATAATGGCACAAATATGAACTTTCTCCCAAACAAACTCCATGTGCCTACTATCATGGCATCCCCCAAATTAATACACAATGTAACCCTCTATATAAAACCATATTCATATGTATATGAACACACATATCACAATGTATCTATCAGCCTACAATATACAACATATTGCAATTTATATATATAGACACATACATTAGAGGTTCATTTATGAACTCTACATTAGTTAGGCATATATGAAACATGGGAATTGTATGTGGTACACATGAATTGGTGTGTGTGTAAACAAGTGCAGCTGTGTGTTTACAGAAATTAAGAGTGTGTGTGTGTCTGTGTTAGCAGGCAGTAAAAATCAGTGAAGGAGAAGACTGTGTGTGAGCATGACAGTGAGCAGGAAAAGTGTGTGTGTGTATAGGTGAGGGTGTACAGGAACACATAACAGTGAAAGAGGGAGGAAGGTGTGTGTGCAATGGCTCATAAAGCAGTGCAACATTCCAGTGTACATGTGTCTAGTGTGCAGGAAACTACAGTAAGGAAGAAAGGAACATGTGCACAGGAGTAAAACAGGGAATAGGAGAGATGGTGTGTGTGTGAGTGTGTACTTGTGTGTTTGCAGGAATCATAGCAAATTAAATCAGTGAAGAAAAGAGGGAAACATGTGTGTATGTGCTTGTGGTGTGAGTGTGTGAGATGAAGGCAGGAAAATAGTAAATGAAAAGAAAACTAGTTAATACCAATCTCAGGTTTTAATACCAACTGGAAACTCAAATCAATTGGGAAGAAAGGAAGGAAAAATCAAACCTCAGTTTTCATGTACAACTAACACTCAAGGCAATCCCAGTTATGTGTCACAGTGTTCAGGATTCTCAGGAATTAATTAACCAACAATGTGTGATAGAGAGAACTATTCTCAGGTTTGCACAGTCCAATTGACCGTCTCAGGTTGCAAATTCCAGTGAGTGTGTGAGTGACTTGGTGTGTGGTTATTAGGAAAACAGAAAGGAAACAAGAACCAGTGTAGTGTTAGGAACATGTGTGAAAACATGTGAGATTTGAGTGTGTGAAGAGTGTGAGAGAATGTGAGGAAATCTGAATTTATAGTTGACAGTGTAAAGGAAAGGATTCAGTTCATTTTACAGGAAGAATGAGCTATTCTCAAATTTACATGTTTAAACTAACATTCAAAATCAGTTAATTAGGTATTGAAGTTTCAGGAATTCAGACATGGAATGAACTTACAAAATCAGTTTTGGTTTTCAGAAAAAAAGAGAAGAACCCAATGAACAGTTATAACCATTACTACCCAATTCGAATCATTCACTAAATTGAACTAACAATGAGCTAGCATAGGTGGTTGAATTAAGACATGTAATTAACATTTCAAAATTAGTCTGAAAACTGGAAATTAAGTGACAGTTTAATAAGGGAAATCAAATTGACAGTTCTAATCAATCAATTGAATCAAACAATGAACTACCTAAAAGCTCAGGAATCAATCATGGCAATAAGCATCTATATTTAGTCCAAAACTGGAATTAATCTCAGTTTAAAACTGGAATTTGAATTAGAAGTAATTTCAGTTCTCAAGAGTAATCAATGATAGTTATAAACAGTCCTACCTATATCATCCATCAACCCCAATCCAAATTGAAATCTAAAAACCCAACACTAACCAATAAATCAACTTAACAATAGTCTAATATACATGTACATGGATCCTCATGAAATTAATCATTTAAAAACAGGTTACACAGGAATTTAAAGCCCTCAGCATTCAGGGGACTGAACTGTGTAACAGTTCAGTCCAAAGCAATATTTGAAATCCCATTTCTCATTACAAACAACCTAATCTACTATGTAAAACTGACCTATCAGGTGTTAATACATATGTTCATATCAATGTGACCATTCAATCATTAATTTAACAGTAAAAAATAGAGTTAAAACTTAGGAATATCAGAAACTGAAACATGTATCAGACATGTTATCAGTGATTTCCAATTTCACATTCAAATCCCCATTCACAAGAAAACAACCTATACTAACATGTAAACTCGATTAATCATAGATCATTAATCATGTTAGGATCTTAATTAGCAAATTAAACATGAATTAAGAACCATTAAAACTGAATAAAACAGAGAACAAAACAAAACAGTACAAAACAGGACCAATCCTCGTGCACGAGTTCAGCCGTGTCCAGAGCACGACACAGGACACTTCGTGTCACGTGCACTTACCCATGAGTTCGCCAAGTGTCAGGCTACGACTGTGTCACCCTGACTCGTGTCGACGTGCCGCCGTGTCGTGTCAAAACACGCGTATCAGCGAGGTAAAACTGTGCGTGTGCACACAGTGCGTGATCAATGCACACACGAATGCGTGTCCGACACGACACGAGGGTGTCTCAAACTTTGAGGACCTCGTGTCAGTGTCTGCCCCTAGGGCTGTGTCAAATCCTAGGTGTCCACGTGTCGTGTACAGGGAGCAATTGCCCCCGAACAGCAGGACAATGTGCACTGTGTCAGAACAGCGTGTTCGTGTCCAAATCTCGACACGACACGACACGATCACAAGCTCAGTCCTACAGAAAATGATAAGCGACAACAAACCCTAAATTTCTATTCAAAAAGTTTTCTAAAATCAGGTCGAAATGTCCTTTAGGACATTTCATCAAACACCTATGTCTATAGGCTGATACGTGTCCATTTAGGACACAAAATGGACACAAAACCTAGGTCTAGGAATACCTACAGGACCAGGACACTTAGGGCTAGGTCTACATGCAAAGAAACTAGAATTTTAATGGTGTTTACAATGATTTACCTATTGGTGTCAAAATGCAAGAAAAGTCTCAAATGGGGGGTTTCCTCTTGCTAGCAAACTTCTCCAAATTGCCCCAAAGCTGAGTTTGAACACCACAAACAGCAAGAGAACAATGATTAGATCCTAATGGAAGAAATTTCAATCAAAAAGGAGTCCTATTGATTAAACTAGGAAGGAATTTATGAAGGCTTACCTATTTCCTTAAGAAATGAAGAACTATTGAAGAAGGAGGCACAAATCCCCATAGAGACATTATATAGGCAAGGAGAAAAGTCTCTTGGCTGGTCATAATAGTTAGGATTAGGGTTTTAGGTTTCATCCTATGGCTAGGATTGAATCATGGGAAAATAGATGGCCTAGAACAAAAGGTTCTATCTTAGTCCTTGCAAATCACTTAACCATGACTAAACTTGACTTAACCCCCTTAACCAACTCATCTAATTCTCAAAGTGGCTCACTAAGTTAGTCATGACTCATCTAGGTCAGGTCCAATCTAGGTTAGGCTAACCATAAACCACATGGAGATTAATCAAATAATATTAAATCACACCATTCAAATAAATCATTTTAAATTTCTAACAAAATATATTAATTTCAAATAATTAAAAAAATGACAAAAATACCCTCAAACTAAAAACGATAAATGAGATATCCTAATCACATGGCTAGGCTCCAGGGTAGACAGTCTCTACGGTTCACTAGCAAAACACCTAAAATCTCAAGTCATGAATTTAAATAGTTCAAAAATAATTAAAATTCACTAAAAATCATAATATGAAATAATTATCATTAAATAATAATTATAATCACAAAATATCAAAATTACCCTCTTCTGGAAAACTGGGTGTTACATCCTCCGCGACCCCGTCCACGATCACTCGACAGGGGTTTTGGACAAAATCTGATGTAATGCCCTGAGTCACCACAGTTGTGGCAAACACCGGCCACAGAGGGAGGCTGATTGAAGGCGGCAAGGGCAGACTTGTCAACAGCGGCTTGCTCTCCCTCGAAAGAGCCCTTGTTGGACATCAATTTCAATCGAGCATCTTCTTGTGCCATGGCAGCTATGGCTTCTTCCAAGGTTGAAAGCATGGGCTGTGCTAGGAGTACATTCCGTCTATGCTCAAACGCAGGGTTAAGACCCTTCAAGAACTTTATCATCCGTTGACGCGAAATATAATCCAAGAACTTTTGGAAATATTTCGCAAATGTTGGTTCGACTTGTACATCTTCCATCCCAAGAGGATTATAGTAATCCAGATCAGACCAGTATTTCTTCAACAGTACGGCGTACTCAGAGATGGTACGGTCGTCCTGGGCCACCATATCAAGTTCATCCTGCAGTTGGAATATCCGCATTGGATTGCCAGAGCCGGAGTACATATCCTTCAAAGTCCGCCATATATCAGCAGCAGCCTCCATTGCCTCTACATTGCCCAACACCTGGTCGGTCAAGGAGGCTGTCAACCATCCAGCCACAACATTGTTGACAATTTCCCAAATAGCAAACTCCTTTGAGGAGGGATCATCTGGCGTCTTGGTTTGGCCATTGACGTAGCCAACCAAGCCTCATCCCTTGAGCGTCCGCAATGCCTGCCGTGACCATTTCAAGCAGTTGGACGTGCCTTCCAACTTCGTCGCCAGCTTGTCCAGCTTTCCCATTTTGTAGTGTGACGGATCCACATCAGTATGGATCACACGTGGGGTTGCCTCGGTTAATTTTTTTGATAAAATATCATCAACCAAGGCCTTCATCTCTTCTGCTGTCAGTTTACCACTGATCGAATCTATGGCCTCTTCAACTGTGATTCGTCGTCGTCGGCTTCGTCGTCGTCGTCGTCTTCGTCGGCTTCGTCGTCGTCATCGTCATGTAAAGTCTCCAACAGAGACCTTACGAATGCGCTGCTAACGTGGCCAATACTGGCGCACGCATGTAGATCCTAATTTGCAGATCGAGAACGGAATACAAATAAGGCATTTGTAGTTCCGGAAGACGTAATCTAGGAACAGAAGGTGCAAATAAAGTATTTGACATCCATCCGTCTTCGAATAATCGTCCACATAATCGCGCTCGCAAATTAGGGTTTGTGGGGGGGGTCGGCCGCAGATGTGGTCGGAAGAGAGAGATGGGGGGCGTCGGTGGGGGGGGGGAGTGGCGTCATTGGGGGGGGGGAAGGGGAGCGTCGGGGTCAGCATGGGGGGCGGGGACAGCAGGGGGGCGGCGATAGGCAGGGGGTGGGCGTCGTTAGGGGGGCGTCGGCTTGGGGCGAATGGGGGGCAGCAAGGGGGGTGTCGTCGGAGGCAGGGGGGAGTCGGCGTCGGGGCCAGGGGGTGGGCGTCGGGGCAGGGGGGTTGTCTTTGGGTGGGTTGGGAATTTTTTTTTGGTGGTTATGGCTCTGATACCATGTAGTGAATAATTGTTGTGTTTTTATTGATTGGCTATTCCACTACTTATAGGGAGTCTAGCTCCTGTTAATACTACATTTTTCCAATGTGAGACTAAATCCCTTATTAGTTCTCAACAGGTTCGAATCCTGTCGGTCTTGTATGGTATCTGCACTATTTTTTACATGAGCTATAAACGTTGGACAAAGAACGGTTCCTCTTATAATGATCTTTTACTTATTATTATTATTATTATTATTATTAACGGAAAGTCAACTTAAGTTTTGGAGTCTTAAAGTATGGCAAGATATTACTTCTTTGTAGTTGTTAAAATAAAAAGAAAAACACAAAAAATAAAGGTACCTAAATGCCACAAAACAAGGGTTATAGATTTTAGATCATGTATTTTATACCAGTTTAGAGTTTAAGTCTGACATGTCCAATTGAAAATTTTAGATATTATATTTTTATTATTTGTTTTTTTTTTCTATAATATCCTTACTAGTCTACGTACGAAGGTTTCGTTGTCAAATATGAAAAAAAAAAAATAACAAAAACTTAGGCTAAATTTTTTAATTTGGACAAGTTATAACTTAAACTCTAAGCGAATATAAAATCCAGTTCTAACGTCTAATTAGCCAAAAAAAAAATATAAAAAAACAAACAAACAAACATGAAATTAATGAATGAACAGGTCCTCTCTCCCATAGTGCCATGCCAGCAGAGCACCACTTAACAGCGGTTGCTCCTCGGGAACACCACACCACACCACACCACACCACAATCGAATCGTCTCCTCCCTCCTATATAAACGGATCCGAAACTAATTTTCTCTCTCCATCATCACTACTACTTCTTCCTCATCCTGTTGATCGATCGAAAGAGCAGGAGGAGGAGGAGATCTCGAGATCGATAGTAGTAATGGCGGGTCAGTCTCGGAAGTGGATGATCCTCGTGGCGATCATATGGGTCCAGGCGTTCACCGGGACGAACTTCGACTTCTCCGCGTACTCGTCGCGGCTGAAGTCGGTGATGGGGATCTCGCAGGTCCAGCTCAACTACCTCGCCACCGCCTCCGACCTCGGCAAGGTCTTCGGCTGGTCCTCCGGCCTCGCCCTCCTCTACCTCCCCCTCCCCCTCGTCCTCTTCCTCGCCGCCGCCATCGGCTTCGCCTCCTACGGACTCCAGTGGCTCCTCATCACCTCAACCATCTCCCTCTCCTATTTCCCAGTAAGTATATTATTAACCCTCCTCTTCTCTCTTCTTCTTCTTCTTCGGTTGGCTTTGCAGTTTTTTTTTTTTTTTTTTTTTTTTGCATAAAACCCCCTCCCCCCCCTCGGCTGCTCTTGTCCTCTTCTTTTTCTAATTCCCCCCTTCCTTTTTTTAGTACTCGTTAGTTGTGAGATTTGGGCACAAAAATTTAGAACAGACATTTGTACTGTGATAGTAACAACAACCAACCCAACCTACCCAACCAACCAACAGGTTCTAGTAATGCATGCATTTATACCTTTCTAAAATATTCAAATTTGTATCTACACGTGTACAGCTAGTCACAACGGAATAAGTCAGAAATTTCTAAAAGTTTAAAACCGAATTAAAATTAGACATAATTTAATTTGAACCAAACCAAACCAAACCGATATACTTATTTCCGTTTGTTCGGTTAGACTATTTTTTTTTGTTTAGTAAAGCTGGTCAGAAATTAAATTTGTTTAAATTATATTAAAAAATATATATTTATATACAGGTTTATTGTACTTATAAATTGAACTAGTTATTAAATTATTAGATTGTATATTTTGAAATAGTTGTTAAATGTTGAATTGGATTTCAAATGACATACATAAAATTATTATTTTTAAAATATATAAAATAATAATAATAAAATATGTATATAATTGAGGATATTTATATAATTGTATAAGTTTTATTAGATTTTGGATCAAATCAAAATCGAAATAGAAACTAAATACTTTTATTTAGTATTTCCAAAATCCAAATCGAATCGAAATTTTTTTTTTTCAAACCAAGCCAAATAGAGATTCGATTCAATTTTCGACCCAAAACTAATAATGCTCACCCCCATGTACCTTTTTTTTATTTATGTGTATATGTCCTTAATTGTTTTCTTTTTGCACCAATATATTGTCTTGATATTTTTTGCTAAAGCCCACGTTACACTTGCTTCACAAAATGAATACAATTAATAATTTTTCTTTCTTAAATAAATGTAAATAGTTTAATATATTACAAATTTATACAGGGTGAGTGTTACGCAAGGAACAAAACTAAAAATTTGAACTTGGATGGATTATAGTGAATTAGAATGGACTAAATATGGACTCACTTATATAAAAAAATATAAAAGAATATGTTTTTGGATAGACTGGAACCATCCCAGCTCTTTAGTGGTTCCGTCTCCATGTTGTACATGAAAATATAAAGGTGGATGATTAGGAAATAGACAATTTTTTTGTGGGTCAAATGTATAATTAATTTAAAGTTGGAGGGGATAGGAACAAAAAGGATTGCGGATACTGCCGTCTCTTCTGTTTATTCCGTTTTCGTTGGTGGCAAACTTGGGAGAATATGGGCCGTCCGATCGTGATAGGAAAAGGCGAAGGTCCCACCGGCGTTGGCTTGCCCTGACGTGTGAAATTGGTACGGGTTCAAATCTGACGGTGACCTTATTAAAAAAAAGCTGGTACAATAATTTTCTCCGGTCGCGGTTTTGTTTCTTCGCACGAGGACACGGTGAAGTTGTTGCAGCAGCCAGTCGGTCCTGGCTTGGCTGGATAGTTGATAGTGGTGAGCATTATTGGTTTTGAAATCGTAAGACAATTTACAAATTATAAATAGACACTTCATCTCTTACTCCAGACTAGTTTATTTTTTATTTATAAAATCTCTTACTCCCGACTAGTTTATTTTTTATTTATTTATAAGTTTATTATTTAAAAATTATACAGGACTAGCACAATTGTAGGTATATAAGTTTCTCTTTTTCATCCATTCTTTTTTTTTTCAAAATTTTAAACATTCTCTCGTCCAAATCTTTCTCAATCATGTTGATGTCTAAATTTCATCTCCACAGTCGTGATTGGAGACGATGATGAACTGTCAAATTTTTGGCACTACTAAAATAAACTTACTGTCAAAAATTACAGTCAGTCCATTTTATAGTTCTAAATTACAACAAGTCCAATTTAGAATTACCAAAAATTTGATAGTCCTATACGCTGTTAGTATTGTCAAATTTTTCTCTTTTGGACTGTTCCTACAAATCCCTTAGCCTGTCAACATGATTTTCCTAGGAGAGAGTGGTTCCTTGGCACACGCGACTGTAGTGCTTCTACTTGCCTAAACAAATGGTACCCCTAAAAAAAGTGAGAAAGGCCTGGAAAGAGCAGAACATTGTCGAAACTTCTTCACCAATAATCAATATGGTTACACCCAGATCAGCTGTAAATAGTTCCAAATAGAATGAAAGGCCACAAGCCACTTTTTTAATGGACCCGTCACCTGTGACATTGTGAATTGTCATTGTTTCTCTATTACCATTTGATATATTATTAGTTCTAATTAGGAGAAAGAATATGCATTTGGATGCGACTAGAACGTGTAGGCCCAGTTACATTTTTACATATAGAGCTGTTATTGAATCAATAGTGCATTATTAATATTCCCTACGATGACAGTATTGGTGAATCCAAACAACCAACAAATTAACTAGGACTTTCAAAAATTTTAGCAGTCCTACATGCAGTCCTAAGTAATTTTTATGTCTAAGACTAAATTGGTAATAATTTCGTCCAAAATTAGAGAAATTTTTGTTCTATATACAATAATTTTTTTACAGTCCTAAACTCCATCTTGCATACAATAATTTTTTTTCAAAATATTTTAACAGTCCTAAGATTACGAATAATTTCTTCCAAATTTTTTTCCAAAAATAATAATATCAACCGAAGACAAAAAGCATTAGGGTTTGTAACTTGTTTGTGAGGAGCATTTGGGTGTCATCTCTGAAATTGGAAACAAGATTGGGAAAGAATATATGGTTTTGTTGGAGATGGAAAAGATGGAGAGGTGGCGGAGAAGAAGTGAGAGTTTGAGAGGTTTTGGGAAGAGAGAGAGAGAGAGAGAGAGAGTGAGTGAAAGGTTGAAATGAAGGTAAAAAATTAGGTATATTTTTAGGGGGGGGGGGGGGGGGGGGTTGGGTTGGGAGTAGCCCTAAGTAAAAAATGGGTTGTACTGAATAATTTCTCCTCTAAGCTGGACTAGTCCTGAGTAAGTAGTGAAGTGCCATTATAATTAGCCAATCGTAAATGAATGTAATCAGTAGGAATAATATATTAGTTTTCGGTTTATATATATATATATATATATATATATATATATATATATATATATATATAGCAAATGACATCTAGCCTAGTGGTTAAGAGAGATGCATGCGGCCCAAGTGGTCGGGAGTTCGAGCCTCAGTGGAGGCGAGTTCGCCACAAGTACCTATTGCTTCAAAAAAAAAAAAAAAAAATATATATATATATATATATATATATATATATATATATATATATATATGGGCGGATCCAAGTGCTCCATGGGGTGGGCTGGAGCCCACCCCAATTTTCTTTTTTCCTTTTTTTTTCCCATACAGATTTTAGTTTTCGATTTTTTTATATGGACTAGTCCACCTCTAGCCTCTCCAAATTTTTGGTAGCCCGCCTCAGCTATAATTTCTGGATCCGCCCCTATATATTAGAGAAATTTTTGTTCTATATACAATAATTTTTTTACAGTCCTAAACTCCATCTTCCATACAATAATTTTTTTCAAAATATTTTAACAGTCCTAAGATTACGAATAATTTCTTCCAAATTTTTTTCCAAAAATAATAATATCAACCGAAGACAAAAAGCATTAGGGTTTGTAACTTGTTTGTGAGGAGCATTTGGGTGTCATCTCTGAAATTGAAAACAAGATTGGAAAAGAATATAGGGTTTTGTTGGAGATGGAGAAGATGGAGAGGTGGCGGAGAAGAAGTGAGAGTTTGAGAGGTTTTGGGAAGAGAGAGAGAGAGAGAGAGAGAGAGAGAGAGAGAGAGAGTGAAAGGTTGAAATGAAGGTAAAAAATTAGGTTTTTTTAGAAGGGGGGGGGGGGGGGGGGTGGGTTGGGAGCAGCCCTAAGTAAAAAATGGGTTGTACTGAATAATTTTTCTTCTAAGCTGGACTAGTCCTGAGTAAGTAGTGAAGTGCCCTTATAATTAGCCAATCGTAAATGAATGTAATCAGTAGGAACAATATATTAGTTTTCGGTTTATATATATATATATATATATATATATATATATATATTCTACTATATAATAGGAAAACTTAGATGGTGAAACTTTTGAATTCCGAAAATACCCTTACATACTTATACTAATTAAAAATAGTTCATTAATTTTAATAAGGACAACTTAGTAATTATGAAGACTACCCTTTGGTCTTCCTAAAGAGTCTTCCTAAACTAATTAAGAAATGTTAAAATACGTGCAAGGCACGTGCACATATATATATATATATATATATATATATATATATATATATATATATATATATATATATATACATACATACATGGTCGGAACCAAGTGAAATATATATATATATATATATATATATATATATATATATATATATATATATATATATGTGCTCCATGCCCACCCCATTTTTCTTTTTTCCTTTTTTTTTCCCATACAAATTTTAGTTTTCGATTTTTTTATATGGACTAGTCCACCTCTAGCCTCTCCAAATTTTTGGTAGCACACCTCAGCTATAATTTCTGGATCCGCCCATATATATATATATATATATATATATATATATATATATATATATATATTTGAAGCAATGGATAATTGTGGCAAACTCACCTCCATTGGGGCTCGAACTCCGACCACTTGGGCCGCATGTATCTCTCTTAACCACTAGGCTAGAGGTCATTTGCAAAACCCATTGGAGATGCATATGCGCGCACGCCTTGGATCGGGAGTCCTGTCCGCGGATTCCCACGGGAGCCCCGTCGTCTTCGACTGTTAGATCGAGCAAGCGCGCATGCGGGCCACACTCGTGCCCCCAAATCCGAGCATATATATGCCCCCCAATCCATATATATATATATATATATATATATATATATATATATATATATATATATATAGCAAATGACCTCTAGCCTAGTGGTTAAGAGAGATGCATGCGGCCCAAGTGGTCGGGAGTTCGAGCCCTAGTGGAGGCGAGTTCACCACAAGTACCCATTGCTTCAAAATATATATATATATAATATATATATATATATATATATATATATATATATATAGATGTTAAAAGAGATGCATGTGGCCCAAGTTGTCGGGAGTTCGAGCCCCAGTGGAAGTGAGTTCAGCACAATTACCCATTGCTTCAAAATATATATATATATATATATATATATATATATATATATATATATATATGTTGAAAATAATAATTTAATGTATATATTTTGAAGTTCAACTTTGATAATTTAACAAGTAGTCCGACATTGAATTCAAATTAAAAATACAATAACGTGTATATAAACTTTAAGATAATTTAGCCGTTATCCCAATTTGGATTCGGCCCATTAACCAATAAAAATGGTCTAGCCGAACAAATCCGTTAAATTGGATCAATTATATTTGTTCGGTTCAATTTCGGTTATGAATTTTTACTTTTTAAAATTTTCGTTTATTCGATTTTGACTTTTCGGTTATGTTCAAACCGAATAAACTGGATGCTTATCTATACTGGATGCTCGTCAACACGTGGTGGCGAGGAAGGAGCCAATGAATGGGAGTCGGTAAAAAGCAGGTGCAGACTTATATGTTGCACTTGATATTTGATCCATGAGACGGTTGTCTCAGGCCCAAACGTTTAGTGGGCATCAATTGTTTTTAAAACTATTTAATGTATGGAAATTCAATTTTGAATAAAATCCTGCTGACTCATTCTAATTCTTTTATTTCAGGTACTTTTTTGGTTATAGGATATATCTAAATGTCATACACTAGAATATTAGGAAACGTGTCACTTAGTCATACTAAAATATCATGATATATCTAATCTTCATATAAAATTAGGACAGTAGAATTTTTGGTAGTCCTAATAAAATTATAATTTTTTGACAGTTCTGAATATGCACATGATTGTCAAAAATGTGTTGTCCCTAGTAACTTTTGTAGTGCCCTTAAAGTTTGCCATTTTCTCGGCTTATGGTTTTGTTTCTTTGCACGAGGACATGGTGAAGTTGTTGCCGCAGGCAGTCGGTCCTCTGTTCCTTGGCTGGCTTGGCTGGGTACTAATGATGAGCATTATTCGATTTTGGACCAAAAATCGAATCAAATCTTATCGAATCGAATAAGAGATACGGTTCGGTTTGAAAAGAAAATCATTTTGGTTTCGATTTGACAACACAAATTTTTTATATACTGTTTTAGTTTCAGGCTTCAGTTTCGGCCCAAAATCAAAAATTGAATAAGATTTATGCAATTATCTAAATATCTTTAATTTTTTTTTAATACATATTTTATGATTAAAAATATGTATATTTTGAAAACAACGTGTTTTGAAATCCTTTAGGGTCTACTTGGTAAAGGTAGTTGTCACCGGTTCTGAGGTGTTTTTGAACCGACCGTTTATGAAAACTCCTGTTTGTTTATTTTTTTGAGGCACTGGTTTTGATCGGCTCAAAAATCCTCCAAAATCGATGTAACACAATTTTGGGTGACTTTATAAACACCTAAAATCGGTCGATTTTAAACGATTTTATTATTTTATTCCATTAATATCCTTTCAAAAAAATATATAATTGTAACTACTAATAAACTTTCCTATTTAATTTTATTGATATAAAAAACTTTTAGAACCGCTCGTTAGTGAATTACCAAGCATAGATTGGACTGGTTTAAAAGCTCTACTTAAACCACCCAAAATCGGATCGCTCATAACCGGTACTCTGAAAACACTTCATAACTGCTACCCTTACAATTGCCAAGCAGACCCTTAATAATTTATTAAGTAGTCTAGCTTTGGGCTTAAATTTGAAATATAACAAAAGTGTGTATAAAAATTATTTTTTTAATACAATTTAACCATAATTTTAATTTTAGGTCTGATCTATTAAACAATAATGAAAATAGTCCAACTGAATAAACTGAATCGTCAACAACTAGTTATGACTTTTCTAGCAAAAACTTTCATATGGAATATAACCTTAATTCGAGCTCGTGTCACCGTGCAAGCCTTTCTCCAAACTAACTTAGCTAGAATGTTAAGAAGAAAGCAGGGCCGTCTTAAGTCATTTGGAGGTCCTAGACAAAAGTCCAAAGATGGAACCCTTTTTTAAAAATTTAAACATGATTAAATGGTATAATTTAATTATATTGATTTATATGCAATCTGTCATCCTTGATCCTAAAGGCTACTTAAAATCTTTTTTTTATTAATAATTTTTAAAATTTGAATAAGAAGCAGTTGCACATATATATTTATTTTTAATATATAGTAGATGAAGATAAAGAGACCAAATCTTTCTCCGAGGGAGAGGACGAAGAGACAACAACTGTTGTTGATTTTTCCCCAAATTTTGATAGATTTAATTACGTTAAATCTTTAAATTGGCAAACAGTTGTTTCCCTTTTCAGTTGGACTTTCAGTTGGACTTTCCTATATATATATATATATATATATATATATATATAGTAATTTTGGGATCCCTAAAAAAGTGGGACCTAGGCAACTGCTCCCTTTGCCTAAAGGATGAGCCGGCCCTAGAAGAAAGAGAGAGCAGTGGAGCAAGAGTGAAACTTAAAATACTTTTATTAATATGGAAAAAACTTATAAGTTTCAGTAGTGAGGAGCAAATGCGTCTCACTCCTTATTTATAGTGCCTCTATCGTTTACAAGAAACTTCTGGAATAAGAAGATTAGAAGAATTATTCTAAGAAATATCTTAGGAATTATTCTATGTCCTAATAATATTTTTATATATTATTTTTAATGTCAAATAATTAAAAAAGAAGTATCTAGAAAGAAAAATATTATGTGAGATCAAATTCAAATCAGAACGGGATTAAAGAGTACTCCATATTAGAATTGACAAATTGGCAACTTTTTAAGGCCGGTTGTCGGTCTCTAGGCAACCCCTCAAATTTGGTGTTAATATAACTAGATTTGAATTAAATGTTCGCCTCCTGTCAAGCTTGACCTTTTGTGTAACATCCTATATGCGACCAGTAGAAGAGACTGATAGGTAGAACCAAGTGAAGGCTTAGAGATGAAGGAACCGCCACCGCCATCCTATTCCTCCTTTTCTACTTTTCCCATTTGAAACACCTACCGGTCTGATACTAAGTTGAACTTTCTTTTCAGAAATAACATTTTATATATATATATATATATATATATATATATATATATATATATATTGGAGATAACCTCTAGCCTAGTGGTTAAGAGAGTATGTTAATAAAAATGATATAAATGAATAGCAATTTTAAAAACTAAATTATCAAGAAGTGACTGAGGCGTATAAATTATAAGGAAGGTTTGGTTTGGCATCAAAGTCTGACTCTAAACAGCATGCATGACAGGCCTCTCCTGAATTGTAAGAAACTTTGTACAAAGGAGGAAAACAAAACATAATCTTGATCTCCATCAGGGCCGGCTCTAGGGCAAATCGAAAATGACTTCGGACTTGGACAACCCTTCTTTATAGAGCAACCATCAGGCCATCGGTTTTCTTAGAACTGTCCAACCCAAATCCAAATCAAGACTATATCTTTCAATAGGGGTAAAGGACAACCAAAATTAGTTCCGGTTAAGACAATCTAACCGTCGGGACAGGCCATTTCTCCAAAGCTATACTCTATCTATAATTGTACTATTGATGTTCTTGTGCCAACAAGCCATCACAAGTGCATGCCAATTTATACTTCTTCCAACCAACAATAAGCTTCTTATAATTTCATTTACATACATCATATAATTGTTTCTTTCCGGAACGCCTTAATATAGAAATTATTTCAAAATCCAACATTTATAAAGTATAGATCTTGAAATTTACAACATTTCATGAAGGTTGAAGAGGTAACAATGATGTATATTTGCCAGTACAGATCGATAAAATCTATTGCATGCATGATCTCTGTAACATTATAACGTTATTTATGCTGGCTGCAGGTGTTCCTCCTATGCTTGCTGGCTGGTTGCAGCATCTGCTGGTTCAACACTGTCTGCTTTGTTCTCTGCATCAAGAACTTCCCCGTCAACCGATCGCTGGCTCTCGCTCTCACCATCAGCTTCAACGGTGTCAGCGCCGCCATCTTCTCTCTCGCTGCCAACGCCCTTTCCGGCGGCAGCAGCTCCCCTTCCTCCTACCTCCTGCTCAATGCGGTCCTCCCCCTCCTCGCGTCCGCCGCCGCCCTCCTCCCCATCCTCCGCCCGCCCCCGTCCTCCACCACCGCCCTCCCGCCCGACGGCGCTCGGCGCGACTACCACGCCTTCCTCCTCCTCAACGTCATCGCCTTCTGCACCGGCCTCTACCTCCTCCTCCTCAACCCTTCAACCTCCGACGCACTCACTGCCCGTATCCTATTCGCCGGGGCCATCGGCCTACTCATCCTCCCCCTCTGCATTCCGGGCATAGTCGTCGCTCGTGAATGGGCGCGTCGGAGCATCTACTCCAGCTTCCGCTTCGACGAGCCTGTCAATCTTATCGACGGAGAAGCTCAGGAGCTCTACAAGTCCCTGATCGGAGGCGAGAGCAGCTGGGAGGAGGAGGATAAGGAGGCGCCGAAATCTTGCTGGTGCTGCGAGAAAGTAGTGATAGGAAAAGACCAGCTGTCAGTGCTGGGAGAGGAGCATGGGCCGAGGAGGCTGGTCCGACGGATCGACTTCTGGCTGTACTATGCAGCATACTTCTGCGGAGCGACGGTGGGTTTGGTGTACAGTAATAACTTGGGACAGATAGCGCAGTCCTTAGGCAGGCAGAGTCAGACCACCACGCTTCTCACCGTATACTCGTCGTGCTCCTTCTTCGGCCGCCTGGTTTCTGCCGTCCCTGACTTCTTACGCGGGTTAGTTTCGATCTTGATATTCTTCACTTACAGTCCATTGAATTTATTTGAGCGATACTACATACATACATCATGCAAGATCGGAAAAAAGAAAGTGGATAGTGCTATATATGTTGCAAAGATACAACACCACACGGTAAGGAGGGACACAGAGACAGGACAAATAGCTATTTTTGGTGTATCCTAGTGTATTTTGGAGTGTTTGGATGTATACAATATGTGTCCGTTTTGTGTCTGACACGACCCGTCCCATAATTTTTGGAGTGTGTTTCCTTGGGACCTAACCAAGAGCCTGAAGATAGATTCTCATACAATGTTCTAAAAAGCGCTAGGCGGACTCGGTGCGGCGGAGGTCCGCCTAGTGCCTAGCCCGCCTAGGCGGCCGCCTAGAATTATTATTATTTTTTTTTTTTTTTGAAATTTTTGAAATTTTGAATTTTGAAATTTGAAATTTGTAATTTTAATGTTCTAAAATCCAAATACTATCTTAAAACCCAAACAAATATCCAAAATACAACTAAGAATAAACAAAATCAAAAAAAAAAATCAAAAAAAAAAAAATCAAAAAATTCAAAAAACAAGCCGCCTAGGGGCGCCTAGGCCCGCCTAGGGGCGCCTAGGCCCGCCTAGGGCCCGCCTAGCCGCCTAGCCCACCGCCTAGGGGTTTTCGGTGCGGTGGGCGGGCGCCTAGCTATGAAATGTTCGTGGTCTTTACTTGTTTAGATGAAAACCTGTCTGTAAACATACATGGTAGACCATAGTCACAAAACATCATAACTTGAGCACAAGATATTTTATGTTGCACGGACACGGCAAACTGGTATTCTTATCGTGTTCGTGTTTGTCTTCGTGCAACATAGGTTGTTACCTAATGTGTCCGTAGCCGTTCAACATAGAGAGGATACATACCTTCACACAGGACACAAAATGAAAAGAATACAAAGAAAGAAGACAACCTGGGCATCATAGTAGAAGCTACAACGAATTCAAATGATGGTTACCAAATAAGCAACGATAAGAAACATATACACTACTGAATTCTCGAAAGGTAGATAGGCTCCTGGTATGAAACTGGTGATGCATTACAAGACAAAGATCAGCTGATTATACTTTGTATCGTTTTAATCATAACTCATTTTGAAGGCAATGCTTATCATAATTATAATGACCAAGTTATCAGCAGTATCAGAGTCAGTATCGGACCTTCCTATGAGTATCAGCCGTATCGACAGTTTCGGGTCGGAGTATCAAAATTTTCCGTATCTGAAAGCAAATAATTATTAATAAATTATTAAAAAGTTAGATTTTTTAAAAAAAATACATTTTAGGCATAATTTTACGTGTTATTTTCGTAATAATTTTGAAATTGGATGAAATAATATTCACCTTTACTGATTGGTTTACCTGCGGTAATTATATGCTTATTTCTTCATTATATGCTTTTAGAAACTTACTATGTCTTTATATCCTAGTGCTGTTTTTTTTATTCATTCCATTTTATCTACCGAATTGACTGGAACAAAAGACCTCCAACGTCGATATTGGTCACTATCAGTAGCGGTCGGTATCAGATCGAGACATACCAAATAGTATCGGTATCGACTGTATCATATCGATATCGGCCGATACTGCAAACTATGATAATGACACGAGGTTAGAAGTAGGTTCACAATATCTGTATTGAAATCGGTATCGGACTATTCCTATGAGTATTTGTATCGGCGATATCGGTAGTATCGGCGGTATCGGATCGGAGTATCAGATTTTTTGGTATCGGAAAACAAATAATTATTAATAAATTATTTACATTTAGAAACATATATTTTATACATTTAGGCATAATTTTAAGTATTTTCAGCGTTATTTCTTAATAGTTTTAAAATTAAATGAAATAGTAGTCACCCTTACCGACTGGTTTACATACAATAAATTGATTTTCTTCTTTTACATGCTTTTACAACCTTATTATGTTTTAAACCCTTGCTGATTTCTTTTTCGTTTAATTTTTTTGGTCGAATTGACTGGAAAAGAGAGCCCCAATATCGATATCGGTCAGTATCGGGTATTGGTTGGTATCGGATCGGGACATGCCAAACCGTATCGGTATCGGCCGTATCGGATCGGTGTCGGCCGATACTTTAAACCTTACTTAAGAATAATGCTGCGTTCAGAACCAACCAGTTAAAAATGTAGTCTGAGCTAGGTTCTGATATTCATGTCATGACATGCCTAATGCTCCTCCATCATGACAGAAAGCTCCACTTTGCAAGGAAGGGTCCTGATATCATGTATACGTATAAGCTGGCATGCATGTAAGGTAGATAGGCTCCTGGTATGAAACTGATGTTGCATTCCAAGGCAATGATCAGCTGATTATACTTTGTATAGTTTTAATCACAACTCATTTCGAAGGCAATGTTGATCATAATTATAATGACTAAGGTTCATGGTATCGGGATCGGAATCAATCAGACCTTCCTACGAGTACCGGTATCGACAGTATCAACAGTATCGGGTTGGAGTGTCAGATTTTTTGTATTGGAAAACAAATAATTACTAATAAATTATTAAAAATTTAGATTTTTTTTTAATACATTTAGGCATGATTTTGAAGTATTTTATATGTTTTTTTCGTAACAATTTTGAAATTGAATGAAATAATAGTGACTTGCTGGTTTACCTGCGATAAACAAATTTTCTTCATTTATAGACTTTTAGAAACTTATTATGCTTTTATCCCCTTGTTGTTTGGTCTTTTTCATTCAATTTTTCCTATATAATTGACTGGGAAAGAGATCCCAACGTCGGTATCGGACAGTATCAGTAGCGGTTGGTATCGGATCAGGATATACTAAATAGTATCGTTATCTACTGTATCTGATCGGTATTGTCTGATACTGCAAACTAAACTATGATAATGACACAATTGGTATCGTCTGATACCGTAAACTATGATAATGACACGAGGCTAGAATTTAAGAATAATGCTGAGTTAAAAATGTAATCTGAGTTAGGTCCTGATATCATGTCATAACATGCCTAATGCCCCTCCATCATAACAGAAAGCTCCACTTTGCAAGGACGGGTTGGCTGATGATTGCACTGGTGCCTACGCCTCTGGCTTTCTTCTTGCTGGCAGAGTCTAATCACGAGCACGCACTCCTCGCCGGCACTGCACTCGTGGGCCTGAGCTCGGGGTTCATCTTTGCCGCAGCCGTCTCAGTCACGGCTGAGCTGTTCGGACCCAACAGCGTCGGCCTCAACCACAACATCCTCATCACCAACATCCCCCTAGGCTCCCTCCTCTACGGCCTGCTCGCTGCTCTAGTATACGATGCAAACGGCAGGACCTCCGGATTGGGGATGGCACTCTTCTTTAGCGACAAGATGGTGGTGTGCATGGGGAAGGAGTGCTACGCGGCGACCTTCTTGTCGTGGGGAGTTATCTCGCTTGTGGGACTCATTTGCAGTGTCGCGTTGTATCTCAGAACTAGGAAGGCTTACGGCCATGCTGCACAGAGCCCGTTGATGGCCCTGATACACGGTGAGAGCTTTACCAGTCTGAGTTGATGCACACATTGAAGAAGAAGAAGAAGAAGAAGAAGAAAGGGATGATTGAGTAAGGATCTTTTTAGATCTTGTTCTTTGTTAAGTATGAAGTAGTCGACACGATCATGAAAGGAGAATCGCGGAGAGAAGGGATCAAGAACTAGAGTGCTGATCTGCAAAGAGTTCAAGAACGGCAACAGCTAACTCTCTAATGGTAGCAAATTGTCCACAATCCATTGCAGGTTATGGTAGCAAATTGTAATGATCATATGGCATGGACTAGTTCGTAGTTTAAAGCATTCTTTTGCTACACATGTAAAACATTTTTACCACAATTGGCAATATCATGAGAGACTTTCCCTCTACTTTGTAGTTAAAAGTGCTTATGTGATGGCCAAAATGCATTGTTATCTTGGATATCATGGTTTAGTTGACAAATGGGAGTGGGTCAAGACTATGATGGACAGTCTAAGAGAATTCCTTAAGAATTAGGTGGAGGGGGGAGGGAGCCCCAGGGTGGGCCCGCGTTAGGCTTTGGGGGGGGGGGGGGGGGGGGTGGGGTGGGGGGGCAATGGCTGACTGACCAGTCTCGTGGACGGTTAAAATAGACTTTCCGAAACTGAAAAGTGTTACACCAGGGCAATGGCTGACTGACCAGTCTCGTGGACGGTTAAAATAGACTTTCCGAAACTGAAAAGTGTTACACCAGAAACTGAAAAGCATCAAGACCAATGCAATCCCACAATGATATAGAACCATACGAAACACCTACTACGAACCAAGACAAATCACATGAGTAAATGTGGTGAGTTCGCCATCTGAACAAATCCTAACCTCTATATTCACATTAATAAATATTGATAGCATGCATATGTTAGATGATTTGTCCCAATATTAAATCCCTCAAAATCTCAGGAAAAAGAAAGATTACAATAAGGAGATCGCTTTCTACACATCTCCTTAGAAGAAGCAGATGGTTCTCCCCAAACATATCTTCCTTCTCCAACTGTCTTGAAGCTCCTTGAACACATATTCCTTCTCCAACTATCTTGAAGTGTGAGCTTAAGAGCCAAGTATGGATTGCTTATAGATTTGGTAGCTTGTCTTCTTGAATCTCCTTTATTTTATTTTATTTTTACTTTGAACTGGTGAAATCGATGTAGGCTCTGTTGAATTTTGACATCTCTATCGACACCAAAATTGGATCCGTATAATGACTCCCATCTGGAGATTGACTAGCTATCATAGGACTGACAAATTGACCCTCAAGCTTTGAAGCACCTCCATTTATCGTTTTGCCCCGATGAACTGAATCCTTCGAAACCCTAAAATCTTCTTTAAGATCATTTTCAGCAAGTTTGAAATGATACACAAACCCCAGTCGAATATCCCTTGAGTCATCTGTAATGCCCCGCTCCGCACGGCGCATTACGCTGAAGCGTTGACTCAACGAGTCGCGTTGACCGAATAAAATGTATCGATGCAAATCGATAGGCGAGTTACGTTGTCCCGAGCAACGCATCAACTTTGTCGATGCGAAGAGTTGTCTTGCCCCGAAAGAATGCATCGAGTTGAATCGATACGAAGCGCCGCGTTGCCCCGAAGGATGAGTGCGTTAAATCGGCTCGAAGATTCTAAGAAATCGAATCGACCAAAGGCGCAAGTCCGAATCGTTGCAAGTATTAATTTTAGTTGGTTTCGTGTGCATATTATACTTTGACGGAAAAATATTAGAGGTCGATCTTTTGCAATATTTAGTAAGGGGTCCGCGAAATGAAATCGTCGCCTTGCGACGGGCCGAGACTTGGGCACGCTAAGGCAAATCGGACGTATAACTCAATGAAGCACGAAGTGCTCAAATGGCTAAGTCAGGAGAGTGGCCGTGCAACAAAATTAGGGAATTGAGCCGCATCGGCTCGGCGAAAAGACGAAGGCATATCGACTCAAGGTGGGAGGATTGACTTCTTTTTACTCCTTCATTCGATAAGTCAAATATATCATTGTATGCTAAGTTAACCTATCGACGCCACGGGCGTGGCCGATCGGAGATAAAATCATAGTGTGAATCGAACACTAAGTTAGAACAATTGAAATGAAACGTGCATCAATATGCACGAGTCGCTATGGGGCATTGGATATCGCTAAGGCGAGCGCCTCGGTGCGCAAGCCGTAAGAACATGGGATAACTGTAATCGGCGAGTGCCTTAGTGCACGAACCATACCGTGCCTTTGATGCACGAGTTAGACGGCTAGAACATTGAAAGACAATAGGCGAGCGTCCTAGCGCGCAAGCCCCGAACATTGAATGCTAAGTTATAGAACATGAGAATACGGTCGAAACGTGCCTATGTGCACGGGATAATAAAAGATGGCTTCGTTGCGAGAGAATACAGTTGTGGCATGAATGTGGCGGAACTGTCGGATATGACATGGTGCCTCGAAAGGTGTTCAAGACCTTCGGGTCGTTCGGTTGACGAGCATTGAGTTGAGGCACGATGCCATTGAATCATTGAAACGAAGTATGAAATGTAAGAACACAGAAAGCTAACGAAAGAGATGCGAGATGATAAGTCTGAGTCTCGGACTCAAGACTATGTTTGGTTGTTTGAATTTGACTACTTGAATGATAGGGCGTTGCATGGTCGATTGGAATGGGCTCGAGATTAAATTGTGATAATAGCCCGTGCACGGATGTTTCCCCCAAACGGTTAAATGCCGAAGCGCCCCGGAACCGCTTTGGCCGCGGAGGGATTCGAATAATCTTTGTAGGCGCACATCCTTAAACAAGATGGAAAAAGCCGCAAATGATGGTATGCAGCGGGAACGTTTCGGTTGTTGGGATGTGACCCAACCTGTGAAACGCCGAGCAGCCCGACCAAATAGAGAGAAAAGAAAGGAACTCCTTTAGTCCATTCCGGCGCGGATACGCCAATGACCCTCATATAGTTAAGGAACGATGGGTTGAAAGTGTAGGCGCGTATGCGTCCCGCATAGAGATCCTGCTTAGAGATGCACATATAACATGACAGGGAAGAAATACGGCGTATTCACCTTGCGTCGGAGCAAGGACGAGTGCGTCGACTTGGTAAGTCGCGCCACGAATCAAACACGAGATTGCTTGTTTGCTTGCCTATTCAATTTGATAACATGCTACTATGATAACATGCTTTACGCTTTCGAAGATGCCATGAAATTGACCCTAAGGAGAACATAGCAAGATCATAAGCTAAGTTGCATGATTCAACATAAATATTAAAATGTCGGTTTGGAAAGATGATCTTTGCTTCAGTACATGCGAGGACGAACGTACTGATCCCCCACCAGCTTCATGCAGGGTGCAGGGAATGGATTGCTCGCGGCGAGACGTTGCTTGAACGTGTTAAGGCCTGGAATGCCGAAGCGCATTGAAGCGTGCTATCGCATTGACGCTCGGACTACGCAGCTGGATTGATGCGGCCGAGATATAGAAGGCATGATGTATGGAACGGTGAAATCCTTTGTGGGCAAGAGAGAACCTGAGTGTTGTAGCCAATCTGGCATATATTGTTAGGCTATCGAAAGCCATTGTAATCTCAGTTTCGAATATCAATAAAGAGAATTGTTTCGTATGCTATGTTTTCCTTTCGTTGTTAATATCGAATCACAAGATAACCATTTGAGAACTTGTCATCTTGCCTTGCACGAGTGCAACTCCAGGCTCGTGCGGCATCACGCTCCCTGCGAGGACGATGATTCGGGTGATTCCGGGTCGGGGCGTGACAAATTGGTATCAGAGCTCTAGGCTCAATTTCCTCTGGACGCTCGCTTCATTACAATTCGAAAAGTTGTCCACCACCACTTGATATCACTCTTGACTCTACTCGATGCCGCACTGGATGTTCCATACAATAAGTCTAATACAAATCATGAAATTTTGCTGCATGTGTTTTGGAAATTTCATGATGTTTGCTAAGAAAGTCGCGAAGGGTATATTGCATTTAATGCAACGAGCCGTAAAAATGTTAGTTGCTGCAAGCGCAACAAATTGTGAAATACGATTTGAGATGTTATCGCAATATAACATGTTGAAAGAGAAATAAAATGATGCACAAAATGCAACGAGTAATGGTGAATATGCGTTAAAATGAAAGTGAGAAGTGATAAGCCAATACCGAATGTGTTAAACGGATTTGGGCATTGACTTAGAAAGTCGGGAATAAATCGCTGCACGATGTGCAAAGCATGTTGGAAGAAAAATCATTGAACGTGGTGCAACGCATATCAAATTAATCGTTGCACGAAGTGCAAAAGAAATTGGAATTGAATCGTTGTACAAAGTGAAATGAAAGTGTCAGAAATAAATCGTAGCACGATGTGCAACGCGTATCGAAAGTAAAATTTGCTGCACGGGGTGCAACGCATATCAAATAAAATTGTTGCACGAGATGCAACGTAAGGAAAGAATTGAAATCGTAAATCGATAGAACGAATCGTCGGTTGCACACCAAACTTATGTTGGCAAACGAGAACATTGACCGAATCGTGTCGAATTTTGATAGAATCAAAGTTACGGTTATGATCAAGCACGATCACTGCGGAAATCGTGAGTCAGAAGAGATCGTTGGTTTACACTAAGTATAGCACGAGGGAAATGGCTTGAATTTCCGAGTGGTATATGCCATACCACGTAGGTGATGAATGACTCGATTTCGAGTGGTATATGGTATATCACTTGTGCGATGAATTACATCGACGTATTGTGAGAATTGCGGAAGAATTGTCCGCAACAGACGGAGGAGTACCGAGACTCGATTGAAAATTTGTATGGCGATATGTTGATGCAAGTGTTCTTCGAAAATCGGTTGGAACGATCAGGCGAGACTTGTATCGATGAACGATACGTCGGACGAAAGTTATAAGTTGGTCGAACGACTGAGACTAGCAAAACAATTATGCCTTGACGGCAATAATCGGATCGACGGGAAGGAAAAACTTGAACTTATAAATGAGTCGCACGACTTGCGATCTCGATAGAAATGTTGGGCGAGACGAATCGAATCGCACGACTTGCGATCTCGATAGAAATGTTCGGCTAAGGCGAATCGAATCGCACGACTTGCGATTTCGATAAAAATGTTGGGCGATGTGAATTGTAATCGAATCGCACGATGTGCGACTTCGGTAAGAAAGTTGGTTGACGCGAGAAACCGTGCCTATGAAATAGTTGGTTACGTTACGGCGACACTCATTTGAGTACGACTGAAAAACACGCGAAACTTAGAGGGCGTGATCGTATAACTCGAGGTTTCGATGTTGGATAATCGGTAACTCAGTTACGCGTTCAAAGTATAGCGGGATGCGGTGAATCGGAGAACGAGTAGATGCGTATGGAAAAGTTTGTTGCAAACTTGGATGTATGCGATACGAGTTAAGTTGACGTTGAAACGGATTCGAAGTCGACCCTCTTGCTATCAAAATTGATATGAACTATCAAGATCGATATGCAAGGAAACGTAAGCACGATGTGAGAATATAAAATGGAGTGCGCCTTGCACTATCAAAATTTTGTAAGTAAGGATACGAGAATGAACGAACTTGGTTGATCGTAAATTTTGTGATTGATCAAAGACGAGACTATAAGTCATCGACGATTGCTCGATACGTATAGCATCTCGTGTGTCGACCCGCAAATAAGATAGACTCGAACTGGATATGAGTAGATGTTTCGTAAATTGCGGAATCATCGACGGCAGTGCATGACTTGACTCGGAGGATAGTTGCGCGTCAGTTGCGCCGATAGAAATAGTTTTTGTCCGAAATTGGATAGTCGCATAGAATCGTCGGAACGTGATTTGGCTCCGAAATAAGATATAGCATGGTTCGTAGTAAACTGTCCTTCCGTGATGATCCACAATTATCGAGCGTAGCTTCGTGGCAGCTGACCCTAGAAGACTTGACCGCCAAATCAAATCGAATGCTGCAGACCGTAAGATGACCCATGCGATATCGCATTATGAGATTGTACCGATAACAAATATAACACGGGGCATGTTGACGATAAGTCTAGGCAATCGAGAATTGTTGGAACAACTTTCGATTGAGAATGATAAGTTAGATTTTGAGTATTCGTCGGATGAATACTTGAATGGTTATGTTGGTCGGCGGTCGAACTAGAATTCACCAACGGACTTGGTGATTCAGATAGGCGATTGTGAGAGTCGTGCTATGCATGAGAGAGAACGATAAGGGAATGACTTACGAGTCATGTCGTTAGATTCGGATTCACCTTGCAATTGAGCTTGCGTGAATCGAAACGTGTATTCGATGTTGCGAGATGGATAAGTTGGGAATTTGGCTAGTAAATTTCTACTCGTTAGGAAATTGAATGTAAGACGCATCGTAAAGACCTTCGTGCTAAGGCGATCGTTGCCTTGAGCACTGTCGCCTTGTTGTAAACTTTCATGTCGGATAGATTGTGGCCTTTGTGCAATGTCAATTTAAACTTGCGTCGGGAGAATCTAAGCACGGGGACTATGTAAGTAACCTAGCGGACGTAGTCCTGAATGTTGATGCGTTTCCAAGTCAACAAAGAAAATCGTATCGAGATAAGTTGCATAGCCAGACTTCGAAAATAGTTGGCTAGCGATTTTGAACGCAAGGCGTTGCGAAGGATCGTTGCGATCGGATGCACAACGGCTTGACGCGACGCATAGAGTTGGTAGTCCGTGTGAAACATACAAAACGAGAAATGCGATTTTGAATCGTGTCGCGTGCAGTGACTTTGTTGAATGAATCACGTATGTATCGAATATATGTATGCGATGAAATTTTGAGAACGGTTGCTAAGGATAAGTCCGATCGAGAGTACGAGATGGCAAGCATAGGATTAAAATTTACCTGTCAGCTTTGTTCCAATTTGCTACGACTGGACTCGGTCGAAATACTTATATCTTCGGGATACCTTGAATATAGGTATGAATCCAAATCGAGTTGTATACAAAAATTCAAATCGAGCTGCAGGGAAGACTATGAAATGTTAATGAAAGGCTTGCGAGATAGTGTGAAACTGAATAACGTTGGTGGGACGAGATCGTGATACGGTCTATAAAACACTTAGTTAGAGTGTTGGTTTTGGTTCGAGGACGAAACTTGTTTTGAGTGGTATATTCTGTAATGCCCCGCTCCGCACGGCGCATTACGCTGAAGCGTTGACTCAACGAGTCGCGTGGACCGAATAAAATTTATCGATGCAAATCGATAGGGGAGTTACGTTGTCCCGAGCAACGCATCAACTTTGTCGATGCGAAGAGTTGCCTTGCCCCGAAAGAATGTATCGAGTTGAATCGATGCGAAGCGCCGCGTTGCCCCGAAGAATGAGTGCGTTAAATCGGCTCGAAGATTCTAAGAAATCGAATCGACCAAAGGCGCAAGTCCGAATCGTTGCAAGTATTGATTTTAGTTGGTTTCGTGTGCAGGTTATACTTTGACGGAAAAATATTAGAGGTCGATCTTTTGGAATATTTAGTAAGGGGTCCGCGAAATAAATCGTTGCCTTGCGACGGGCCAAGATTGGACACGCTAAGGCAAATCGGATGTATAACTCAATGAAGCACGAAGTGCTCGAATGGCTAAGTCCGGAGAGTGGCCGTGCAACAAAGTTAGGGAATCGAGCCGCATCGGCTCGGCGAAACGACGAAGGCATATCGACTCAAGGTGGAAGGATTGACTTCTTTTTACTCCTTCATTCGATAAGTCAAATATATCATTGTATGCTAAGTTAACCTATCGACGCCACGAGCGTGGCCGATCGGAGATAAAATCATAGTGTGAGTCGAACACTAAGTTAGAACAATTGAAATGAAACGTGCATCAATATGCACGAGTCGCTATGGGACATTGGATATCGCTAAGGCGAGCGCCTCGGTGCGCAAGCCGTAAGACCATGGGATAACTGTAATCGGCGAGTGCCTTAGTGCACGAACCATACCGTGCCTTTGATGCACGAGTTAGACGGCTAGAACATTGAAAGACAATAGGCGAGCGCCCTAGCGCGCAAGCCCCGAACATTGAATGCTAAGTTATAGAACATGGGGATACGATCGAAACGTGCCTATGTGCATGGGATAATAAAAGATGGCTTCGTTGCGAGAGAATACAGTTGTGGCATGAATGTGGCGGAACTGTCGGATATGACATGGTGCCTCGAAAGATGTTCAAGACCTTCGGGTCGTTCGGTTGACGAGCATTGAGTTGAGGCACGATGCCATTGAATCATTGAAACGAAGTATGAAATGTAAGAACACATAAAGCTAACGAAAGAGATGCGAGATGATAAGTCTGAGTCTCGGACTCAAGACTATGTTTGGTTGTTTGAATTTGATTACTTGAATGATAGGGCATTGCATGGTCGATTGGAATGGGCTCGAGATTAAATTGTGATAATAGCCCGTGCACGGGTGTTTCCCCCAAACGGTTAAATGCCGGAGCGCCCCGGAACCGCTTTGGCCGCGGAGGGATTCGAATAATCTTTGTAGGCGCACATCCTTAAACAAGATGGGAAAAGCCGCAAATGATGGTATGCAGCGAGAACGTTTCGGTTGTTGGGATGTGACCCAACCCGTGAAACGCCGAGCAGCCCGACCAAATAGAAAGAAAAGAAGGAGAGAAAAGAAAGGAACTCCTTTAGTTCATTCCAGTGCGGATACGCCAACGACCCTCATATAGTTAAGGAACGATGGGTTGAAAGTGTAGGCGCGTATGCGTCCCGCATAGAGATCCTGCTTAGAGATGCACATATAACATGACAGGAAAGGAATACGGCGTATTCACCTTGCGTCGGAGCAAGGACGAGTGCGTCGACTTGGTAAGTCGCACCACGAATCAAACACGAGATTGCTTGTTTGCTTGCCTATTCAATTCGATAACATGCTACTATGATAACATGCTTTACGCTTTCGAAGATGCCATAAAATTGACCCTAAGGAGAACATAGCAAGATCATAAGCTAAGTTGCATGATTCAACATAAATATTAAAATGTCGGTTTGGAAATATGATCTTTGCTTCAGTACATGCGAGGAAGAACGTACTGATCCCCCACCAGCTTCATGCAGGGTGCAGGGAATGGATTGCTCGCGGCGAGACGTTGCTTGAACGTGTTAAGGCTTGGAATGCCGAAGCGCATTGAAGCGTGCTATCGCATTGACGCTCGGACTACGCAGCTGGATTGATGCGATCGAGATATAGAAGGCATGATGTATGGAACGGTGAAATCCTTTGTGAGCAAGAGAGAACCTGAGTGTTGTAGCCAATCTGGCATATATTGTTAGGCTATCGAAAGCCATTGTAATCTCAGTTTCGAATATCAATAAAGAGAATTGTTTCGTATACTCTGTTTTTCTTTCGTTGTTAACATCGAATCAAAAGATAACCATTTGAGAACTTGTCATCTTGCCTTGCACGAGCGCAACTCCAGACTCGTGCGGCATCACGCCCCCTGCGAGGACGATGATTCGGGTGATTCCGGGTCGGGGCGTGACATCATCATCCGATGAATATGACTCGATAATGTACATATCACAACATATATCTCCTAAAATCAGTAGTCGAGAACCCTTTGTTAGCTTCTATTATTCATCACAAATATACTGTGACAACCACCGTTCATCATCTTCTCAACTGACACCAGATTGTAGCTTAGCACAAGCTAGATTGTAGCTTAGCACAAGCTGGGTACATGACGATCCCTCTTGAGAACGAATTTCTCATGACCAACCTCTGTTTTCTAGTATACGTCACCGTTGTCCACAACTGTGATTGTTCTGTTGTGGTCCGTCTTGACACGTTGCTTTGATACATCACAAAAATCCTACTGGACATCCTCGTTTCCAAGACTCAATTATTGTTACGACAAGTGCCACAAGGTTATCCTCCTTAGTCTTCTTCTGGTTTCTATTTTTCATCCTGTTATTAGGGAGAAATTTTTGGATATTCTATTTTGTAATTACTAGCATTCAAACTTTGAGTTCAAGCCATACTTAAAAAGTACACATACATCTTACATATACTTTCCAACCTTACTATTTGGCCCGCGGGCGGACATGTGACACTCCCCCATTGGCAAGGTGTCGACGTGGGCCCTACGTTAACAGAGGAAGGTCAATGGAGAAGTGCTACGCAGACGAACGAACTGGCCGCCTGCGGCCAAAATAGCTTTTTCCTATTCTTCCATGTACAAATATTGATAGCTTCTCACAAATGTCACTAAGCTAAGCCACTCAAGCTAGTTTCCCAGAGAAGGTCCTGCGGCGGCCGCCGGGCAAGCTGTTGAGCTTGGCGATGGCGTTCTTCCCGGTGATAGGAGTCGCGGGCCAGAGTCCCGAGCTCACTGCCATGTCTTTCAGATGCTGCAGTCGTTCTAGAGTCTCCACCACAGCCGATATCCGTGGCCTGTCCTTCGGGAGGGGGCTGGTGCACTGCAGCGCCAGCGAGGCGGCTTGTCGAGCTCCCTTGACGGAGTACTGGCCAGCGAGCTTCGGGTCGATGATGCAGCGTAGCATGCGGCTGTTTGCCAGGTAGGGCTTGGACCACTCGACGAGCTTCTGTTCGTTCTTCGGCCTGGACCTCTCCATGGACCTCCTTCCGGTCAGCAGTTCGAGCAGCACCACCCCGAAGCTGTAGATGTCGCTCTTCGTCGTCAGGTGTCCTGAAACCAAATTTTGCACACAGGCACAGTTAGAAGTACTGACCACAGTACTGGTTACGTACTAAATTTGTGTCGTATCGTGCCGTGCCAGTGCTTAGTCACCTGTCATGACGTACTCCGGTGCTGCATAGCCGTGGGTGCCCATCACCCGAGTCGTGACATGAGTGTCTTCGCCCTCAGGCCCCATCTTCGCCAGCCCAAAGTCCGAAAGTTTAGCAGTGAAGTCCTGTAATTAACATTAGCACAATATATACGTATGTAGTATAGAGAGTGAAGCTAAGTTTACTGGTGTTACGAACCGAGTCGAGAAGGATGTTAGACGTCTTGAAGTCGCGATAGATGACCGGCTTCTCGGAGCTGTGCAGGAAGGCGAGGCCCTTTGCCGCTCCGATTGCGATCTTCAGCCTCGTCCCCCACGACAGAGTTGTAGACAGCCCTACACGAAACGTGATGAGATCGATATCGGTCGATCGAGGGAAACTCGATCGGGGACTTACTCTTGAAGAGATGGTTTTCCAGGCTTCCCCTAGGCATGAACTCGTACACGAGGAGGCGCTCTTCGTCCTCGCAGCAGTAACCGATCAGCTTCACCAGGTGCTGGTGCCTCAGCTGTCCTAGAAATATCACCTCTGCCTACAAATTATACAACCAAGGGCGGAGCCCGGAGGTTGTAGTGACATGTCAGGAAAAAAAAAAAAATAAGCTGGAGCTGAGAGCAGGAACATGCCAGTAAGAGCATCATTAGTAAGGCCGATCCCATTTTCTAGATTCTAGATTTAGAATGTAGGAGCTCATTTTGTAGAATAATAAGTCTCATCCCTAGTCCCAATTTCTACAATTTCGGTCCCAACCCATCCATGGGTGCTAAGGGTTGGGCCTCCCAATTTCTAGATTCTAGATTGTAAAAACTCGTTTTGTAGAATAGTAAGTTCCAATTTGGAGCCCAACTTTCTAAATTCTAAACTTTATATTATTTTTTTTTTCCTACATTAAATTTTGACCACACAATTTTTGGGACCGGAGCTCACTTTATCATTTCTTACTATTCTCATACAAATCCAACCCATTCTACATTTACCTTTTTTTTGAAATTTTGGGCTCCAAATTGCATTGGAGAGTCCCAACTACTAATGATGCTCTAAGATAGAATGAAATTTTTCTAGTAATTTTTTAAAATCCAGGCTACAGTACAGGCCAGTCCAGCTTATGTTCCGCAATAATTATATATATCAAGTTCCCATCAATTTGGTAAGTTACCTTAGCAATACGCACTACCTAAATAAGACATTTTGCGATGCCCAAAAATGTTGCTGAATTAATTTACTGACGTTTTTGTGATGTCGCGTATTCTATGAACACAAAAAATGTTGTTATTCGTCGCTATATCGACGTCTTTTAGCGACGACATAACATTGCATAATTTTTTGAACGCAGCGACGCTTAACAGCGTGCCGTTGCCAGGGACGGACTTACATGTATTGCACTAGAGGCGGGGCCCACTTGGCGACGTCCTATGGATGGTAGCTACGTCAATGATACATGTTAGAATCAATACACGATACAGATATGGAATACATATATTTTCAGAATGAATACATGCATGCATGGATATAGATACGTATACCATTTTTTCGTATCGATAAAATGTACATACTCCGATAACTTACAAGTAGATATCAGGATAAGTTAATTTCTAGCTAGCCAGAAAATTTCATGTAGGGTTGGAAATTACTTGTATTTAAGTAAAAGAGCATAAGTTTGAGAATTTTAGAGGAAGATATATGGAACGCTATCTTAGATGTCCCCAATTTGTTTTTACTTTCTAACGCCATCTTAGATGGCCCAATTATATGTTTTCAGGTTCTGGCGCTTAGATGGCTCCCAATATCTTTTAGTTTGGTGCCATCAATGATATCTAGTAACAATATAAATTAATTTGTTATAAAAAAATTTTAAAAAAATAAAATAAAATAGTTTGTCGTATAATTAGGACAAATTTTTGGTTAGAGGAACCAAACATTTGCAATACAATAGCACCATCCTCTTGCTGATTGCAACAACATGGTCGCTAGCTAGAGTACTATGGTGCATTCTGAACGCGTGATAGTGCTTGTGATTGATAACGTGAAAACCTCCAACATATTTAGGTTCACGGATTCCGGCTGGTGCATACTTTTTTTTAATGTGTTCTCAAAATAAATTGATATTTGAGAATATCAGTCGAATAATTTGACCAAATAAATATTTTGGTGTATATATATTTTGGTTCTAAATATTTTTTCCCCAGTGTATATACCTCTGTATATTATTTATAATTAGGAAGACCGTTGGAGATATTGGAAATACAAACCCATTTATTTATTTAATGTACTTATTATTGAAATACAAACCAAGTTATTAATTTTTTAGAAAAAAATCAATATATTAATTTATATTGCTACTAGATATCATTGATATCTAAAAAAATTTAATTAGGTATCATTTAAGATGGTGCCAGAACCTAAATATATATTGGACGCCATCTAAGATGCGGCAGAAAGTAGAAACAAATTGGATGCCATCTAAGGTGTGTTTAGGGGTGAGTATTCGGTGTATTCGGTTCCAACCAAACCGAATAAGCAAAAATCGAATTTGACCGAAACCGAATAAGTAAAACCGAAATCGAACCGAATTGGTCAATAACCGAACCGAACTGAACCGAATTAAATCGGTTCGATTTATTCGATTTTTGGGTTTATTTTTTTCTTCTTTTTGGTTAATATATATAATAACTATATATACCTAGATATATTTATTATATATATATATATATATATATATATATATATATATATATATATATATATATATATATATATATAAACTAAAAATTTTTATTCGGTTTTCGGTTTTGGCCCGAAACCCAAACCCAAAACCGAAATCGAAACCGAATAAAAAAATATAGTATTTTCAAAACCGAAATCGAACCGTTTTTTTTTTTTAAATCGAACCGAATCTCTTATTCGGTTCGATTCGGTTCGATTTCGGTTCAAAACCGAATAATGCTCACCCCTAGGTGTGTTCCTTTCCATGTAAAATTCTCAAACTTCTTTTCCTCTACTTAAATACACTTAATTTTCTAACCCTATATAAAATTTTCTCCTAGCTAGCATGGTAATATAATAATTAACAAAAAAAAGTCTAAAGAGAAGAAGGAGCGGCATATATATGTATCCTCACCAGCCATTCCCTGTGACCCTGAAGCCCTTCAATATCCAATAACTTGACAGCGACGGCCTGAGCGTTGAGCCCCGGCCGCATCTTGTCGTCGACGTAGCCCTTGTGCACCGTGCCGAAGCCTCCCTCGCCGAGCAGGAAGTCGCTGGAGAAGTCGTGGGTGATCGCCCGAAGCTCGTTGAGCCGGAACGCGAACAGCCCCGCCCCGAACGGGTGCGCAAAGCCATCCTCCGCATTGGACCCGGCGGACGATGGCGCCGTCTTCGTCGTGCAGCTGCTCAGGTCCGAGAAGGACGTCAGGCCGCGGCGCAACGACGACGACGAAGAAGTGCTGCGCGTCGACGCCTTCTTGGAGAACTCGGGCCAGGAGGGCCTGCACCGGCTAAGGTTCCCTAGGACCACGTTGCTCTCGACGGTGCAGCAGTTGGCGGCGGTCAACGGCCTCCACGGTCGTCGCGGCATTTTTTTTTCCGCCCTACTCCCGGTCGACTAAATTGGTCGATCTAGCTTAGCTTCTGGTTTTCATGATGCATGCTTGATATATCTATATATATATATATAAACATGGAATTGCAACAATTCCAACATTCTTACCAACTGTTCCAACCACTCTACTACCCTTCAATTTTTTATTATTTTATTATTTTTTACTTTCTTTCTATTTGTAAAATTCTTGATTAATGGCTCTTCAATATGAAGAATGATAGAGCTTGTCGGATTTGGACCGAAATGGAACCGAATAAGACATTCGAAACACTCAATTTTTATTATACAGTTACGATTTTGGATTTTGGTTTCGATCCAAAATCTAAAACCGAATAATAATAATAATAATAATAATAATAATAATATATATATATATATATAGAGAGAGAGAGAGAGAGAGAGAGAGAGAGAGAGAGGTATATACTAAAAATATGTAAGTATATTTAGTTACTATATATATTAACGGAAAGAAGAGCAAATAAACCAAAAAATCGAATAAATCGACTAAACCGAAAATCGAACAAATTTAATTCGGTTCGGTTTGATTCAATTATAGGCCAATTCAGTTCGATTTCGGTTTTGCTTATTCGGTTTTTGGTCCAATTCGATTTTCGGTTAAGAGATTCGGTTTGAACCGAAACCGAATGCTCAACCCTACGTCGGAGATCTTGTAAGAAAATGGCCTATATTAAATGCAATTCTTGTAAGACTTTTCTTGTTAATTCAATAAAATTATGTCTTTTCTTATTCTATGGAGTAGTCGTTGAGCTTTGACTGAACCACATTAAATATTATGTGTTCTTGTACATGTGCTATGAGATCACATTATTTGTATAGCTTGCTTATTTTTCACTCATCATTAAGGTTATTGTTGTTATCGTGCCGCCGCCTCCTCGTGTGCACGATTCACAATAAGTTATGATCGGGATTCCTATACCCCTAGGAGCCGCGTTCATCATCCTTCAGTAACTTCAAATTTGATAGATACTCCAACAATTTGTATAAAAATAAATTAAATTATTAATCAAATGGTAATATAGTAGACAGTAAAATCCATCAATAATCAAAATAAAGTAAATATATAAGAGCAAGATGTAGTTTGGTGGGTAGAACATACACAAGAAAACCCTATGAAGCAGATTACAGTGTAGCCCTTAAGAATACTTTTAAACTATGATTATAATTGAAAGAAATAATTAAATGATTGGAGCAAAGAGATTTTGAAGAAGCATAAAAATATTGGAGGTTGTCAATTCGTGTCACACTATAGGAGGATCATGATGGAGGCAAGGGGACGAGATTAAATGATTTCAGGAGTGGTTGATCGATGAGAGACCGACGTACGTACGTCTATGACTTCCTGCTCCACTTGTAAGGAAACAAAACTATTGTTTGATATCTTGAGTGGAGGGAGATATTGAATAATTAATAGCTAGGTTATATCCACAGTGTTGTGAGTGGAAGCTCGATCAACAATATTGGAACAAGTAATTTTCATTAAAAAAAAAGGCTTCTTTATGCCCGCCCATCATTTGATCAATGCACTAGCTAGCTTGGATTGTCATTTGACATTGGCCATTTTAATGCCATTCCTTGTGCAAAGACCTCAAACTATATACATACATACATACACCAAGCAATTGGACTTGGACTTCTGATCAACTTAAATACCGATAGGAACTATACCCTAATTACCTCCACATTGGATATCTATGGATCGAAATGCTAACTACATTTAAGGTAAATTAATTGTATGAACAATCTTCGAACATATAAAATGCAGTGCATGACATACGGATAGGGACGGAGCCAAAATTAAAATTCTGGAAAGGTCGTGGTACTATATATTAGGAAAAGTTGTCATGTTAATTGAACTCCAATAACAAAAAATATATAAAAGAGAAAGCAAAAATAAAAATAAACTTTCAACAAAGATGAGATTCAAACTCTTATCTTTCATTTAAAAACACAAAGTGCTACAACTAAAGCTAACTTATACTTTGTGCAACATAGGATCAAACTAATATATATAATTTGGTTGGTTGGTTGTGTGGGGGGGGGGGGGGGGGGGGGGGGGGGGGGGGTGTTGTTGGCCCTCTTGGACTCTATGTAATTCCGTCCGGATTGGGTACTCTATGTAATTCCGTCCGGTCCAATCCGCCCCTACATGCGGACCACAGAGTACCCCACGAATATGAAGCACATGTTGGAGTTACCCAATGATTAGAGACCACACATGTAAAATTAAATATAATATGCTATCTAAATAATTAAGCCCAATTAAAGTGGTCTAATTGGAAATAGGCTTAAAGGTATAATTGTCATCGAAATAATGTGTAGATACCAGAGATAAATCTAATTTGATTAGGGGCCAAATTAGAAATATCTAAAATCTAATATATATATATATATATATATATATATATATATATATATATATATATATATATATATATATATATATATATTGAAGCAATGGGTAATTGTGGCGAACTCGTCTCCTCTGGGGCTCGAACTCCCGACCACTTGGGCCGCATGCATCTCTCTTAACCACTAGGCTAGAGGTCATTTGCATATATATATATATATATATATATATATATATATATATATATATATATATGTGATCCGCAACTTATACGGCTACCAAAGAGAGGGTTTTCTCTTTTCTATTCTGCATCCCCATCAATAGAGAGAGGAACAAATAATACATCCTTGTTATGAAGGGTCGTAGCAAGTTGGAAGATCAAATCGCATAAAGAGACGTTCGTTTCGAGACCCATAAAGTCAAGTAATTCAGGTATGCTTTCGCATTTATTTATATTATTCAATATTCATCTCATGAATCAATGGGTTAAATTTGTATTAAGTGGTATCAAAGCCACCATATTTGATTTATGAGGTCAAAATTTTCAGATTCAATTTTTTATTGTTAAGGAATCCTAGATCGTAAAATCTAATTTAATTTAGGTTTTTGATTGATTGATGGATTTAGTAAGTGTCTGATACAATGTACACGACCGTGATTGTGCTTCATAGTTTATGTGCTCATAGTTATAGAAACTTTATGATTTGATCTGGCATACTCGTTGTTTGGGGCTAAGAAAATTATATCACAGTCTGATTTTTATTTAACTTTTATCATGATTATTTGGACCAAAATTTCGGTATCAGGTTTTTGTAGTACCGTGCAATATATTTCTAACATGCACAACCACATGTTTTGTTAGAATTATTTACTCTTTTTTTTGAAATTTGTAAAAAAAATAAAGGTTACTGGCCTCCGTGCAAGTCGCGCACGAAGCACTTCCCTAAGAGTTGATTCAGATCTATCATGTGCAGACTTGTTCGAAATTCTTCTAGTGGTAAAACCCCTCTCTACCGGTATCTCCTCGTCGCACACATTTCGGAAAGAGCGACCTTGACTTAGCTCTACCCAGAGTAAGGACTTGAAGAAGCGAGAACTATTTTTCGACAGAATAATATGGAAGAGAGTTTTTGTACAGTGTATTCGTAGACTAGTGGTGTATTTTACAAAGGAGAAAGAGTAGACATATATAGGCAATTCAGACCAAAAGGAGCCAACAGACAGAGGTATAAAGGCTATTAGGAACGAAGGGACGAATAATATTTTGTAACGGATATTGAATGGTGTTTAAAACATGGAAATTAACAAGCACTAATGTCCAATGTTCACATTTTTATGAGTCATAAACAGTCCAAAATTAAGAGGAGCAGAAAGTTTTTTGAGGGTCTCAACCTGAATCCAAAGAGAAAATCGGATCGATATTCGGTGTCCGTAGATGTGGGCGTGTACCCGCACTCGTTATGCGCGTTGAACTGAATTGAGCCGAGCCGGACCCACTACAAGAAAATGCATGTTCAGCGACAGAAGCAATGAGTAGCAAAAAGTTAGAATTGTGTCGCCAAAGCATTTCTGCGATATATCTGGCTATATCGCACACATGTCGATGTAGTCTTGTCTGAAAAATTCTTTGGCGATACAAATCGTCCATGTCGCAAAATGTAACTACTTTTGGCGACATATCATTTTTTATTTATTTAAGATAACTTTTGGCGACATAAGTATTGTGGGTCGCCGAAAGCTGATAGATTGGCAACATAACACGTGTCAAAAAGTTGTGGCGAGCTTTCAGCCCTCAATTATATTATATGCTTTCAACAAGTACGTGTAACAACATAAATTAGAACATCAACTTCATAGCACGGGGAAAATTTTAAGGAATTTAAGTAATCAATAGATTGCTTGATTCATCTGATCAAAGAGTTGTTACTCAAAGAGTTGTTACAAATTGATATAAGATCCATCGTCTCCCTATACAACTAGGTGGATTAAATTACAGAAGACCAGCCTCGTATTGATACAAGTAGCATTAATAGAAGACAAATGCCGTCGTACAAGCCAACAAATACTTATTTCTCAACAAAAGCACTCAAAATTTGTCATCAAGCTTTGAAAAAATGACACCAGAAACTCGATTAACCAAAGAATAAATTTGTTGTAAAAAGGAGCATCTACTTCTTTGTGTGCATGTGACCGATAAGGTCAACAATCTGAGAGCTGCAAAATGCAAAAATGCACTAATTATAAACCAAAACCAAATCATTTTGATATTTATGCATTTGTGATGAGCCATATGCATGCATTCCATATAAAAAGAAGATATTTTGAATTTAATCTCCCTGAATAGAATATCTTCGATCTTGAGTAATTTTGACACTTTGCACCCCCCCAACACACACACACACTGTCACGTCCTGATTCCGCAAGACCTTTCGTCCTCGCTTCGAACTCTGTGAGGCCGTTCGTCCTCGCTTGCCTTAGACGTGATGTCGTGCAAGCCTAAGTTGCGCTTGCACAAGGCCAAGACATGTACAATGACAAAATATACAAGATTGACAATAACGCAGCAAAATATAGTACAGATATTTGATGTAGCAACGGACATATTGCAGAATATAATTGAACACAAGGTAGCAGAAACAAATATCTTTATTGATTTCATTTAAACAGATTACAAGCCCTCAATTCCCTCTGATACAATGCTTACATTCTCTCAGAAACATTACATATTATAATGATCCCGTTCCATACATTACATTCTTTTATATACAAATCCAACTTTTTGTAATATATGTCCAACTCTTGGCATCTCTCCTGATTTCTGGCTCCTGAGGATGAGGCTCGGGCTATCGCTTCGGACTATCCATCTCGATTTATCCTGCACATGCGTACAGACCGATGATGGGTCAGTATATCAATATACTGGTAGTTGTGAACAAATGCTACATCGTCTGAAACAATCACTAATTCATTTAGTGAGAAAATATATTTTATAATATGATCTTGCTACTTTTACCTATATTCATTTCATGCAGTACATAGTCAGACTACAACTTTTGAAAACACTTTCGAAAAGCCACAGTTCATATCATTTAATCTCAAGCATACAAGGAGACTATTCATTTCAAGCACGATGACTATTCATTTTATGTGCAGTGCATAGCGTGTTTCATGAACCATAATCATTCTTATTGTTTAATCAACTTTTAGGGAGATTAGCAGCATTATAGGCATCAAAACATCTTCAGCAACTCTTGGAACAACAATATTTCGTTGCATTAGATTATTCATAGAAGCATTTTATTATGGAAACATAAGCATTAGCGGACATCACTTATTTAGTGATTCTTACCCATAGCCGACAGTCCATCCCTACACAAGACGAGGATTAGAATAAATATAACATAACCAACATTTATTCTTGTTCGTCTCTACATCGTTAGCTCTTAACAAAATTATAACACCCAATTTTCCAGATGAGGATAAATTTGAAATTTTGTAATTATAATTATTAATTATTGATATTTGATTCATATTATGATTTTTAGTGATTTTTAATAATTTTTAAACTATTTAAAATCTGGTTTAAGTCATGACTTATGATTTTAATGTGCTGCCAGTGAAACCTGAGAGACTGCATAACCTAGAGCCTAACCATATCATTAGGATGACTTAATTATCATTTTTAGCCTAGGAGTAATTTGGTCATTTTGACTTATTTTAATTATTTGGTGATTTGTTGAATTGGTGAATTCTAGTTTGACTTTGACTTGTTGAGACCTAGTGGACTAGCCTAGAAGCTAACCCTAGTCATGGTGAACCTAGTCTAACTTGAGTTAACCTATTTTAGTCATTAGAGAATAGTTTTAGAATGAGGGGATTTGGTTTAGTGAATTTAAGTCATGGCTTATGGTTTCATGAAATGACTTATGGCTTAATTATTTAATTGATCATGACTTAAGCCCATGGGCCATTTAGTAAACCCTAACCCTAATTTTTGAGCTTATGAACAGCCACATAGGGATCCCCACCCTATATAAACACTTGTTCACTAGGGCTTGCCTCTTTTTATCATTCCAACACTTGGAGAAAAGAAAGGTAAGTTTTTCCTTCCAAAAATTCCTATTTTATTCATTTGATCTCCTTTTTCATCCTAGTCTTTTGTATTAGGTTCTAATTTAAGTTTATGGACTGTTGGTGGAGAGCTATTTCAGTTTTGGGCTCATTTGGAGCATTTGGCCATCAAGAGGAACACCCCCCATTTGAATCTTTTCCAAGCTTTTTGTATATATAGGTAAAACCCTTTAAATTGATTTAAATTTCAGTTTTCTTTGCATGTAGGGCTAGATCTAGGAGTCCCCTAGGTGTCCCTGAAATTTGGATGAATTTCGTGTCCGTTTGGTGTCCGTATCGGACACGTGTCGTAGTGTTGTGTAGGTGTTTGTTGAAATACCTCAATGGATTGAATGTTAATGTTTTTCAAAACAAATTATATATTTGGATAGCTCTTAATATGTAGATTATATATGTATATGTCTGAGCACGAATTGGGTTGGTTTTCGTGTCCAAAATGGACACGTAACTCGTGCACGACACTGCGCACAGGCCCGTACGGCTGTCCTGCTGTTCGAGTGCCTTTGCGGACACGACACGACACGTGACACCACGAAAATTTGTGGGGACGTGCGAGCACCCACTGACATCACCCACACAAAGTTTCACGAACTTTCGTTCACTGTGCGCGAAGTAATCGCGTTCGCACGGGTCACGCACTGCACTGCACGAACACAATTTTCCTCACTGACACGCACGTTGTGTCGACTCTGGACACGTTGTGGACACCTCGTGTTGACACGAGTGTGTAGCCCAACACGTGGGCTACACGTGGACATGACCACGAGGCCCCACGTGGCTCGTGTCGTGTCCACGAGCCACTCGACTCACTGTACGACGCTGCGCGTAGCAGTGTGCATCAGTCGAGTTTTCTCGACTGATACGCACTTCGCCCGTGGACACGGCGACACGTGGGCTCGTGTCAGGGTCCTAGGTGTGTAGCCTGACCCTAGGCGAACCTGGACACGTGTGCACGAGACCTATGGATGCTTGTGGCGTGTCCTACACTCGTGTGCACCTGTGCACGACACTGTCACTGCACACACTTACCCGAATTAGGTTTTTTGACACTTGGACACGTTGTGTCGTATCGTGGTGGGTACCTAGGGACCCCTACGACACGTATACATGTGGGGCTAGGTTTACCAACCATTAAATTGGTCATATTATCATGATTTGATTTTCAAAATTGAATTTCCCCAAATCACTGATACTTCCTCCCTGTTTTCGAAATTTCTGAAGTTGATTTCTATTTTTAGACTGAATTTTGATGTTTTTATCCCCATAATGATTTATGTATACATGTAACAGTTTACTGGAATGTTGGTTTATGGCTCGTGATTGGGAATTAGAATTTCGAATTGAGTTTGGTTGCATGAATTGATATATAGAGTGGCTGTTAAGGAATAGGCTGTCACGCCCCACTCCCGCAGGAGCGATCGTCCTCGCTAAGGCGTGATGCCGCACGGGCCTAGGTTGCGCCCGTGCAAGGCTATGTCCAGAAACGGCCGATTTGAGCTAGGCCACAGAGTCGCACAGAGTGTCCCCATTTGCAGCAAAAAGTAAACGAACACAAAATTGAAGTGAATTCAAACTCTTTATTAATTTTCAAGAAGTTTACAAGCGGCGCTAGACCGATATTACAATTCGCTCAAGCTCTCTCTCTGAAACATAAAAGGCGTGCCAAGTGACTTACAACATGGAATGATTAATGGCGATGTTCCGATACATTATGTCCTGTATAGGTGCTTCAGCTTCTTGCAACGTCCCAAGGCCCCGGATGTTGGCTCCGCGCCTTAATACGTTCGATGGAAGCTCCGCACCCGCCGGCATCTCCTGCATCCTACAAGCAGACGGTGTGGTTATCAGTACATTGTTATGCACTGGTGGGGAGGCTAGCTCGCCCACAATGCTATCATTACCAAACACGTTCTATTTACTTTTGTGCATCTCTATCATTCATTGTCTTTCTAATCTTGCCTTAGGATCATTTTCATGGCATATCTCATAGCCTATCTCGTGTTGCCGAATACAAGTGTCGTATGGAAATAGATATACGACTTACCGATACTTACCGTCCGGCCTTTCCTGTCCAACGTAAACCAAGTTAGTCAACAATTCATATGAAATAACTTAACGTAGTTCATGGAAGCATTCAATGTCAAGTGCGTGTCCTTGTCTCGGGTTCTAGCATGTCGTAGGCACGTTTTCTAACTCGTTTGCTCGAAGTACTCTTGATCATTTTGTGTGTTATATTCAAGCCTATTCAGAAAGTGCTTTGTACAGTTAACTTAGACTACTTTGATTTCAATACAAGGACTTGCACGTGGATTGCCACCAGCAAAGCCCGCTAAAATCTATATGCACCGGTCGCTGGCATCACAAGCCATTTTGGACACATCCAAGCCGTGGTATTTCTCAACTAGCGTAGGGTGAGGACTGGCACACACCCCGTTAGTCTCTTGAAATACTTCTGCACTTACGTCCCCCGGGTGGCCGAGTCCGCACCCAGGCAGCCCGTAAGCCATGACTTTGAACCCGCCTAGGCCGGCCACGATCCTTCCTTTGATCATGCCGCGGAATCCGTATCACCCGTACACGGGTCCGTCCACGACCATTTCGTATTTTATCGTCATAGGCTAACCCTTAGCCACAATGCGTTATCGACCAGGTTGGCGTCCGTGCAGCACGGGTAGCGAGCCCCGTTGCACGTGCCCGTCACACCTGTCGCTAACCATTTCTTTCCTTCTTATCTTTTATTCATTCTTTCTTTTCTTTCTTTCACTTGTCCGTTTGTTCATCGATTCATTCACGTATTCATTCATTCATACGTTGATTCATTTATTCACTTATTCGTTCATTCTTTCATTCTTTCATTCATACGTTATGAAACTCCCCGTACGGGAGTCGCCTTGGCGACCCATCGGTCCCGAAGTCTTTCAATGTTGCTATACTCTACTCGGAACGACTATATCGATAGTCTTCCGTTTCATAGTTGTAAACCATTCATTGTTTCATTGTTTGAACGCATTAGGGACGTAAACGTAAGCTTGTGCCTTGGCACGAGCGTGGAGTGCGGTGCCGAAGTTCTCACAATTTCTATGTTCTTTTCCATATTCTATACAAGCATACAAGATGGGATTATTCTCTTAGCTAGGTGCGTTGAGTCATTCGTTTATTAACATGCACGGTATTGACGCCTAGCAATTCTAGCAATAGTGTCCGTATTGTTATGTGTCTAGGCTAAGCAAAGACGGGTTCATCGGAGCCACCCACCTTAGCGATGTTCGCATCGGTCGAGCGATACTCCGAACGCGCCTTTGAAAGTCTAAGTCTGGATTCATCTTGACGGGCCAATGTAAGCTTGCATCAATTCTTCTTTAGGTCGATGCCAACTCTTCGGGTCGACGGCTCGTTCGAGTCGTTGCACTTGCCATTTGAATCGACGTTCCGCTAGGGCGGAGCGGGTCATTACATAGGCTGAATATCGATATTCAATTCCTGATTTTCACTGAGTTCATTCTTAAAATCTCTGATTTTTTTCCATTCCTAAATACTTTAATTTCCAGTTACTGATGTTCCCACATGTTGTAGTTCATGTTGAGCTTAATAATTTAATTCAGTTCGGCTTTTGAGTTGGGATAATTGACATTGTTGAGGTTCAATATAATAACTGAAACATGGTTTAGTTCAGTCCCATATATTGAACTGTCATTGAGTATTCCCTGTGAACACTACGCCCCCTAAACTGTCATTGACACACCCTCTACTTGTTTCTCTTCACTCTATACACACACATTACTATATTACACTGTTTCTAACACACAACTTTCCCTAAACTGTCATACACACACAAACACACAAACTTGTTTTCATGCCACCTATACACTCTCACACACTTGCACATGGTTACACTCTTCACCCCACATGGACACCCCCACACACACTTTGTCACACACTCATGCCTTGACATTCACCTATACACCCATGTGCTCACACTCACACATTGCACTACCTAAACCCTCACATGTACCATACACCCACACATTGGTAGTACACACATCCTCACACACTTGTACTTGACACTCACCCACATGAACACCTAAGTTCATTCCTATTTACACACTGTCACCATTCCTGAGATTTTGCAGTCCTATATTCACACACATTCCTACAATGCCCTACCCACACACACCCTCACATGAAGACACACACACATGCAATGTAATGATTCATTTTGTTTCACTAAATGCCTAAAACCTATTACACACACATGGCTCTCACACTTGGTCATAAATCACCCATTGTGGTATCACACATACACACAAACACATGTACCCCCTCTCTATCTCACTATATGTACACAAACATCCTCACATGTAACCTCCCCCTATCACCCTAGGTATATATATATGTAGCCTATATGTGCATATGTGTGTTAATTATATTAAATTAGATATAGTTGATATGTGTTATGTGTGGAATGCATGATATAGCCTATGGGCACATAGCCTATGGGTGTATCCCTATGTGATACAGCCTGTGTATATGGCTTGAATGCCAGTGTAGGTGTGTTGTTGGCTTAGTAGCCTAGTTTGGCTTGTACTTGTGCTAGATTGCTAGTATAGGTTTGGGGTTAGGCCTAGTGAGACTTGATAGACTAGGGATGTTGACCAAGGTTGACCCAATAGTCCAGGATTGACTGAGTTGACCAAAAGTCAACATTGAGTCTAGATGTGACCAATTGACCTAGTTGACTAGTGTAGTTGACTTGGTTTGACCAGAGTTGACCAAGAGTTGACTTGACCTAGATTGGCCTAGAAATCATGTAGATTGCATCATAAACATCATTTACCATGTTTTAAACACATTATAACCTATATTTCTCTATTTAGGATATTGTGACTCCGGTGCCGACATCTGATATTACACTACTCTTTTCAGAGTAGCAGGCGAGTACATTCTCTGATAGTTCTTCCATTTACTTGTCGTTTACTATACTTCAGTTGTAGCCAGTTCTATTTGATTCTGTATTACAAACACGATTTGATATTACTAGATCCATTTCATGCGACACTCACTTATTTAAGTATAGCCTCTATTCTGGAACCACCTACTGGAACCACCCTGGAATTATTTACTGGAACCATTTATGTACTGGTTGGACTTATACTATTTTGTGTCGGATTATGGATTCACTTGTACTTGTTGGGCGGGGAAATATTGGAATAGGCATGTGAACATATCCAAATACTGGAACCACTCCCTTGGAATTATACTGGAACGATAGCCATCCCACACTCGGCCGAGTGCGCGGTGTGCCGTATTACCTACAGCCGTTCACATGTCGATCCCGATATTTTAAAACACACTATTAGAGTATAGGCTGGACTCACCCTGGAACCTTTGATCACCAACTGGACTCACCTTATACCGGACTCATCTTGTACTGGAACCACCTGGTATCAGATTCATGTTGTCTGGATTTACTTAGGTTTTGCACTTGTTTACATTTATATTATGGACTTATTATGTTACTTTAGTTTAGCTAGATTTATTTTACAGTCTTCATTGCCATCATTCTTCGCTTGTTTTAGTTACTTTACTTTTCTTGTATCTTACTGCTTCTCTATACTATCACCTAAATATAAACTGCCATATTCATCAATAAAACTGCTTATAACTGCTTTATAGTTCTCTGTCATTACTTGGGTTTTCTTGATGAGATGTGCTCGTTCCTGTCCTGACTGGACCTGTTGAAAATTTTACAGATGATTGCCCTGAGGACACGTGCCCTACAAATTATGGATCAGGAGATGGCTTAGCTACCTATGGTTCCGACACTTAGGAGTGATCGGGAGTTTAGCTAGTTGTCCTGTTTTAGCTTTCATGTTTTAGAACTGGAGTTGTATATAAGTTGAGAATTGTAGTTGAGATTGTTTGAGATTATATTATTAGTTGTTGGTTTTATTTCTGTTATTAGTATTAGTTTTAATCTTCTGTGCTATCATGTCGTTCTTAGACTGTGATTGAGATTTATTATATCTATACTTGTCCTCCGTTTAGAGTTGAGATTTGACAAGTACATTATATAATTGCGTGAGTTGTTGATTAGATAGTAACCTAGGACAGCGTTCTACCGCCGACACTGCGGCGTAGGCTGGGCGTCGTTACGTATTCGTACCCTCACAGTGGGTGTGGGTCGTGACACATTTTTAGTGGTGGTCCATGCAGGTCGAGAGTCGCATTAGTGCGATATCGTGGTAGTACGGCGACTTAGTTGTACTGCTGCGAGCCTACGATAGGATTGAGAGATAGGCTTTAACGGAAAGGTACTCAATCACAGTTAGGACTACTTGAGAGATTCCTGGACGACCCTTGAGAATCTCATTATGAACTTCAAATTGAAAATTCTTTTCCTCTTGTTTTGATTCACCCTCTCTCCTTGATGTTTAAAGAATCTTAGACTATTAACTTCCTTCATCGTATCCTTACTTATATTTTGTCTATCTTATGTTGCTAATTTAGCACCAGTTTGCGAGCTTATCTTATTCGAGCTTGATCATGACATATTTTATTGGGGGCTGGCACCCACTAACATATTGTCTAATTAGAACCGGTGTATGATGGTCTGATCAACCTATTGCACTTTGGTTCGCTTTTCATATGTTATTCTATGTGGAGGGAGACATAGTTAAATTTTCCTTAGAGTCTCATCCACGACATCTTTGGCAATTCTCTTTTGAATTATTTCTATCGCCTATGAACCACGTATTGTACTTAATAACATCGCCTTTGAACTCTTTATTGTTTTGCCTTCACATATTTTAGATAGAAAAGGCACTGTACTTGATAGGTCAACCCAAGATATCATGTTTAGTTTCCCTATCCAAAGGAAGAAATTGCCTTATTTCTATATCCTTGCATCATCCTTTAAATTCTAATTCTTTGATCGTGACCAGTTGACCGGGTCATCCTCCTTATCATCCAGTATTTGGGGTCATATTCAATTGAATAAATTTAATTGTGACATGGATACCAAATCTTGGATACTCGTGCTCAGACTTCAATGGTCTCGTTCTCCATCTTGTCCAACTTCAATATATCCTGAAATTAATCAACTTAGATCGTGCCGGGACTAAATCTTCTTTATATATTATGTTATTGGATTTCAATGCAATTGACACTCGTGCCTTAAACTTTCGATTTGATCATCTTTGGAATAGTAATCCTTCATAATTAATTCCTAGTTGTCTTTACCAGTTTCATATAGGATGGTAGACTGTCCCTTTGCACCTCCTTTTGAGGGAGCTAGGCCACCTATAGCTCAGCACCAGCGGGGTGGAGCCTTTGCGATGGCGGTCGAGGAGACCGACGCTGCAGGTGATGGGTTAGCAGGTTTGTCCTTCTCATTCTTCCTTCCTACTTTCCTGTGTGATTCCATTAGTATCTGCCAGGATATAGTTGTGATTGCTAGATAGTGTAGCTACCCCGTTCGAGACTGTGAAATCACGACCAGTAGGATTGTGTTGCTTCGACTTTGATTTGCTGGGGGTTTGACCTAGTAGGGATACGATCATTTTAATTTCGAGGACGAAATTTTTCTAAGGTGGGTCGGATTGTAACACCTAGTTTTCCAGATAAGGGTAATTTTGAAATTTTATAATTATAATTATTAATTATTGATATTTAATTCACATTATGATTTTTAGTGATTTTTAATAATTTTTAAACTATTTAAAATCTGGTTTAAGTCATGACTTGTGATTTTGATGTGCTGCCAGTAAAACCTGAGAGACTGCATGACCTAGAGCCTAACCATGTCATTCGGATGACTTAATTATCATTTTTAACCTAGGGGTAATTTGGTCATTTTGACTTATTTGAATTATTTGGTGATTTGTTGAATTGGTGAATTCTAGTTTGACTTTGACTTGTTGAGACCTAGTGGACTAGCCTAGAAGCTAACCCTGGCCATGGTGACCCTAGTCTAACTCGAGTTAACCTATTTTAGTCATTAGAGAATAGTTTTAGAATAAGGGGATTTGGTTTAGTGAATTTAAGTTATGGCTCATGGTTTCATGAAATGACTTATGGCTTAATTATTTAATTGATCATGACTTAAGCCCATGGTCCATTTAGTGAACCCTAACCCTAATTTTTGAGCTTATGAACAGCTAGGGGTGAGCATTCGGTTTATTCGGTTTAAACCGAACCGAATTAGCCAAAACCGAATAAACCAAAATTCTAAAAATGCAAAACCGAAACCGAACCGAATAATAAATTCGGTTTATTCGGTTTGTTCGGTTCGAATTAATGGGTCGGACCCAATATTGGAATCGTGGTTAAATTATACTAAAAATTATAATTTTGATACACATATTTGTTGAATTTTGAAATTATGCACAAAGTTGGGCTAGTTGTTAAATTATCAATGTTAGAATTGAAAACACATACATAGAATTATTATTATCAAAATATACATTTTCTTAAATTGAGAATATTTACATATTTGTATAATTCTTATTCGGTTTTCGGTTTGGACCGAAACCGAAACCTAAAACCGAAACCGAAACCGAATAAGAAATTATTGTATTTTGAAAACCGAAACCGAACCGAATATTTTTGAAACCGAACCGAATCTCTTATTCGGTTCGGTTCGGTTTTCGGTCCAAAACTGAATAATGCTCACCCCTATGAACAGCCACATAGGGATCCCCACCCTATATAAACACTTGTTCATTAGGGCTTGCCTCTTTTTATCATTCCAACACTTGGAGAAAAGAAAGGTAAGTTTTCCCCTTCCAAAAATTCCTATTTTATTCATTTGATCTCATTTTTCATCCAAGTCTTTTGCATTGGGTTCTAACTTAAGTTTATGGACTGTTGGTGGAGAGCTATTTCAGTTTTGGGCTCATTTGGAGCATTTGGCCATCAAGAGGAACACCCCCCATTTGAAGCTTTTCCAAGCTTTTTGCACATATAGGTAAAACCTTTTAAATTGATTTAAATTTTAGTTTTCTTTGCATGTAGGGCTAGATCTAGGAGTCCCCTAGGTGTCCCTGAAATTTGGGTGAATTTTGTGTCCGTTTGGTGTCCGTATCGGACACGTGTCGTAGTGTTGTGTAGGTGTTTGTTGCAATGCCTCAATGGATTGAATGTTAATGTTTTTCAAAACAAATTATATATTTGGATAGCTCTTAATATGTAGATTATATATGTATATGTCTGAACACGAATCGGGTTGGTTTTCGTGTCCAAAATGGACACGCAACTCGTACACGACACTACGTACAGGCCCGTGCGGCTGTCCTACTGTTCGAGTGCCTTTGCGGACACGACATGGCACGTGACACCTTGAAAATTTGTGGGGACATGCGGGCACCCACTGACATCACCCACACAAAGTTTTACGAACTTTCGTTCACTATATGCGAAGTAATCGCGTTCGCACGGGTCACGTACTGCACTGCACGAACACAATTTTCCTCACTGACACGCGCATTGTGTCGACTCTGGACACATTGTGGACACCTCGTGTTGACACGAGCGTGTAGCCCAACACGTGGGCTACACGTGGACATGACCACGAGGCCCCACGTGGCTCGTGTCGTGTCCACGAGCCACTTGACTCACTGTACGACGCTGCGGGTAGCAGTGTGCATCAGTCAAGTTTTCTCGACTGATACGCGCTTCGCCCGTGGACACGGCGACACATGGGCTCGTGTCAGGGTCCTAGGTGTGTAGCCTGACCCTAGGCGAACCTGGACACGTGTGCACGAGACCTATGGACGCTTGTGGCGTGTCCTACACTCGTGTGCACCTGTGCACGACACTGTCACTGCACACACTTACCCGAATTGGGTTTTTTGACACTTGGACACGTTGTATCGTGTCGTGGTGGGTACCTAGGGACCCCTACGACATGTATACATGTGGGGCTAGGTTTACCAACCATTAAATTGGTCATATTATCATGATTTGATTTTCAAAATTGAATTTCCCCAAATCACTGATACTTCCTCCATGTTTTCGAAATTTCTGAAGTTGATTTCTATTTTTAGACTGAATTTTGATGTTTTTATCCCCATAATGATTCATGTATACATGCAACAGTTTACTGGAATGTTGGTTTATGGCTCGTGATTGGGAATTAAAATTTCGAATGGAGTTTGGTTGCATGAATTGATATGTAGAGTGGCTGTTAAGGAATAGGCTGAATATCGATATTCAATTCCTGATTTTCACTGAGTTCATTCTTAAAATCTCTAATTTTTTCCCATTCCTAAACACTTTAATTTCCAGTTTACTGATGTTGCACTGTTTATGTCTCCCACATGTTGTAGTTCATGTTGAGCTTAATAATTCAATTCAGTTTGGCTTTTGAGTTGGGATAATTGACATTGTTGTGGTTCAATGTAATAACTGAAACATGGTTTAGTTCAGTCCCATATATTGAACTGTCATTGAGTATTCCCTGAGAATACTACCCCCCCTAAACTGTCATTGACACACCCTAGGTATATATATGTAGCCTATATGTGCATATGTGTGTTAATTATATTAAATTAGATATAGTTGATATGTGTTATATGTGGAATGCATGATATAGCCTATGGGCACATAGCCTATGGGTGTATCCCTATGTGATACAGCCTGTGTATATGGCTTGAATGCCAGTATAGGTGTGTTGTTGGCTTGGTAGCCTAGTTTGGCTTGTACTTGTGCTAGATTGCTAGTATAGGTTTGGGGTTAGGCCTAGTGAGACTTGATAGACTAGGGATGTTGACCAAGGTTGACCCAATAGTCCAGGATTGACTGAGTTGACCAAAAGTCAACATTGAGTCTAGATGTGACCAATTGACCTAGTTGACTAGTGTAGTTGACTTGGTTTGACCAGAGTTGACCAAGAGTTGACTTGACCTAGATTGGCCTAAAAATCATGTAGATTGCATCATAAACATCATTTACCATGTTTTAAACACATTATAACCCATATTTCTCTATTTAGGACATTGTGACTCCGGTGCAGACATCTGATATTACACTACTCTTTTCAGAGTAGCAGGCGAGTACATTCTCTGATAGTTCTTCCATTTACTTGTCGTTTACTATACTTCAGTTGTAGCCAGTTCTATTTGATTCTGTATTACAAACACGATTTGATATTACTGGATCCATTTCATGCGACACTCACTTATTTAAGTCTTGCCTCTATTCTGGAACCACCTACTGGAACCACCCTGGAATCATTTACTGGAACCATTTGTGTACTGGTTGGACTTATACTATTTTGTGTCGGATTATGGATTCACTTGTACTTGTTGGGCGGGGAAATATTGGAATAGGCATGTGAACATATCCAAATACTGGAACCACTCCCTTGGAATTATACTGGAACGATAGCCATCCCACACTTGGCCGAGTGCGCGGTGTGCCATATTACCTACAGCCGTTCACATGTCGATCCCGATATTTTAAAACACACTGTTAGAGTATAGGCTGGACTCACCCTGGAACCTTTGATCACCAACTGGACTCACCTTATACCGGACTCATCTTGTACTGGAACCACCTGGTATCAGATTCATGTTGTCTGGATTTACTTGGGTTTTGCACTTGTTTACATTTACATTCTGGACTTATTATGTTACTTTAGTTCAGCTAGATTTATTTTACAGTCTTCATTGCCATCATTCTTCTCTTATTTTAGTTACTTTACTTTCCTTGTATCTTACTGCTTCTCTATACTATCACCTAAATATAAACTGCCATATTCATCAATAAAACTGCTTATAACTGCTTTATAGTTCTCTGTCATTACTTGGATTTTCTTGATGAGATGTACTCATTCCTGTCCTGACTGGACCTGTTGAAAATTTTACAGATGATTGCACTGAGGACACGTGCCCTATATATTATGGATTAGGAGATGGCTTAGCTACCTATGGTCCCGGCACTCAGGAGTGATCGGGAGTTTAGCTAGTTGTCCTGTTTTAGCTTTCATGTTTTAGAACTGGAGTTGTATATAAGTTGAGAATTGTAGTTGAGATTGTTTGAGATTATATTATTAGTTGTTGGTTTTATTTCTGTTATTAGTATTAGTTTTAATCTTCTGTGCTATCATATCGTTCTTAGACTGTGATTGAGATTCATTATATCTATACTTGTCCTCCGTTCGGAGTTGAGATTTGACAAGTACATTTTATAATTGCGTGAGTTGTTGATTAGATAGTAACCTAGGATAGCGTTCTACCGTCGACACTGCGACGTAGGCTGGGCGTCGTTACGTATTCGTACCCTCACAGTGGGTGCGGGTCGTGACAAAAATCTTTCTTATGCATGTCATCGAGTAGCAGCTGTGACTCAAGGCTCAGCTCTGCACCAACACATGAGTAGACCAGCAGCTGTGACCCAAGGTTCAACTTTGCACTGATAACACACATGCTAGCAGCTGCGACTCAGGGTTCAGCTCTCCACTAATTGACACCTATTTATATGATGGTCCATGGGTCATTCCCCATATTAGCTGATGTGACTCTTAGGTTCAGCTCGTCGCTAGTGGACACTCTCTTTATGCACCATGAGATCTCTTTTACCTCAGAACGTTGCTCTATCCCCCCAAGGGCGAGCGGCTCCAGTGCCCCAGAACCGGTCGTGAGGATCTATACTTGTGCACAAGTTGTCCAGGACCAATGCATGTATGCAACTCTATCAGATAAACTCTGTTATACACAAATTTTTTGTTAGCAATCATATTTTATATATTCTCTTCTTTTCATATAATCGAGCTAGCAGCTCGACTCTTTACTCTATACGGACAAGCCATATCATCTCTTTTATCAGCACAATGTGCCTTCTCTATACATCTCCGTCTTTATAGCAAACAATCGATGAACAATGAGCAATCTTTATTTAAGCAAACATGTTAAACAACCAGCATGAACTCCACTCTTGATAGCTTACTATATAAGGACATACGAGCATTCTCTTTTTTCTTCATGTTAAGCACATCAACAGTTCATGATTGAGGCAATATATCTAACTTTAGCATGGCATCATCTCATTTGATTTTACATGGCAACATTCTATCGATCAAGGCAACATTCATTTCTTAGCAAGGCATCATATCGTTTCTTATTAGCAGGCAACAATTTTTCTTCTTATCGTATAGGTTAACTCTTTTCTTGTTCTTAGCATAGCAAAATGTGAATTCTCTTATAAGCATACTCGATGATTACCATCTTATTATTAGCAAAAGCATTCATTCAAAAATTCAGATTCTTACTAGGTGTAAGCGAATCATCAAATGAGTCTTCGTCTACTCACCCAGATCAATCGTCTTTTGTTGCAGAGCTAGCAATCCGACCTCTTTGTTTATCTAGTGCCTTCGCGAAGTGGGGCATTATATAATTATCCACCAAAAAAAAGTTTCGTCCTCGAAATTTAAGGACAAACTTACGATATCCAGGGTAGAGATAGTCCTCATCCTTCGTCATCATCAATTCATAAGATCTCATTATCAAAACATATCAAACTCATGTTTAATAAAACTTTTCAATCTCAGTTCGATCAATCGATAAAATATATGCGGACATCATAAAAATATTTACGAACTTATTGTATGGAACATTCATTTTATTATTGATATCGAGTAGACAAAGGAATTTCGACAGAAGAACATCTTTAAATTCAATCGGATCAACAATTGGCCAGAGGATCGTGTTACTTTGATACCATTATGTTACACCCCGATCCCGCAGAGTCCTTTCGTCATCGCTTCGGACTCTGTGAGACCGTTTGTCCTCGCTTGTGCATGATACCGTGCAAGGCTAAGTTGTGCTTGCATAAGGCCAAGACCTGTACAATGATAAAATAGACAATATTGACAATAACATAGTGAAATATAATACAGATATTTGATGTAGCAGCAGACATATTGTAGAATATAATTAAACACAAGGTAGCAGAAACAAATCTATTTATTGATTTCATTTGAATAGATTACAAGCCCTCAATTCTCTTTGATACAATGCTTACATTCTCTTAGAAATATTACATATTACAATGATCCCGTTCCATACATTGTATCTCTTTATATACAAATCTAACTCTTTGAACATATGTCCAACTTTTGGCATCTTTCCGGATTTCTGGCTCCTGAGGATGAGACTTGGGCTATCGCTTCGGACTATCCATCTCGATTCATCTTACACCTGCGTGTAGACTGATGATGTATCAGTATATCAATATACTGGTGATTGTGCACAAATGCTACATCGTCTGAAACGATCACTAATTTATTTATTGAGAAAACATTTCTTATGAAGTGATCTTGCTACTTTTACCTATGTTCATTTCATGCAGTACATAATCAGTTTACATCTTTTGAAAACACTTTAGAAAATCCATATTTTATATCATTTAATCTCAAGCATACAAGAGGACTATTCATTTCAAGCACGACGACTATTCATTTTATGTGCAGTGCACAATGTGTTTTATGAACCATAATTATTCTTCTTGTTCAGTCAACTTTTAGGGATATTAGCAGCATTCTAGGCATCAAAATATCTTTAGCAACTCTTGGAACAACAACATTTCATTGCATCAGATTATTCATAGCAGCATTTTATTATGGAAACATAAGCATTAGCGAACATCACTTATTCATGATTCTTATCCATAGCCGACAGTCCATCTCTACACAAGACAAGGACTAGAATAAATATAACAACCAATATTTCTTCCTGTTCGTCTCTGCAACATTAGCTCTTAACAAAATCTTTCTTATGCATGTCAATGATTATCAGCTGTGACTCAAGGCTCAGCTCTGCACCAACACATGTGTAGACCAGCAGCTATTACCCAAGGTTCAGCTTTGTACTGATAACATACATGCTAGTAGCCGCGGCCCAGGTTCAGCTCTCCACTAATCGACACCTATCTATATGATGGTCCATAGGTCATTTCCTATATTAGCCGCTATGACTCTTGGGTTCAGCTCGTCGCCAGTGGACACTCTCTCTATACACCATGAGGTCTCTTTTACCTCAGGGCATTACTCTATGCCCCTAGGCCGAGTGGCTCCAGTACCCTATAACCGGTCATGAGGATCTATACTTGTGCACAGGTTGTCCAGGACCAATGCATGTATGCAACTCTATCAGATAAACTCTGTTATGCATAAATTTCTGGTCAGTAATCATATTTCATCCGTTCTCTTCTTTTCATATAATCGAGTAAGCAGCTCTACTATTTACTCTATACGGATAAGCCATGTCATCTCTTTTATCAACATAATGTGCCTTCTTTATACATCTCCGTCTTTATAGCAAACAATTGAGGAACAATGAGCAATCTTTATTTAAGCAAATATGTTAAACAACCGGCATGAACTCCACTCTTGATAGCTTACTATATAGGGACATATGAGCATTCTCTTTTCTCTTCTTGTTAAGCACAACAACAGTTCATGGTTGAGGCAACATATCTAACTTTAGTATGGCATCATCTCATTTTGATTTAACATGGCAACATTCTATCAATTGAGGCAACATTCATTTCTTAGCAAGGTATCATATCGTTTCTTATTAGCATGCAACAATTTTTTTTCTTACCATATAGGTTAACTCTTTTCTTGTTCTTAGCATAGCAACATGTGAATTCTTTTATAAGCATACTCGATGATTACCATAAAGCATTCATTCAATAACTCAGATTCTTATTAGGCGTAAGCGAATCATCAAATGAGTCTTCATCCACTCACCCAGATCAATCGTCTTCTGTTGCAGAGTCAACAATCCAATCTCTCTGTTTATCTAGTGCCTTCGCGGAGCGGGGCACTACACACACACACACACACACACACACACACACACATTTTTTTTTACACACACACACACACACACACATATATATATATATATATATATATATATATATATATATATATATATATATATATATATATATAAAATATATATATATATATATATATATATATATATATATATATATATATATATATATATATATATATATATATGTATATTAGACCATATAAAAATATTTATAGCTTATGGCTATAAAAAAAAGAATTTACCTATAGCCCTACTGATTGTCATACCAATAGACAAGCTTCACAAACCTATCACTCAGAAGAATGCAAGCTTTTGCATAAAAAATGATTAACCTGATATTCAGTCAAAGACCAAGAAATTACAAATCAATCTAGATAAAAATATACATGTTTTACTTGTGGGGTTCATCACAAGAATATATATCACGTAACAATAAATTTAAGAGAAAAATCAGAAAAGATGGGTACTATAAATGCATCCATGGGAAGAGGGGTACAGATACGAGATAAGGTAAAAAGGTTAAAAACAAAAACATCTTAGGACACTTGAGATTGTTTTAACACATGCAACAAAAGATGAATGTCTGCAATTATACAAGGTGATGCATACTAATTGAAAGCTCTACTAAGACGATGGTGTAATTCCTCTTTTCGTTCCTGATTCCAGAGTGTTCCACGTTCCAACCTTACATGTAACCATGATATAGACAAACTAGTTTAGCTTTAAACTTGTTCTATTCGACTCAAATTATATTGAAATTGGGTTCATCAGTACTTATATTGAGATTCTTTAATGCCGATGATTATTTTAGTGTTGGAATCAATTGTGCCACTTGCTTTAATTGCATCATTTATACTTCTACCAATATGCTGAAATTGAATTATTTTATTATGAAATAGCATTTTATTGCTAAAACTAATTTTAATATCGTACTTTGGGGGTTTGGAGTATTTGACTTGCCCCAAATATCTTGCCCCTTCCACTCTAGATTTGCATTGCATATGTATCCTACTCCCACATTACATAATTAAAGTATTGTACATTTAACCTGTGTATCAGAATTTCTATATGTGTGTGCAAGCCAATTTGTGATTGTGTGCGTAAAGCATATCCATGTATTTCCTTATGAATGTCCCTGCATATCAAAGGCTTATGGAAATATGTTCTTACGAAAATCCAAGATGTATATGTTTTTGTTTTAGACAAGTAACCACATGGAGTTAAATATCCCAAGTACCTTCCAATTACAAATATAAACTGACGTATTTTCTATTGGATGGTATTCAAAACTAGTAAACTTGGAAACAAAAAAGTTACCACATATAAGTTATAGGATGATACAAATTATAAATATAGTTCATGATGTTGGGAACACAGTGTGACCCGAACCGGAGTTGGCCTATGAGGTGTGATATTGAATTGGGCCATATATAAGAATTCTCATGTAAGGCCTGAACCAACTCCATTGCCACCCCCCATTTGAGCTCTCAACCGAAAATGAGATACAATTCAATAATCTTTACCTTAGCTCGTTCCCAATAACCGAACAACCTTAGCACACTACGACTATTTTTGTTCATTCCCGGCAATCGAGCACCTATGAGATCCAACATATTATCTGTTTGCCATTAAAATCTTTTGATTGCAATTTCAATTACAAACAGAACAATGTTATAATGTAGGACTTAGATGTAGTCCTAGGAGTACACTTTTGTTTATCTGGGTCCCTGTGTCGATGGAGCGAGTGGTAATGCATTGACTCCGTTGACGATCTGACGACGGTTCTCGGTTCTCTGAAGGTCTGAGTTGCTCTGGGTGCTGGAGTTTGCGGCGATGAAGAAGACGTTGAGTGTCTCTGTCTCTCTCCCTGTGTGTATGTAGGTCTCTGTCTGTAGGTGTGTGTGGAAGAAGAAAATGATCCCTCTATTTATAAGCAGCAGGTTAGGCTACTTATGCGCGCATATGTAGGATGCGCCTGTACGTGGAGACGCCACATGGTTGAAGCTGTGGGAGGCGCATGGACGATGCACCATCATTTGTGGGTTGAATTCTTCATGCTATTTTTGTGGGCTGGCACGTAGCAGGGAGAGGATCTTTCTGTTGCTGAGATCTTGGGTGATTAGCACCCCTTTATAGGCTGAATTGAGTCAAAGGACACGTGGCGCGTGTCCGTAGCTCAAAGATCTCGGATTTGGTGGAGGGTAATCTGATAGGATGTGCCTGGGGTTGGGCGCATGAAAAGACTTTGGCTCGCAACTTTCAGGAGTTACGAACCAGTCAAGGCGCACGGCTTTTGAGGCGCATGCGAAGCTTCAGTAGTGACTTGACCTCTGTCTTTAGGGATCAGAGGAAAGTCTGAGGCGTACGGCTCTTGAAGCACATGCAGAGGTTTGGGCACATGGCTGCGGAGGCACATGCGAATGGTTGGGCGGCCACGTGGCTTGTAACCGCCGGAAGAGAGTAATGATGACGCTGACGTCAGCGGCGCTTTGTTTTCTGTAAAAGCTGTTGCTGCTCTGTCATCGAGGCATAGCTGATGTCATGTCAGGACTTCAGCATTTAATGTTCTTTGATGGGTGATATTGAGTGGGCGTATTGATCTGCGTTCTACTAGGCGCATGGGTCCATGTTGATTAGGATGCATGGATCTGTGCTTTGTTGGACGTATCCATACAGGGCGCTTGGTACCGACGGGCGCGTCTGTATGATGCGCGGTATCTGACCGGCGTATCTATTTGCATAACACGTCTTCATTGGTCCGACTGTTGCGTTCTTCGAGTGCTTTAAATTGCAATTTTTTACTTGGCCGAATTCGAAGCGTCAGGTTCATCACCATAAATGCAAATTTATTGTACGGAATTCGGAGAGCCCGCCACTTGGCGCATGGGTTTGATTTGCCTGGCCTATAAATAGCAGCAAGAAGAGAATTTGCTTCTCGTTCTCTCTTGTCTTCCCGAATGAACATATTTGCTCGAGCACATTCTGTTGACAAGATGCTCCCGAGGGTGAAGATGCGACGAATTGTCTTCATTCATGCACTTGAAGGTGACTGTTACATCCAAAAGTCAGAATCGAGGGCTTCTGAGGCAGGCGGAAGGTGCCTGTTGCATCCAAAGATCGGGATGTTCAAGCCTCGTCTCCGTTATTCCGGAAGAGCCGCAGATCAAAATTATGGTGCTCCCATCTTCCTTGGGCTTTGGAGAGCTCTTTCTCCTGCTAGAGTGGGGTGTTGTCCACTCTGGTTGTGTTGAAAGCTGTTCCTTTAGCCGCAGATCGGAATTGCGGTGCTCTCCTCTTCCTTGGGCTTTGGAGAGCTCTTCCTCCAGCTAGAGTGGGGTTGGTCGCCCACCTTAGTTTTGCTCAATAAATGCTTCATTAGTCGAAGAACTTGATCGGGTCGAAGTAGAGCGCATATTCTGAGACTTTATGATGCGCATAACTGAGACGCTAAAGAGATGCGCCTGATGGATGATGCGCCTGGCATGGGGCGCATGGCAGTTTGCTGCGCCTGGCTGTTGTTTGCAAAAACAAAAGTATGAAACTTTATTGATACAAACTTTGTAAAGATTACAAGAATTCTGGGAAAGTACAACTGTAGGAATCCAATCTAGAAGACGATTGCTTTATCCCTTGGACGTCACGATAGCCTCTGAAGTTGAAGTTGAAGGCAAAAGTCTCGGAAGTTGAAGGCAAAAGCCTCGGAAGAATACAGCAGCACTTGGGCAAGAACTCCTGAACTCTCTGGTATTTCTGAACTTTATGTCTGATTTCTCTATCTGATCTGATCCCCTGGAATGAAGACTTGAAACTCTATTTATAGAGTTCTGGAAATAACTAATTTTTAGTTATTCTGAATGGCACAACTTGGATTGTGCAGGAACTGGATTGCGCAGCATCAGACTGCACAGGCAGTTGTCTGGTTGTGGGCTGACTGTCTTGGACACATGGCATCATTTGATTGAAATGCGCATGATCGTGTGAAGACGGTTGCCACGTAGTGAGGAATTGATGGCATGAATGCCACATGTACTTTTGTCAATTATCATGATGAAGTGTGCCACCTGAATTGCGCTGACTTCGGATTGCACTGTCATGGAGTGCGCAGACACTGGATTGCACAGGCACTGGATTGCGCTACATGTACAGTTGTCCTCGAGCGCTATGCGGCACAATAAACGAACAATCTCCTCGTTCTTTGTGCTGTCAGCTGTCAGAAAGATTTGATTTTGTCAGATAATGATGACATTGTCACGTCAGCCTGCGCAGTTGAAGGTGTGCGCAGCCGGTGTGCGCAATCGAAATGTTGCGCAATCTGATGTCTGCGCAGTTTATTTGAAAGTTGTATTTCTTGATTTTCTGACTTTGTTAATAGGTGCAACTTGATTTTTTATGACCTACAAGACCCCCTTCAAAGTTTTCGAAAGTTAAATTTATTCAAAGTTTCGAAATACTTTGAATTTCAAATTTTAAAATCAAGTTGCGCATGAGCTGTCTGCGCAATCGGATGAGTCGATCCCTACTTTTTCGGTGCAGTCTGAGGCAGCCGTTACTCTTTGAAAACTATAAATAGTTCTCTTCAATATTTATTTCATTCTTTACTTTGCTTTTGTGATTAAAGAGAGAAGTCTCGAGCTTATTCCTCCTTTCTTCTCCATCGAATCTCCATGGCTCCCAAGCGTTCTTCCGCCGCTGCCAAGGGCAAGGCCCCCGCCGAGCCTTCGGCTAGGGTTGCACGACGTCCTTCTCGACATGAGACTGCACATCCTGCATTGCAAGGTAGATGACTCAATCGAAAACTCTTTTTAGAGTTTTTCGACTTCACTGATCTTCAAAATCCATCTCTTTTTAGAGATGTGATCATATTCCGCCACCCTTTTTAGGTCTTGGTTGCACGAACTAGTTATTCTTCATTTTTATAGTGAATACTTTCTTGCGCAATCGATTGAACTACGCTGACAAAAGGTAGCACAATCTGCTGATTTGTGCAGGATTGCCAGCGCAATCTGATGCTGGCGCAAACTAATGGATGCGCAATCTGATGGTTGCGCAATCTGATGGTTGTATCCTTGATTTTTTCTTGTGCTGAATTTTTTTGTTTTCTCTGCTTGATGCAGTTGATACCAGAGAAGATTCGGGGTATGAGAACTTTGTAGGAACTCTTTTAGAATCTGAATTCAAAGAGGACCTGTCCCATGTGCACTATCCACAGTATGATCTGCCAGCTTCCCGCTAAGCTATCTTGGTAACCCAAGATAATGAAACCCTATTATGTCTGATGAATGGGCAACCTTTGGAGTCGGCAGATGCCATCATTCACAAGAAGCCCCTATTTTTGTTTGGTGAAGCTTATGAGAAGAGCTCTTAGCCGAAGCCACGGATGGAAGAACGGATTGTCCAACAGAAAGACAGGACAATCTCGATACCAAATGTCTCCCGCTGTCTCCCCTTATCTCGATATGCTCATGCAAGCTATCCGAGGAAAAATGGAATGGAATCTCACACCTTTTCAGGATGTCCGTCCAGGAAAGATTTATGTGAAGAAAGGGCCTAACAAGAAAGACTTGTTCTACAGTTCTTCGGAACGATAAGTGTCTTGCTCAGAGGTTTAAAGCCCGGTTGTATTCCGCCGAAAAATTCTTCTTTGTTATTGCCCGTGAGAGTTCCAATATTCGCAAATGAGTTTGCGAAGATCGAAGGGAGGTATCCAGATCAAGACCTCAGATTAACTGGACTGGTGAACCCATACTATAAGAGATGGAGTTGTATAGCAAACTGGGTTTTGACTAAATTTGAAGACAAACTTCAGCAGATTAACTTGTATCAAGCAGTGCATGCCACTGTTTACGGTTTTGCCCCCAATCCGTATCTATTTCTGGCTCTAGCAGAAAGATACATCTACAGGATAGGGACTTTTATGACTCCCTGCGGAGAGATCGGGTTTGCCCTTCACGAGATGCAGTACATCTCTTACTGCCGATGGAGGATGCCCCGTATGAGGAATTGGTCCCAACTAATGATGAGTTGGACAAACTTCGAAAAGAGAACGCAGCCATGGTAGAAGTCTTCGAAGAACTGCTGTGTCATTATAAAATCTGTTCTTTGTTTTACAAAAGTGGTACATCTGGTACCTGTTATTCATCCAAATGGTTGCCTTATCTGTTCCTCAATCATATTGAAGAAAAGAAGACCAAGGAATATGACAACTGCTATCCCGACTTCTTTAAACCACTGAGCAGCACTGAAGTGGTGAAGTTAATGGAGAGAAGTGGTGACTTGGATGTCAAGATCAAAGACGATCATCAATATCCTCCTCTAAAGAAAGGAGACACTCTCGAGAGTTATATGAGAGTGGGATATCGATTTATGTCAAAAGAAGCCCAACTGGCAGGTTTTCTGACATACTGGCTCCGACGATTCGTCGTTCCCGAAGCAAGTGCCGTAGACCGCTTCCATCGCGGTGTTCTTTTTGCTGCCGTTCGATTAGTCTTTGGCTACAAGATGGATCTCTTATCGGCGATGACTTGTAGAATGAACGCCAGTCTCCGCCTGTACGTCGAATTAATGCTGAAAGCTAAGGGCGAGAAAGAGTTTCCTCGGCTAGAATTGCCGTATACTTATCTGTTCGGGTGGTTGCTTCTACACCATCCTACTTTGATGGACCCCGACATGGGACCAGTCAGTGGCAGCTTTTTGCGGAGATTCTCCCACGGTAAGTGGAAATACACTTCCTTAAGAGATTGCAGATATGCTTTGAACCTTGGCAAAGGATGGAACTTCTATTGCACTACTCCTCCTGCCGGATATGAACAAATGTCGACCAACATGGTTGACTCAAAGATGCAACCTTTGAGCCGTACAGCTTTTGATTGGTTGAAGATAATTCGTCCATCCCACTTAGTATATCGGTTTGAAGAAGAATGCTACTTGGAGCCATATCTTCCCAGCCGGTTTGCTCGGCAGTTTGGATATGACCAATTCCACGTAGGTAAGGCTATCTCATGCCTACAAGGAAAAGGTTTCTTGATAGATGGAGCCCGAGCTTGGGCTTATTATAACGCTCGAGATACGAAAGCAACGTTCTCGATGCCGGTGAATAGTAATCATGGCCCTCGTATGCTGTTCACATATTCGGTATTTTATACATCATCGAACACTTTTGTCGAGAACTTCAATCTTGCGGATAGCTTTGCGTCTGCAACGAGATTGAAGAAGGGAGGAGTCATTATGTCACTTCCAGGTAATGATGAGGTGCACGAGCCAGTGGATGCACCCTTAGAAGTTTCGAGGGATGTTATGTTCCCTGAAGAGGTTAACGCGCCACTGTGTGTTTCTTTGAAGGTCGCTAAATCTCCGGCCAAGAAGAGAAGAAGAGAGGAGCCTTCCGTCCCAGCTGCAAAGAAGAAACTGATCTTGGATCATTCTTCAGAAAAGATTACTACCAGATCTCAATCTCGGCAGCTGGCCGAGACAATTCAGCAGAAAGAAGCTGCCACACCGACCTCTGTTCAAAAACAAGTCGAGGCAATAAACATAGAGAGTCCTGAGAGACCTCTGCATAGGAAGAAAAGATTGGTCCGCAGAAGACAAGTTTTGTCTTCGATCGTGATAGACGCTGCAGCGGGACTCACCATGCCCTCTCCCACTCCTGTTTCTGAGTCTGGGAATAAAACACCCAGTCCAGAACAGAGAGAGGAAATTAAGCAGAGGGAAGAGCTGGACCAGAGAAATGAGGCTGAAGAGCCCAGAGATAACATTGTAGGGGAAGAACATAATGTCGTACGATCTCCTTTGCCAACAACAGCGAAAACTCATCTTCCTGCCACACCGGGAGCAACCCTTGCTGAAGAAGATCGTTTGATGATCGAAGCTTTATATGGCTGTGACTTCGGTTATCAAAAAGAAGCTGATCATGCTGCTGATGCTGCTAGTGAAGAGGCTCCCGAAGACAGCGAGAACGAGGAGAGCACCTCATCAGAAGCTGCTGATGAGACACAAAATCTGGAAGAGAATGTTGAAATCCCACGAGACACCCTGACTCCTGAAAAGGAGGCTGAGGTGCCGAGATCTCCGGAGAAGATTGCTGATGAAGAGGTGGATTTGGAGGAAACTTCAGTTGCTGCTCCCGAAGGTATTGTAGTAAAATTAGCGATCTTCTTTTAATAAATAATTTGATAGCTAACATCGTTACTTTTATCCATACAGAACCCGGATCTTCTTCTGCTCCTCCAACATGTATGGACATAGTACTGGCAACGATAATTGCCAGTAGCAGCCACCATTTATCTTGTGGCTCTGAAGCAGGAAGTAGTCAGGCCGTAGCGTCTGAAGCTACTTCTGCTCAGCTAAAGTCTGTTCCTGTAGATGATAGGCTTATTACTGGATCCACCCATGGTAAGACTGTTTTCACTTTTGATTCTCTTTATCAATAGCCAATGACAGACAAAGTGACAGTATTTGATTTTACAGAGAAACAACCAGAAGGAGCAACCAGCTCCACTTTGGTTCCCTTATTCAAAGAGCCTGCTGTTCAGATACGAGAAGTTGAGCGTCATGCTGCTTCGTCATCAACAGGAGTAGCTGCGACTCCTGGTGCTCTAGCGATTAATCAGCTTGTCATCCAATCATTCACCAAATGCTTCTTCGAGTCCTTGGGACCTCTAATCAATAGAATGATGGACAAAGAAGACGCTGATTTTTACATGGTTAGAGGTCCGACCTCTTTCTTGGTGAAGGCCATCCGGGAGCAAGGTGATGAGGCTCAGGCCACTTTCCTTGACCATATATTGAATGAACTGGAAATCTCCATAAAGAACTATAAAGATCTCAATAAAGGGGAAGTGGAAACTTTAGTGCAGGCAGAGTTTGAACAAATGGCTCAGGCAGCTGCAATTGAAAGAGTGAATCTCCAGAACCTCTTGGATGCCTATACTACTAAATCTGCTGAATATAATTCCAAGTTGGAATCGGTGATCTCAACTGCTGAGAGAAGAGAGAAAAGGATTGCCGAGCTGAGAGTGGAGATTGCTCGTCTCGAAGAGGAACTGGAAAATGAAGTTACAGAGCATCAGACTGCAGTCCAACAAATTGATGCTCTAACTCAGGAAAGAAATGAGTATGTAGCCGCTCATGATGCGGAAATCACTCGCCGAATGGTAACCATGCCCGTTTTTAATGAAGAATCTGGGATGGAAGAGGCCAGGAGGAGAGTGATGGCATCTCGCGAAGAACGGTTGCAGATTTTGAAACAACAAATTGCTAATCTGATGATGCCTCCGTCTCAGTAGAAAGAACCTCTTGTATCTTCTTGTTTTTCTTTAGGCTATGCATGTAATGTCTTAAATTTTGATCAATAAAAGACATTTTGTTGTGGCTCTATTATTTCTTGCATATCTTATTCAGATATAAATAATAGCGATAGAAAATATATTCAGAGGTGCAGGACATGATATATTTCTTGATAGTTTTATAGAAAATAATTATATTCATTATATCTGCTCAGAGGTAATATGGATGTGGCAGAATATAATTTGTCAAATATTATTACTTTAAAATAGACAACTTAATCAAAGACGACAAGTTGCTGATATGGATAATGAACGAAAAATGAATCGTCAAAAAGGTGTGAATAAAATAAATGAACAAAATGAATCGTCGGGATGAACGGATGGACCGTCAAATGAATTGAATGAACGGGTAAACCGTCAGATGATGATAATAAACGGATGAACCGTCAGATGATGATGAACGGATGAATCGTAAAATGATAATAAATGAACGGGCGAACAATTGAATGATGATAATGAACGGATGAACCGTCAAATGATAATGACTGAACGGGCGAACCGTCGAATGATGATAATGAACGGATGAACCGTCAAATGATAATGAATGAATGGGCGAACCGTCGGATGAATGTGAATGAACGGGCGAACCGTCAAATGAATGTGAATGAACGGGCGAACCGTCGGATGATTGTAAATGAACGGGCAAACCGTCGGATGAATGTATCGTTTCGTTATCTTGAGAATCTCTGCCTATAAATAGAACAGAAATCTGGAAGGAATGATCATTTCCACTTTTCAACATAAAGATGTCGTCCGGAGATGCATCCAAGAAGGCTGAAGTCACCCCAAAGGTTGAGCGGGAATTGAAGAACGTCTTCCCGAACCAGTTCAACCAAAGTAGACGAAAGTAGGCGAAGGTTCGTCCGCACCCAAACCAACGCGGGATATCCTGGACTTTCTGCTTGAACCAGGAAAGACTGAAGAGGAAGAGGCCACGAGAATGGCTTGTAAAACCCCAAAAATTTCTACTATTTTTTTTAGTACTGATTTAAAATTTTCGTAATACACGTCGCGTAGTCGTATTATACGTCGCGCGCGAATTTGCTCGACGAGTGCGAATATGTGCGAGCGTACATATTTTTGAAAAAAAATATTAGTTTTATTATTTTATGGTTTCAAAATAATATAGGTAATAATTATTTCTAGCTATCATTTCAAGTTTATGGTTTTAATTATAAAAATTCTTTTATTTATGCAGTTATAATTATAAAGTATTTTTCCATAAAATGGTATATTAGAAAGTATATTTATGTACAAAAATATTTGTGCATACATATAGCTCATAAATATTTATTAGTTTATTTTAACTAAAAATGCAAATTTTCAAAATTAATATTATTAGTATTTTTGGAAAGCATATTTTGAATTTATTGTGGAGATTTAAATCTTGATTTGAATCTATGTATTTATTTAAATAGTTAAATAATTGAAATTTGATTTATTGATTTGATTTTAAACTAAGAGAATTTAATTTGATTTAAATTAGATTTGGATTTGGATTTAGATTTTGATTTGATTGCTTTTAAACTAAATATGGAAATATCTAAATTGGGTTTTAAATATCCTAATTCTTATCTAAATAGGAATTTCCACATCCTATAAATAGGCAGATACTCATCCATATATTTTTATTCCTCCACAAATTCCACAATCCAAGTTTGTGCATCGGGTCCGTGTCCCCTATCCCCATCCACTATTTATCCCCTTATACAAATACATTGATTTTTCCCGCGTCCGACAACCCGGACGTCAAAACCAAGCCGTGTCTCGCAGGACATCTCTCCCGACCCTCTCCGTTGTGTGGAACACACTCGACGTAATTAAATCTATAACCCTAGCCATTCCCCGACTGTCCACAGCCCGACCCCGCTTGGCCACTCCGAACTCCCGGTGCCAACACCACGACGTCGCATCCACCGCAGCCTGCCAACACCACCGCCAGTCATCACCATCACCGTCGCCACCACTGCCATACCCAAATAGCCACCACCGCCGCCACCACTGCCACACCCAAATATCCACCACCGCCGTCACCTGACCACCCAACACCACCCGACTCAACCCGACAACAACCACCAATATCCGGCCAACCACCGTAGTTGACCCCCGGCAAACCCCCAAAAATCGAGGAAATTAAACCAAAGAAAAACCTACACACCTCAACTGACACCGCCGGCCGTAGATCCGACGACCGCCCAAGCCGTCCTTCCGCCGATGAGCCCGCAAACCCTCCGCCGCTCCTCCTTTTTTCGGCGACCAGCGTCATCCGCCAGACTCGCCGCCCGTTGAACCCACCGACCGTGCCGCTTCGCCATCACCGTCGTCTCCTCCGCCCCACTGACCTCCGGCGAACGCGAAGCCCAGCGCCGCCGCGCCCCGCCTTGGCGCGCGCGCAAGCCCTAGCCGCCGAGTCTTCCCCTCGCTCTGTTCGTCGTCGCCGGCCATCTACTGTGCGCCGACCGATCCTTTCCGATCGACTAACCCTTCCCTCCGTCGTAACGGGCCACCGGAACCCTTCACCTCCGCCCCGCGTCCATACCTTTTCGCCTGAGTCTCCCGCTCGACCGCTCCTTTCCTTTTTTTTTTTCGATTAACTCTCTCTCTCCTCCTTTCCAAAGAGAAGGAGCAGCACCTTTTTTAATGGTTTTTTTTATTTATTATTATTTGTGTGTGTTTTGTTTACAGAAGTATGATATTTTTGTTTTGTTACTCTTTAAACATAACTGATATTTTCTATATTATTATTATTATTATTTTTGTTGTTATTATTATTATTATATTTTTTTCTTTTTACTTTTTGGAGGAGTTCTCCTCGAAAGAGGAGAAGAACCACAGGAGTGGTCGATTTTTGTGTTTGGTATTTCTTCTTCTAGTATCTGTAAATTTATTATTATGATTATTATGATTATTATTATGATTATTATTATTATTATTATTATTATTATTATTATTATTATTATATTTTTACAAAAGAAGCCATTGTGCAATATCTTAATATTATCACTAGGTAATATTTTATGGGGTATATTATTTAGTAATATTATTATAGTAATTTATCTATTTAAAATATAGTTTTGATTTATAAATTATAACTTAATAAAGATAAGAGATTTAGTCCTAAGATAATTTTTCTAGGCTTTTTAAACATAGTTTTGATTATAAATTTCCAAGTAAGTATTTAATTAGATTATTTGATTTTCATAAACAAAACTCTATTTTTAGTATTTTAAATAAATTCAAGTTTGCATATATTATTTTTATATTATTATTATTATTCATTCGATTATCTTCTCGTCCATGACCAATCCCGACATTCCTATTTCCTCTCCAATTCTACACTTCATTAAATTCATCCCTAACTAATCTGACCGTCCTTGACCCGTTGGGACTATCCATGCCACCATCGGAGGTCACCTTGCATAGTTGTTACACCGAAGTCGCAGTTCGTGCCACCGTGATATTTGCAGCACACCAGGCGTCCTACCAGGCAAGACACCTTGCCATTTGCTGTTTAATTATTTTAGCTCATATTTCATACATGTTTATTATTTTCTTTATGCAAAATAAACTGTGATACATGGCATAACCTGTTAGAATTTACTGTTTAGTTTCTTGCTATGTATTATTTTCTTACCCATTAAACCTAGATTTAAGGGACCACCTTTGTGTGTTGCATTCATGGCCTTAACACATTGTACTACAAAGTTGTGTGTCGCATGTAGAACACGAAAGTGCGTGATTGGCTGGCCACCAGTACGTACAAGCCGTGCGATAGGAATAACCGCTAATAGAGGTTGCATGCTAGTTTGACTTAGCGATTATGGTGGTTTGTGTTGTGGATACAACACAGTAGGCATTAGACGGGGAGGACAATTCCTTAGCGTATGGGCTTCGATGCACTTTTCCTTTTGTAACTCGTGAGCTCCGCCGGAGACGTGGGTCAGATTACCCATGATTACTGACGGCCACTGATGATTCTGCGGAACGTCATGCTCTAACTGATGGGGCCTCTGGTACCCAAGAGGGGACTACGCCGATCCAATTTAGCCAGGGCCCATACGTAGGAAGGATTGTTCTTAACTACATTTTACTTAAAACGGTAGGCTACCTTATCCGTTAGGTACGAGTACTTTTGGTTTGGGTACTTGTATCTGGCCGTGGCTTGGAACAATAACTTGTCGCGGATTAGTTCGTCACATCTTGTCCTTGTTTGGTTGTAGGTATGACTTACTACTTCGATAAGAAGGTATTGAACCTTGTTGGGGTCCAGATACCATATTGGATTCATAGCGTAGGAAGATACGTTACCGTGAATTAGTTTACCATCTCCTGTCCTTGTTTGTTGGGGGATGGTACGCTCGTTCAGTAGGTGCGTATTGGAACATGCTATAATTCGATTTACTTATTTACTTGAGCAATATTTATTCAGTTTATATGGCATGATATTATGTGTCTTGCTACGTCCCTCTGAGGACCTGGTTATCTCTCCAGGTGTGTGCTATTGTCTTTCGCAGGTGCTCTAGCTCTACTCGTGATCCGCTCTATTTCTTCGAGGATGATTGCATTTGGATCGTCTTCGCTTCGCTCGCCACTCATTTTATTTTTTATGTACTTTTCCTTATTTTGTTGGTAGTGGATTTGTCTCCGCCCAACATATTGTATCAAGACAAATTCATTCTCATTATATGATCTTTTATTCAGTTATTCTGTGTGGATGAGATTAGTTGTGGTTTTACTGCATTTTACAGCTTATGTATTTATACGAGGCTTCCATATATTGGAGTATACTCGTATGAATACAGCTGGCATGTCTACGTTACTAGTCCTACGTATTTTGGGACTGGGGCGTTATATGTTTTTGTGGTGGCCCATGCAGGTCAAGATAAATTGTTTGGTTACTTTACCGTACCAAGCAAGCCTGCGTATAGGATTAAAAGTCTAGGATCTCATCCACATACTTGACCTTTTTCCTTGATTTTATCTACCGTTTGACTCATCAATTGCTGTCAACCCCTTGACCAAATTTTTCCTCCCAAATTATTATTATTATTATTTATTATCTATCATTTTCTATATTGTCCTATATATATAATTGATAGGATATGTATATATACATATAGTGTATTACTTAATATAACACTAGGGACCCAGGAGCAATATAAGGAATTGGTAGGGGCCTATGTGTATTGTGACTCTAATTCAAATCTCCTTGATTTGAACTCAGAACAGGTCCCATCTGGAAATTCAAACTTTATGGTTAGGACCCTTGGTCTAAATTCAAATAGAGTACTAGAGATTTGCCTCACCAGCACATTGGATAAGCAGGATCGATTCAAATCTTTTGAATCCCTTTTTCCCTTGATCGCATTCTTATCACCTGAGTATATATATACGTGATGATGCCCCTACGATCCCCTTGCAAACCCTAAACTAGAATTCTCGATCACATCCCAGGAGCAAATCAAACCAGAGGAGGCCTGCAAATTCAGAAAAACTCTGAGATCACCATATCTGGTACTCCTCATTACATCTCTTAGCTATCTGGTATTCTGGGTATTCGAGGCTTTGCCTAAGAGATACTCTTTGGCATCAAAACCTAGTAGCAGACCAGGGGTCTTCCCTATAAACCAATGGTTGGTAGTTCCTAGAATATAGGTGATAACAGATGCAAGGACACTTGTGGAGGTCAAGACCAAATCACCCTAGACTATCTAGTATCAACACACCCATGAACCTAACCATGTGTCTAGTAATACGTGCAGTAGGTAGTAGGCAACATCTGATCATGACCAGGGCCTGTAACACTAGGTTTAGTTGACTTATTACTTCAGGTTCCTGCAGCAGTATCAAGGCCAGTAGCAACATACCTAGGCAAGGGAAGAGTCATGTGAATAGGAGTCTGTGTAGGCTTTGGGCAGGATAGAGACTTGAGTATAAACCACAGAGTTGAGTTTAATGCAGGACAGTTGGCCTCTTGCCTCAAATCGATTCAGAGAGATGACTGTAGCAGTTGTCGACCTTGGGACCATACCTGGTTGTTTGGTACCAAGTCATGGTTGGGTATCAGAGAATAATTATAGGATTAGCCATCATAACAAGTATGAAATCAAGACCAAATTGCTTGTTAACTAGCTTACTGTTGTCATACTGTTTCAATCCTTGGTTGAAATTGACCTGTTTTTATATATGCCATCTGTACTGTGGACCTGATGTAATGTCAATCACATCTGGTATATAAATAAGGCATTTTACTATATAATTTAAGTATGGCATTTGTACTTTCCTGAGGATTGTGCCTTGTATGAGGGGTAATGAGAGTTTGGGAGCAGTCCAGTAGAAGGCCAGGTCCTATCCTAGAGATATCTCTTAATAATAAATAATAAGGTTGTATACCAACACATAGTCCTGGACTAGTATATAGATATGGAATACATGTATATAGCAGGGCATTCACAGGAAGTTGCAGGGGAATGTATACGAGTATGCATCTTCTGATATACATATTTACATATCTAGTAATGGGGATATGCCCAGACAGGATTACTCCTCTGGAATGGGTAGTTGAAATTATTCATACCCATGTTCATATACTCCATGGGATTGTTAGTTATTGCCAAGTCCTCTTTTTGTTCAATCCTATGTAAACTTTTGTATCAGTCCCTAGAGTAGTGATGTATACCTAACTGACACTCCAATGTATCAGTTATTACTCTGAGTTAAATTATGCAGAGATGGGTGATAAATTATAGGTACAATGCATAGGAACCAAGCAATATCATATTGAAGTTGCATCTTTAGTTACTAAGAAGTGGGGAGGTCAATGTCAGTCCTCACTTGACAGGATATCAACAATTCAATGGAGCCCATTTCAGTACCAAATTGCAAAAATCATGATTACAGTGTCTGGGTTCATATTTATACAAGCAATGAACCCGATGTAACGAACTTAATATTGAGTTATCTATTTTATGCCCCATTCCCCATCACAAGGGTGTTGTTTCAAGACTGGGAATATTACATGTATGAGTTTATAAGGAGCATGTGGTTTAAGTCATGTAAGGATGTGATTGCCTGAAATTTTATCAATAGAACAAGTTGTTACTTCCTTACTGCAGTGCAACCTGGGCACTTGCCCTGTTCACCTACATATGTTCACTGCTTCACCTATATTTTCCTGTACCCACATATATTCAGGCAATGCTGTACAGGAGACAGGAACCGAGTATTCAGGAATTAGTATTGTACCAATGGGGTAAGCTTCAGGATACTAGGGTAATAGCAAGCAGATAACCCAAAAAGGCTTTTGTCACTGCTCCTTGAGGTTGAGAAATTGTATTGTGGACAGAGCTTTGCTCTAACTTGCATTAGAATTAAAGGCCTAGTTTCTGTTATGTATGACAGGAAGGACAAGTAGAGGACCAGGGTTTTACTGAGATTAGTAATAACTAATAAAGCTTATGGGTTGGCATGTAGGCCTTGTGTCCAGATATTTCAAATGCAAAGGAAATCCCATGTCTGGTATCATAGAGATAATAGCACAGGGCTTTTCCTGTAAACTTGCTGATACTGACATAAGGGCGTCCTAGTGCACATGTGTATTATTGCACTACTACAGTACTTCACAGAAATTGCTTAAGGATTTAGAAGAAGGTTGAACATGTGTTACACATATGAAAGGTATTAGGAAATAGCAGGGGATCCTGAGAACCTTCTATTCTGATATACCCAGGTTTGTAGTTGGCAGTAGAGTGTTGGTAATATCTGTATCATGGGTACTGTCCTTTGGAATGTGGTCACTTCCTCTTGATTTTAGTTGTGTCCATAGTCCTGGCCATTTCAGTAGATGTTTTCCTCTGATTGTAAGGCATGTCTGAGCCTCCTTATTTTAAGTGCCAACTATGATAGAATTAAAGCAAAACAACTCCCCAGGGACTGGTTTCATGTTGTGTTTTGGCTTTTGGTTTAAGATACATTATGGCCTTATTTGGGTTTTGTGCTTAATGAGGAGTTAAGGATACTTGGTAGCAAATTTGTATCCTTGGTACCAAGAAACCTGTGCATAGACAACCTGGGAGTGTGTTCCTATACCTAGGATGTGCTTACCGCAGTTTTAGTTTCGAACCTAGGTGTGAGCAGGTGATATTGATAGGATCGGTTATCAAGAAAATCCAATAGGATGAAAAGGGACCTAGAAGCCTAAAACATGTATAGGTAGACTTGTTGTAATTTTAAATTGTGTATTAATCCTATCAATTTATAAACATGTTACTTGGACCGTGATACGGGTTGTAATCTGTGACAACAGCTCAAGACCTAAGGCAAGTATACCTTGTCTTTCTACACAGCTTTATTTACATGCACTGTCATTTTATTATTATCCAGTATTCTCAGTTTGTTGCCATATAGTTTTCATATCCTGTTTATATACTTGTATCATTGCTATATAGACCGTGTTCACAGTTAGCCTTGTTTCATATTGGTCGTGCCTTGACTGAGTCGTGCCTCCGTGTCTTGAACCTTGAAGCTAACCTGCGAGTCCACGATAGGGACGAGGGTTAGTAGTTATTGGTCTACACCTGCGAGTCCACGCTAGGGACGAGGTGATGCTAATCTGCGAGTCCACACTAGGGACGAGGATTAGTAGTAGATACTAGCCTGCGAGTCCACACTAGGAACGAGGGTTAGTGGTATAGGGTTACGCCTGCGAGTCCACACTAGGGACGAGGGTGATGCTAATCTGCGAGTCCACACTAGGGACGAGGATTAGTAGTAGATACTAGCCTGCGAGTCCACACTAGGGATGAGGGTTAGTGGTATAGGATTACGCCTGCGAGTCCACGCTAGGGACGAGGGTGATGCTAGCCTGCGAGTCCACACTAGGGACGAGGGTTAGTAGTAGATGCTAATCTGCGTGTCCACACTAGGGACGAGGATTAGTGGTTCAAACCTGCGAGTCCACACTAGGGACGAGGGTTTGAGTATTCGTTTCGGTTATCCGTTGATATCTTGACATGAGTTCTCTAGTCCTTGTTCAGCAGTTTATTTCTTGTAGACAATGTATAAATTCGTTCTTTATTCATTGCACCGTTCTACTTGTTTATTTTGTACTTTTTCCCATGCATAATTAACTGTTAGGAAGGCTCATTTTTATGTATCTTGCTAGTCCTCTGAGGACCTGATGATCTCTTCAGGTTAGCCGAGTCTGAGTTAGGAGCAGACCAGAGGGTTGAGCCAGCATCAGATCGCATCGCTTGCACTTGAGGTGGTCTAGATTAGCAGTTTTTATTTTCAGTTTGTTACTCCATGTATTCTTCTATTTTTTCGTCTATTGGTAGTGGATTTGTGTCCACCGGACGTGACAGTGATTCTTGATATTCAATTTATTCATTATTATTCAGTTCATATCTTTTCCTTGATCTTGACTGTGACATGATTATTCCTGTGGATGAGATATAGTTTTCCCGTGATTCTAGATTGCCGTGACTTGAGTATAGACAGCGTACTACCGCCAACACTGCGGCGTAGGCTGGACTTGGACACGTTTCGTATCCGAAAAGCGGGTGCGGGTCGTGAAAATTGTATCTTGCTTGCTTCCTTACATCCCTATTCTTATCTTCCCTTCGTGCTTGCTAGAGATTGACCATACTACTTAGTTGTCCCAAAACACCATTAGTTTAAATTCTTTAAGTTGGGTAGAATACCTTATGCACTAGCAACCCCTTTTGACCTAGTGACCTATATTAGCAAGCTTACTTAGATCCTAGAATCTAGGGGAAGTTTAACCCATTTGGTCAACCAAGCCTTGGTCAATAAAACCGTAGAATGATGGTATAGGAATAAACAAGACTTAGATCCTTATGACTCTTAGACTATTCATATTTGTTCTTTATTTCAATCTTAATCTCGTGCCTATATTTTTTTACTATCTAGACTAATGATGCTAATGTAGCCTAGTTTTTGCAAGCTCAAATCTTTATCAAGCTTGTTCATGACATATGTTATTGGAAGAATTCCCACTAATATAGCGTCTAATCAGAACCGGTACAGGATGGTCTGATCAACCGAGTGCACTTGGTTCGCTTTTTGCCTATTATTCTACGTGGATGGGGATATAGTTAAGCTTGTCCTTTAGAGTCCCATCCACGACTGCCTTGACAATTCCTTAGAAATTATTCGGTCGCCTTTGAACCACGTATTCGTATTCGATAAATATCACCTTGGAACCCTTTATCGCTTTCATTTTCCTCCTATTTTAGAAGGACGAAATCCCTCGTGCCGAGTATCCCCTTGAGTTGTTCGATCACTTATGACCACTATAATTAGCCATTACCAACCCGTGGCTATATCCTCTTCCTAAAACTATTCGTCTTTTCCCTTGATCCTAAACCTACCATCGTGACCTTCTAAATCATTTGAACAACCCCAATCGTTCTCCTAATCGTGCCGTATCTTAAGGGTCTCTAATTTATTTTCTCATGATACCATACAATTCCTTATTGCAGGATATCTTGATTAAAAACCCTTGATTATTTTCACTCTTGCATTAATTAACTATATCCACGATTATTTTCTTATTTATCTAATCACGTGTTGAACTTTGTGAATTGATTTTCTCATCGCTACCCCTTTGTGTCTTCTCACCCCCTGCAAATTCTTAATTTCGAGGACAAAATTCTATTAAGTTGGATAGGATGTAAAACCCCTAAAATTTTTACTATTTTTTTTAGTACTGATCTAAAATTTTTGTAATACACGTCGCGTAGTCGTATTATACGTCGCGCACGACTTTTATTTCTTTTTTGAATTTGCTCGACGAGTGCGAATATGTGCGAGCGTACATATTTTTAAAAAAAACATTATTTTTATTATTTTATGGTTTCAAAATAATATAGGTAATAATTATTTCTAGCTATCATTTTAAGTTTATGGTTTTAATTATGAAAATCCTTTTATTTATGCAGTTATAATTATAAAGTATTTTTCCATAAAATGGTATATTAGAAAGTATATTTATGTACAAAAATATTTGTGCATACATATAGGTCATAAATATTTATTAGTTTATTTTAAATAAAAATGCAATTTTTGAAATTAATATTATTAGTATTTTTGGAAAGCATATTTTGAATTTATTGTGGAGATTTAAATCTTGATTTGAATCTATGTATTTATTTAAATAGTTAAATAATTGAAATTTGATTTATTGATTTGATTTTAAACTAAGAGAATTTAATTTGATTTAAATTAGATTTGGATTTGGATTTTGATTTGATTACTTTTAAACTAAATATGGAAATATCCAAATTGGGTTTTAAATATCCTAATTCTTATCTAAATGGGAATTCCCACATCCTATAAATAGGCAGGTACTCATCCATGTATTTTTATTCCTCCACAAATTCAACAACCCAAGTTTGTGCATCGTGTTCGTGTCCCCTATCCCCATCCACTATTTATTCCCTTATACAAATACATTGATTTTTCCCGCGTCCGACAACCCGGACGTCAAAACCAAGCCGTGTCTCGCAGGACATCTCTCCCGACCCTCTCCGTTGTGTCGAACACACTCGACGCAATTAAATCTATAACCCTAGCCATTCCCCGGCCGTCCACAGCCCGACCCCGCCTGGCCACTCCGAACTCCCGGTGCCATTACCACGACGTCGCAGCCACCGCAGCCTGCCAACACCACCGCCAGTCATCACCATCACCGCCGCCACTACTGCCACACCCAAATAGCCACCACCGCCGTCACCTGACCACCCAACACCACCCGACTCAACCCAACAGCAACCACCAATATCCGGCCAACCACCGTAGTCAACCCCTTATAAATCCCCAAAAATCGAGGAAATTAAACCAAAGAAAAACCCACACACCTCACATGACGCCGCCGGCCGGAGATCCGGCGACCGCCCAAGCCGTCCTTCCGTCGATGAGCTCGCAAACCCTCTGCCGCTCCTCCTTTTTTCGGCGACCAGCGTCATCCGCCTGACCCGCTGCCCGTTGAACCCACCGACCGTGCCGCTCCGCCATCACCGTCGTCTCCTCCGCCCCACTGACCGCCGGCGAATGCGAAGCCGAGCGCCGCCGCGTCTCGCCTTGGCGTGCGCGCAAGCCCTAGCCGCCGAGTCGTCCCCTCGCTCCGTTCGCCGCCGCCGACCATCTACTGTGCGCCGACCGATCCTTTCCGACCGACTAACCCTCCCCTCCGTCGTAACGCGCCGCTGGAACCCTTCACCTCCGCCCCGCGTCCACACCTCTTCGCCTGAGTCTCCCGCTCGACCGCTCCTTTCCTTTTTTTTCCAATTAACTCTCTCTCTCCTCCTTTCCAAAGAGAAGGAGCATCACCTTTTTCAATGGTTTTTTTATTATTTATTATTATTTGTGTGTGTTTTGTTTACAGATGTGTGATATTTTTATTTTGTTACTCTTTAAACATAACTGATATTTTCTATATTATTATTATTATTTTTGTTGTTATTATTATTATTATATTTTTCTTTTTTACTTTTTGGAGGAGTTCTCCTCGAAAGAGGAGAAGAACCACAGGAGTGGTCGATTTTTGTGTTTGGTATTTCTTCTTCTAGTATCTGTAAATTTATTATTATTATTATTATTATTATTATTATAATATTTTTATAAAAGAAGCCATTGTGCAATATCTTAATATTATCACTAGGTAATATTTTATGGGGTATATTATTTAGTAATATTATTATAGTAATTTATCTATTTAAAATATAGTTTTGATTTATAAATTATAACTTAATAAAGATAAGAGATTTAGTCCTAAGATAATTTTTCTAGGCTTTTTAAACATAGTTTTGATTATAAATTTCCAAGTAAGTATTTAATTAGATTATTTGATTTTCATAAACAAAACTCTATTTTTAGTATTTTAAATAAATTCAAGTTTGCATATATTATTTTTATATTATTATTATTATTCATTCGATTATCTTTCTGTCCATGACCAATCCCGACATTACTATTTTCTCTCAAATTCTACACTTCATTAAATTCATCCCTAACTAATCTGACCGTCCTTGACCCGTTGGGACTATCCATGCCACCACCCGAGGTCACCTTGCATAGTTGTTACACCGAAGTCGCAGTTCGTGCCACCGTGATATTTGCAGCACATCAGGCGTCCTACCAGGCAAGACACCTTGCCATTTACTGTTTAATTATTTTAGCTCATATTTCATGCATGTTCATTATTTTCTTCATGCAAAATAAACTGTGATACATGGCATAACCTGTTAGAATTTACTGTTCAATTTCTTGCTATGTATTATTTTCTTACCCATTAAACCTAGATTTAAGGGACCACCTTTGTGTGTTGCATTCATGGCCTTGACACGTTGTACCACGAAGTTGTGTGTCGTATGTAGAATACGGAAGTGCGTGATTGGCTGGCCACCAGTACGTACAAGCCGTGCGATAGGAATAACCGCTAATAGAGGTTGCATGCTAGTTTGAATTAGCGGTTATAGTGGTTTGTGTTGTGGATACAACACAGTAGGCATTGGGCGGTGTAGACCTTAAAAATGAAAGTCACGCTGAGTTGATCAGGACAAAGTCTAAAAGTCACACTGAGATGATCAAGATAGAGTCTAAAAGTCACGCTGAGTTGATCAGGACAATATTTAAAAGTTACGCTGGAAGACAGCTCATCATTTGTCAGAGTGTCATTATGACTGACAGCACGACAGTTGAAGAATGTCTCCTCGTATGCCACGTATGCACGGAACTCGAGAGATCACAGCCGACTATTGCGTGATTTTTGAAATCTTCTTCAGCAAGACTCAGCCTTCGTCAAGTTGGCGTACGAAAAGAGCTTATTGTCATTTAATGTGACTGACAAGGCAATCACTGTCAGAGATTTTGTGTCAGTCGAGGCACGTCGAATCAAGACAGCTGGCAGTCCTGCCTCAATCTTACGTATATTTTGAGCCTTCTGGCTCAAGTCTGCGTGTATTTTGAACTTATATGTTCCTTCCTCAAGTCTGCGTAGATTTTGAAGCTTTTTGCCCCAAGTTTGCGTGGATTCTGAAGTTTCCTTCCTCAAGTCTGCGTGGATTTTGAAGCTTTTTGCCCTAAGTCTGCGTAGATTCTGAAGCTTCTTGCCCCAAGTCTGCATGGATTTTGAAGCTTTCTGACTCAAGTCTGCGTAGATTCTGAAGCTTCTTGCCCCAAGTCTGCGTGGATTTTGAAGCTTTCTGACTCAAGTCTGCGTGGATTTCGTCTTCAACAAAGTCTGCGTGGATTTTATCAAATTGGAGTACGTGGCAGCCATGCCACTGATCTCTCACCTGCGTGTCCTGTAACTTGCACACGACTCATGTATGATTGCCATGTGTCCAACAGTTACAGGCCACGTCCAGTAACTGCTCATAACCTTGCGTATGGTAAATCTTGCGTGATTTTTAACTATGCACAGGTTGTGAAGACAGTTATCCTTTCAGTTATTTTTGACTCTATAAATAGAGTTCTTTTCTCATTTATTGTACAGATACACAGATATCTAAATTGCTGTTAAAATTTTGAGAGCTTTTCTTCTTCGCATCGTCCAAGGGATAAAGCGATCGTCTTCTAGATCGAATTCCTACAGTTGTAATTTTCCCAGAAACACAATAAATAAAGTGAATTTATTTATGGAAAACAAATTGGTGACTCTGCTGGGGAAAACCATCTCCTCTTCTGAGATGGCAACAACTCAATGCGACACTTCGTCAGTCGGCTCGACGAAGAAGGTGATATCGATCCAATTCGATCAACTCGCCTACGAAGAAATGCAGCGGGCTAAGGGTGGCAAGCCCACTTCAGCCTCCATCATCACTGCCAAGTCGAAGGGACGATCTGTCTACGTTCCTAAGAATCTGTTGGCAACTAAGGATGAAGTTTCTGCCACAGTGTCTTCTCCTAACACTGGCAAGGACTCTACTTCAAGAACGCACACTCTTGTGTGCTCGAAGACGACAGCAGTCAAAAGTCACGCTGACAGCACTGGCTCCTTAGCCAAGCCTGTTCTAGCGTGCAATCTCAAAGTCAAAAGTCACGCTGGCAGCACTGGCTCCTTAGCCAAGCCTGTTCCAGCGTGTAATCTCAATCCCAATAGTCACGCTGGTAGCACTGGCTCCTTAGCCAAATCTGTCCCAGCGTGTATTTCTAAATTCAAAAGTCACGCTAACAACACTGGCTCCTTAGCCAAATCTGTTCCAGCGTGTATTTCCAAGTCAATTCCTTCTGACTCAGTGTGCGTACCAAAATCTGGCTCTTTAGCCAAGACTTTATATGCTGACAATACTGGCTCCTTAGCCAAATTGTCACCAGCATACTCAAAGAAGAATAGCTCTTTAGCTATCTCTTCTTCTTTGCCAAGTTCTACTAGAACTGGGGGTGGTCTTGCTAGAACTCCTCCACACAAAGTCCCTTCGAAAAGAAATAACTCCTTAGTTGTTTCTTCTGCTCCTGTAGTCTTTACTTCAGGAACAGCTTTGACTGACAATTTTGTTAGTCAAAGAAAAGGAGATGGTCTTTTGACTACTCTTCCTTCTGGACATTCTATGTCTCAAAACTTGAATAAGTCTAAGAAGAAACATTCCTTAATGTCTTCTTCTACGACTTCTTCGAATTGGGCACAGAATTTGTCTATAAAAGAGGGTCTGTTACCAACTCCTAATCAAGGGAATGGTTCAACTCTTCCTTCTCTGCAAATATCCAGATCAATGGAAGGAAAACTCCAAGTTTCAAAAACTAATGTGTTACCTCCAACTGATCTAAGAATAAAACTTAATCAAATCCGTTTGGGAAGCACTTCTGGTGTCAAAAAACTATACCAATCGGGAACAAAAGCAAGAGATCCGGATGCAGAGTATGCTAAAAATTATGTGGCTCAGATCAATCACTCTCTATATAATCAAGAGCCATCAAGACCCAAGAACCGGAAATATATTCCTAAAAATACACAAAGAATGTTCTCTGATGTACCTTAATCTTCACAGACAGATTTACGAGAACACCTTCAACAGAAGAGGAGGAATAATTCTGTGTCAATGGATCTTGACCATGCTGAATGTGACTTCCAGCCAAGAGTCATAATTCAATGCAGATGTCAATCAAGGGATCAGGACCATGTTGATCATGACTGTGACTTTCAACCGAGAGTCATAATGCAATGCAGATGTCAAACTAAATGACAATCTGTCTTCAATCGGATTCAGTGTGAACCTATGCCTGATGAAGATGAACCTCTGTTTGCTTTCGTTAACATGACCTCTCGGGATACTGGGGGTAGAACTGATAGTCCAGATGGAGTATACAGAGGCACCAGAGCAAGAGTCCTGGCTTCTAGTCAAAGAACTTATGTTTCTGAAGACTATTCTGAATTTCTTGGAGAATCTAACTTCCCATCTCTTCCTACTGGGGGTAGTTCTCCTACAAATGACTTTGATACATAAAGCAGTGATTCAGAACATACAACATCCACTAATTTATCAACAATCCCTCGTACAGTCACAACATATATGGTGGATGGGAATACTGAATTGAACAATGAACCTTCTTCTTCCATGACTCCTCAAGAACAAAGAATTGCTTCTTTGGAACAGCAAATGAAATTTATAGCTGATACTATGAAGTCGATGTATGAACTCATGGCAACCCAAATACAAAATCGACAGACTGTACCAGATGCCATACTAATTGACACTGGTGTAAGTCCAGTACATTTTCCTCCAGCAGTACAATCCAATACTCCTGGACAAGCTCAACCAAATCTTAGTCTCTCCGGAGCTGGGGGTAGTGCTTATAATGCTTTTCCTCCTCCCAACTATTCTCTGCAAGCTACAACTCCACAATCCTCCGGAGTTGTTACTGAAGAATTGAGGAATCTCAAAACTCAATTTGAGGCATTCAAACAGAAGGATGGTTTACAAAGGTTAGGCATCAAGCAACCTTATCCAATAGAATGGAAGCAAGTATCCTATCCTCCTAAATATAAGCCTCCTACCATCTCATTCCATGATGGAACCACTTCTCCGAGTTAATTTATTAATCACTTTGAAGTGATGACTGACCAGCTGCAACCAAGTGACGCCCTCCTTACTCGGGTGTTTGTCGGATGTCTCAAAGGAACGGCTTATGAATGGTATAGAAGTCTCCCTGATGGGTGCATTACCTCATTTGCCGATTTCAAACAAATGTTCCTTGAACGGTTCTATGAAGGGCTAAATGACATGACTATGTCTGCTCTTATAAGAATCAAGCAGAAAAATAATGAAACTACAGAAGATTTCATTGAACGGTTTCGAAGAGAAGCTCTGAAGATGCCTCTTGGAACTCCTGATGCTGTCACCATCGACACATGCAAATCAAATTTGTTGCCAATCATCAGCATGTGGACAGGATCTACTCAATTTCAAGATTGGCCTTCCTTCATAGTCAGTGCCAAAGCCGCAGAAATTAGTGCTGAAACTTTCAAAGGCTTAGGAGTGCAGATGACTCCCAAGGAAACAGGTCAAGGTACTAACAATAATGCTAAATCCAATACTCGCAAGGAAAAAGAAACCCTTGAAGTTAATCTTCAGAGTAAAGATGCATCGACTGTTCAAACTCCTCCTGCCTCTACAACTCAACAACCAAGAGCACCTCGCCCCAAAGAAGAATACTCTTTTGATGACGATGATGTCCTTGGTATCCTTGAATGTCTGCTGAAAGGTAATAAAATACAATTACCTGAAATCAAGAAACCTGATGAAGCTGGTAAGACGAATCATCCTAAATACTGTCCATACCACAGAATGTTGGGTCACACAATTCGTACATATTATGTACTGAAAAGAAAGATCCAGGAAATAATTAAATCTGGGGCTATCTCTCTTACTCCGAAAGAGAAGACCGTTACCTCCAACGTCGTCTCTATGCAATTCGGAGATTTCACTCCTCAACTCCTTGAAAGCGGGATTGTTCCTATCCCCAAGGCAACTCTTGAAATAGTGAATATTCCTCCTCCACAATCTGAAGGATTAATACCAATTACTATGGAAACAGGAGAAATCATATGGATTCATCCTGATCTAGTAGCAGATTTTGAATCTCCTCCTCTTCCAAAGACTACTTCCCGAAAGTCCAAGAAGGCTGGAAAGATTAAGTCATGTCATATGACTTCTCTCGGATCTACTCCCGACATAGAATCAAAAGATAAGGAAGAAGCACTTGCTGGTGCTACTAGAACAGGAAAACCTTATCTAAAGGATTATTCCAAGAGTCTTGAGGATACCTCTGATATCCCTTCTGCTGACAAAGATGCTCCTAATGTTCCTCTTGAAGAAGAATCATCCACAGCACCTGTTCCTTCAACTGCACTGGTTGAACCTGCTCCTTCCAAGCCCACAGCTCCTGAGAAAGGCAAACAACAGGCTCGATTTGATAAGCCAATCAAGAAGTCCCCTCCTCTTGGGCTTCAGAAACCTTATAACTTTGACATTCTAGCTCAACTTGCTAATACTCCAGCTAGAATGTCCCTCTTTGAACTTCTACGTCTTTCCAAAGAGACTCGGAAGACGTTAAGTGAGGCACTTCTTCAGGCTGACTCTTGCCTTGCACAATTAAAGAAGCCAGATGAGGAACCTGCCACTTGCTTACATTGCAACAGTGTATTGGAGATCATCCCAAATATCACCTTTACACAAGATGACATGCTACTGGAGGATAATCGACATGATCGGCCTCTCTACTACACCGGTTATATCGATACGATGAAGATAGATCGTATCCTCATTGATCCAGGATCTGCTATAAGCATAATGCCAAAGAGTTTGTTAGATGAACTAAAAATCCCTCTTCACAAGCTTTCCAAGACGGTTACTACTATCCTGGGATTCAATCAAAGCCGAAGCGAGCCTTTGGGAAAGATTCATCTCAAACTTCAGATAGGCGATTTCAGATCCAAGGTCACTTTATATGTGATCGAAATCGTGGGATCTTATAATCTTCTTCTGGGGAGGCCCTTTCTTCATGAAAATAATGTGGTGCCTTCTACTCTTCATCAGTGTTTTAAATACATTGACAGCAATGGAAGAGTACAAAAGAAAGTTGCTGATATAAATCCTTTCCATGGTGTTGAAGCTTATTTCAATGATTCCCGGATGTACAAAGAAGAATATACAAGGGTGATACAAGCTATGGAGAAAGAGGATTCGCAAAGTGACACCTTAATAATTCCTGTTAAAGGTCGAACTACTCAACAATAATCTCCTAAATCCCCTGGAGAAGGTTCTTTCATTATTCCAGTGAGTGGACGGATCTCTCCATTACCTCAGTCGTCTACTCAAGATACACTGATCATTCCTGTCAGTGGACGTACTATAGTTCCTGTATCTTCATATATAAAACATGATACTCTGGTAATCCCTGTTGGAGGGCGGACTACTCTTCCATCTCAGACTTCAAGGGAGCTCACCTCTTCTGAGCCATTTGTTATCGATCTTAATCGAAATAAAACTTCCTCTCGTTCTTCTTCTCCCCCTTTAGTCATTGATTTGGCTAAGATTTCTAAGGCTCAGTCTTCTTCCAATGTAAATACTACTGCTTTTAAATTTAATAAAAAGTCTCCATCTTTGCAGTATATTGATGTGTGTAATCATGTTCATAGTTATTTGCATTTGTTAGATGACTTGAGAACAATAACCATAGGAGTTGTACAGACTTTTCATATAGATGTATCCCTAGAATCAGTACAAACTTCATACTTTCTGGTTCCTAGTAGAAAGCCAGAAGACATTCCAATATTCTTCTATAAAGGGCCCCAGAATCCTTCTGATTTAGAAGATGATGACAAAAACGATGATACTGGAAGATTACAACTACGTCGTTATAGTCAGCAATCTAAAGACATCATTAAAATTATGGACTATGACTTCAGAACTGGCCTCAATAATGGAAAAGGAAGAAAAATGCCTGTCCGGATTCCTCCTCTGAAATATGGGAGGACAAAATGCGGATTGGGTTATATTGCTCCTACTCCTTTTATCAATACTGTCCATGAAGATCCCGAATCTGACGAAGATAAGAGATCTGATTCTTCTAGTACTACCTCTTGGGATTCTGATACAAGTATCGGTGACTTCTACTGCAACATTCTGTCTTCCAACATGGTCTCCATTGACCGTTCTGAAGAAAGTGATGAAGACGAAGACGAGTTTGAAATCTCACCTGAATCAGAACAATGTGCCCAAAGGTTAGATAATCAATGGGAGTTCCGATTCGAGCAAAAAGAACCTCCGACTGAAGATAAACTTGTTCAAATAGATGTTGGTGAAGAGGGATCCCCCAAATCAATATTTATTAGTGAAAGTCTTTCAGAAACTGATAAGCAAGACATGATCAAACTTATTCGTGAATACATCGATGTCTTCGCTTGGAGTTATGAAGATATGCCAGGACTTGATCCATAAATCGCAACTCATAAACTCAATATCATGCCGAATGCTAAACCGGTCAAACAACAACAGCGACGATTTCGTCCAGACATTATGGATGCAATTGAAGCTGAAGTCAATAAACTCATGGCCTCTGGGTTTATTAGAGGGGAACAGCATCCCGATTGGGTGGCTAATATAGTTCCTGTTCTTAAAAAGACTGGCAAGATCAGAGTATGCATAGACTTCCGCGATCTCAATGCGGCATGTCCTAAAGACGAATTCTCTCTACCAATTACTGATGTCATGATCGATAATACCTGTGGGTTTGAACGGATGTCATTCATGGACGGATATTCTGGGTACAATCAGATTAAAATATTTTTAGATGATAAAAAACACACTTCTTTCAGAACGCCGATCGGTACATACTGTTATACAGTTATGCCATTCGGTCTCAAGAATGCAGGAGCAACTTATCAACGAGCCATGAGCACTATATTCCGTGAACATTTGCGGAAGACAGTCGAATGCTACGTTGATGATATTGCAGTCAAAAGTCGACAAAAGGAGGATCACATCCAAGATTTGAAGACTATTTTTGATCTAATGCGTAAGCATCAATTAAAGATGAACCCTACTAAGTCCTTCTTAGGCGTCTCTAGTGGCAAATTTCTCGGCTTCGTCATTACCTCGAAAGGTATACACGTGGATCCCGAGAAGATCAAAGCCATCCAAGAGATGCATCCTCCACGTACCTTAAAAGAGCTACGAGGATTTCAAGAAAGGATCGCTTATATCAGGAGATTCATCTCTAATCTTTCAGGACGCTGCAGACCATTCAACAAACTTATAAAGAAAGGTGTTTCTTTTGTCTGGAATGATGAATGTCAGAAAGTATTTGATGACATAAAACATTATCTGATGAGCCCTCCAGTATTGGTACCTCCTGTCTTAGAAATACCGTTCCTCCTATACACCCGAGCAATGAGTCATTCATTGGGTGCATTGCTTGCTCAAAAGAATAAAAATGGTCATGAACAAGCCATTTACTATCTCAGTCGTACTATGACCGGAGCTGAACCTCGATATTCACCGATCGAAAAAGAATGTCTAGCCCTGATGTTCGCTGTCCAAAAGACACGACATTATATCATTGGCCAGACCATTCATGTTATTTCTAGGATCAATCCTATACGGGTCATGATGAAGAAACCCAGTGTTTTAAATTCTCGATTGGCTAACTGGGAAATCTTACTTGTTCAGTATGATATGCACTATATTCCTCAGAAATCGGTCAAAGGACAAGCTTTAGCTGATTTTCTGGCTGCTCATTTAATTCCAAAAAATTCAAAACTCTATGATGAAATCCCAGATGAAGTCCTAGATTCAAACCAAATTGCTGAAGAAGATCCTACTTGGCATCTATTCTTTGATGGAGCTTCAAGAATAGGTCCTAATGGTGACATTGTCGCTGTGGTTGGAATCGTTCTTGTGTCGCCAGAAGGTCTTGCTATCCAAAGAGCTTATTCTCTCGATCAACCATGTTCAAACAATGTAGCTGAGTACAATGTACTGCTTATTGGTCTTCAACTCGCTAAACATCTGAATATTCAATATTTGGAAGCGTATGGAGATTCTAAACTCATTGTCAATCAGATAAGGGGTACTTATGAAGTTCGCCATCAAGATCTGGTTCCTTATCATAGATCGGCTATATCTATGGCTTCTTCATTTGAAGGGTTCTTCATTGAGCATATCAGGCGAGCATGTAACACAGAAGCTGATGCTCTTGCTAATCTTGCGGCGGTGTTGGCTATTCCAATTAGACGTCAACAAATGATTGTTGTCTGCAATCGAGAATTATTTCATCTTGAAAACAATCTAACTTTAGGACTTCCAGTTGACATTAAAGAATCAACATCTCATGACGTCAATGCAACAAGAGGATTTGGATTAAGTCATAAATCATTATCATCTTCATCTGATTCTAGCATGAAATTCATCTTCAGTAATTCAGCAGAGATTCAGAATACGGATAAAGATTGAAGACTTCCTTTCTTAGATTTCGTATTGTATGATATTCTTCCAGATAATCCGAGTGAGGCAGCATCTATCAGAAGACGATCACTCAGATTCTATTACAATCATACTACAAAAACCTTATATCGTCGAGCTTATGATGGTTTACTTCTTCAATGTGTTGCCGGTGATGAGGCTCAACAAATTATTCATGAAGCACATGATAGAGTTTGTGGAGCACATCAACCTGGACCAAAACTTCAGGACCATATTCGACGTATGGGTTATTATTGGCCCACTATGGTATCAGATGCCATCGAATATGCAAGGAAGTGTAAAGCTTGTCAAATCTATGCGGATTTTATTCATCAACCCTCAGAATTTCTACATCCAACGGCAGCATCATGGCCCTTCGAAGCTTGGGGTATGGACATTATTGGCCCGATCAATCCGCCGTCATCAAAAGGTCATCGGTTTATTCTCGCAATAACCGATTATTTCTCCAAATGGGCCGAAGCCATTCCTTTATCTGAAGTCAAAACTTCTAATGTCATCAACTTTGTCAAGCATCATGTCATCTACAGATTTGGTGTTCCCCGACGCATTATTCATGATAACGGACCACAGTTCGTCAGCCAGAAATTTACTCGATTCTGTGATAATCACCGGATCAATAATGTGGCTTCTACCGCATTTAATCCGACAGCAAACGGATTAGCAGAAGCTTTCAACAAGGCAATCATCAAACTCTTAAAGAAGTTTGTCTCCACTAACAAACATAATTGGAGTGAGAAACTCGGTGAATGTTTGTGGGCTTACCGTACTACAGTTCGTAATGCTACTAAATGTACACCTTTCTCTCTGGTATATGGATGCGAAGCTGTTCTTCCATTAGAGATTTAAATTCCTTCTTTAAGGATAGCAATCGCTAATGAACTTACCGCCAAAAATAATGATCGTTTTCGACTTCAGGAATTAGAAGCTCTGGATGAAAAGCGATTATCTGCTCAACAGAATATCGAATTCTATCAAGCTAGAATTTCAAGAGCTTTTAACAAGAAAGTCAGAGTTTGAGCATATCAAAAAGGAGAACTTGTTCTAACAGTCAGACGTCCTATGACTATGACTCATATGAGCAAAGGCAAATTTGACGCAAAGTGGGAAGGTCCCTATGTTGTGAGCAAAGTTTTCTCAAATGGAGTTTATCAACTCTCAGAACTGGATGGTCGAAAAGTTATGATGCCTATTAATGGCAAATTTCTTAAAAAGTATTATGTATAAATATAAATACTTGTAAAGCATCAGACAAGTTCATGTTTATAAATAAAATTTTATTTTATTTTAATCATGAATGATAGTACATGATTTTAAGGAAGATCACTATCATCTTTCTCTACATTTGGACGCGGACCGCTGCCGTCCTTCTCGAAAATACGATCAGCAAAAGAGCTGAGAACTTCTTTGCTGGAACCCACGAGGAATTTGCAAGCAGCCATCCTTATGGCTTCCTCTTCTTCAGTCCTTCCTGGATCCAGCAGAAAGTCCAGAATATCCCGTGGTGGCTTGGGTGCAGACGAACCTTCGCCTGCTTTTACCTCCTTCGGCTGAACTGGAATGACAGGGCGTTTTTCAGTGCCCTTCTGAACCTTCGGGGCGATTCCAGCCTTCTTGGATGCTTCTTCAGACGATATTTTTATGTTGAAGAGTAGAAGTGTTCGTTCTTGACAGATTTCTGCTATATTTATAGGCAGGAATTCCTCAAATAATGAAGCGACACATTCATCCGACGGTTCTTCCGTTCATTAATGCCTGACGGTTCATCCGTTCATTTATCACATTCATCCGACGGTTCATCCGTTCATTATAATCCGACAGTTAACCCGTTCATTCATCATCATCTGATAGTTCATCCATTCATTATTATTTATTTTTTGACGGTTTATCCGCTCATTCCATCATTTGTCAGTTTTCCTGTTCATCCCATATACATTTACGATTCATCATCGTTCATCATCCATATCAGTATCATATTTAATGATATCTAGTCTTTTGATTTCCGAGTCTAAAGATCATAAAAAATTGAGTTCAAAGATATTTTTATGTCTGAATTCTATTTTTCCCAATCAGTATTAAACTAAGATCATTTCTGGTTTAATATCATCTGATAGAATTACAAAGTTTGTTTGAATATTCTATTCTATTGAAATGTGTCATGTATTATTTACCTCTGAACATATTTTCTATAAATATATTATTATCAAAACAGCAAAACCAAAAATCAGATCAAGAATTCTCATTTGTTTTCGTTCAGAATCAAAACATTGAATACAAGTAAAAATAAAAAAGATTCACTTATTAGGAGTTATTAACTCCCTGATACGATCAAGAACAGCATTTATTTTCTCTTCATGAGCTTTTTGAACTCTTTCAGCTGCTTCAACTGTGACATTTTGTTCATCAAAAATAATAATAGCAGACTGGCGACGGTTGACTTCTTTAATTTGTTCCACCTGCATCTGCTCTCGCTCCTTTTGAAGAGTTTCACAGCGTTCGGCTTCAGAAATATAAGCAGCAGTAACCTCAGCTTGCTCTGTTTCTATGACAGCAATTCGCTCTTGAAGGCGAGCCAACTCCTCTTTCAATTTCTTCAGCTCTTCAGCTTTGGATGCTTTATCTTTCTCCAGAAGCTCTACTCTTTGACGAGTAGCTAATATTTCTTCGCCCTTTTCTACTAATTTCTCAGAAGAAGAGACAAGAAATGCTTCTAATTCAGCTTGTTGGGACTGTGCTTCATGCTCTAGTTGACTGATCTCAGCTGCAGTTAAAGATTGAATATCTTCCTTCTTAGTCTTCCAGTATTTTCGGATAGTTATTTCCAACTCATCCAGGAGATGTTCGGAAAAGATGCACTGAGATTCGCAACCAGCATGTCGCAACGCCATGAGCGGGAACTTGACCATAGTTCGAAGATCAGAAAAGGGCATAGCTTCGTCCTTCAAGAAACGTCTGGTGTATGTATCTAGATATGAGTAAATGATCTCTGAATACATTCCCAGAGTTCTTGCTAGTCCAGTCTCAAATCCAGGAGTCGCTGTCATCATGGAAGAAGAAGCTTGAATGTTCTCTATCCTGGAAACGGAAGTGTGTGCGACTGGAGAAGTTGGCAAGTGCGAACTCCCTTCATCAGCATCAGCCTGGATAAGCGGAGCATGAGTCGAACTTATTGCTGCAGCAGTTCCTACAGTCAAAGAAAAAAATAATCAGCATATAAAGAAAAAGAAGCAGCAGAAACAGAATTTGAAATAAAGTTCTACCAGGCTGAGGTTCATATTTGATATGTTGAGGGAGTCTTGCGTCTTCTCGTAGCCGATCCATGATAGTATCCGACACCTGCTTCATGTGGCTGCTTCCAGCTCCAGAATTACTGGGTGCTGGAGCATTGTCCGGAGATTGAGCAGGTTCGGGGCTGAGTTCAATTCTGTTCCCTCCGATTTTATCCTCATCATAAGGAGTAGAAGTGCCAGCATGCCAATCATCTCCTTCTTCAGCTTCTTCTTCTTCTTCAGACTCTTTTTCATCCTCAGCTTCAGGATGAGTCTCTGATCTGGAGTCCATGATGTTCACATCTTCATCTATTCCTTGAGATGAATGAATCTCAGGAACAGTGATGATAGCAAGTTCAGTATTGACTGCCGGTTCAATATTCTCTGGAATGTCAGTTTGAAGAATAATGTCTTGACAAACATTCTTCAACAAGTCATCAGCAGCTGATAGCTCGGACGCCGGCACGTCTTCATCGCCTCTGGCCAAAGAAATGTTTCCTTCAGCCTGAATTTCAGGAACTTCCAGCTGTTCTGTAACTTCTGCCAGGGCTGGTTCTTCTTCAGAATAATCAATCTGGTCATCCAGTGCCTGGATGACGCCCTCTGTCCCATGCTCAAATGGGATCATCCTCATCTCTGAGAGTTCAGTAGCTACTCCACTTGTTGTCGGAGCAGTCGTTTCCTGAGCTCGAGCAGACTCTACCTCAGTCTGTTCAGTTGAAGCTGCAGGAAGGTGAACATCATCAGACTCTGTTTTCTCAGTAGAAGCCGTTTCGTTGATTTCTGGCAAAACTCCTCCACTCATAATCGTTTCTAGGAGTTCATTGCCCTTCATTTTGCTGACGGTCTTCTTGACATACTTTTCTCTCGATCTCCTTATCAAAGGAGCGTCGTCTTCATCAGTATCTTCGTCTTTATCGACGGCGTCATCTTCGTCAACTAAAATGCCACCTAAAGATGAAGTAGCAGTTACTGAGACCCCTTTCTTCTTCTTCTTAGATGTCTGAGACTTAGTACTCTTTTTGGAGACAGTCTCAGATTCATCACTTCTCTTCCTCTTAGAAAGGGATACAAATATGGGAGGAAGAACTTCATCAGGAAAATTTCCCTCCTGGAATAATTCGTATAGGGGCTCAACCTCCGTTGTCTCATCTTCGGGTTCCGGAGGAAATTGTTGAATAACAGTTTTCTTCTTCGACCTCTTCGATGGAGCTGGGTCGTCCTCTGCCACAAAAGTCTTCAGATGGAAACTCGGCTTGAAGGTGCTCGACGAAACATAGAAGCGAGCATATGTGTAAAGCATCTTCGTCCCCGTGCTAGATGAAGGATTAGGCATAGAGAATACAGCTTTTGTATCTCTAGCCGCAAAGTATCTCCAGGCCCGAGCTCCGTCAATAAGCCCTCCACGAGCAGAAAGGCAAGTGGTGGCATTCCCAACGTGAAGTTGGTCATATCCGAATTGCCTGGCAAATCGGCTTGGTAAATACGGCTCCAGATACGTCATTTCTTCATGACGGTATACTAGATGAGAGGGCCTGATTCTCTGCAACCACTGGAAGGCTACGTCATCTAGCCTGTTTCCCATATCTCCGTCCATCATATTCAAGGGCATGCTTTCATAACCCAATGGTGGAGGGACACATTGAATGGACCCATGTGAAGCTCGATTCAAGATATTTCTGCATTCTGGAAGGGTATGAACCTTCCAGAAAGTCTCTCCAGAGTACTTCTCCAGAAAAAGACTGCCACTCCCTCCTGCCCCTGGAGGTATCAGACCATCATGATGGAGGAGAAGCCAACCATATAAATATGTGAAGGGCATCTCTATCCGTGGAAATTCCTCAGTCATCCTCCTCTGATCAGATAGCATGTTGGTTACAAAATTCCAAAGACCTACGTTCAGTCTACAGGTCATCGCTGATAATAAGTCTAGCTTGTAACCATACATAAGGCGTACCGCTGCAAAGATAACGCCTCTATGTATCCTGTCCAGAGAGATGGAGCCAGGAACGATGAATCTTCTTAACCACAGAGATAGGAATCCGGCCAAATGACCGTTCCTTGACAGAATCTTTCTACTCTGTCTCACATACGAGCTGAAGGTGGTTCCAGCTTTGAACTCATACCAGTCTTCAGTGATCGTAAAATCCTTGCAGTCATATTTCTCCAGTAGATAAATGATTTCACTCTCAGAGAGAGGCTTGAAGTTGCTAATCTGGTACCATCTCTTCTCGTTTATCTTCTTCTCATCCTTTTTACGGTTCATGAAAAGGTAGGACATCCATTTCTGAATGTGGTTGCCGGCTTCATCTTTAGAACTCTTGTAATACAGAGTACATGTACCAAAATGGCACATCATCTCTTCAAATAAATGTACCATCTCTGGGTTCTTCTCCGACAGAAAGTTCAGCTCTTCTGTCGTAGGCACATACTCCTCATACGGCAGTGAGCCTGAAGGCTGATGCGAGATGTATTCCATCTCATGAAGGGCAAAGCCCATCTCCCCTTTCGGAGTCATAAATGTCCCCGTCCTGTGGTTATACCTCTCAACCAAGGCCAGGAACAGAAAGGGGTTGGGCCTGAAGCCGTAGGACGAATTGACGATGGCGTCATAAAGGTTTATCTTCTTCAGCTCAGTCTCAAAATTCTTCAAAGCCCAATGGACCAAAGTCCTCCACCTCACATTCTCTTGATTCATTAAGCCGTTCATCCTCGACGTCGAATCGGTGGGATAAAATGCATTCTTGTTTGCCATGAATTCGTTTATGAAAATGAGCATCCTGAATGGCATCAATATTGATGAGTCTTCGGGTGGTATGCATCCAGGCTTCAAACCCCGAAACACGGATACATGATTCTCTGGGGCACTAAAGAATCCCTCCTTCCTGTAAATGATATGGCTCGTCTTCGCCTGCTGATATTCTGTTAAATGCCAGGACATCTTTTTCGGATAACTGGCATGCATGAATCTCATGATAGATAAGCCCCTGGAAACCTTCGGCCAGTACATGGGCTGTTTTACATCACCTTCGAAGTAGAAGCACACCTTCTCTCTGATGCCCTTCGGTTGTGATTTCTGTGCTATGGCATCCCCGAACAAAAATGTTGGTTTCTTGTGGGATACCAAATCAAGACTCTGAAAGGGTTAACCATTCATCAAACAGAGTAAAGTTGTATGGTCTTGATTTGCCAACAGTGACAGTCTGGCTTCTGGAAGGTCAAACTGAGGAAAGTGCACATGAGATAAATCATGTTTAAATGAGAAACTCAAGTGCCCTTCATAATCTGCCTCTTCACTTCGGATGTTCACTACAGAAAATAAAAGAAGACAAGGTCAGATATATTTCAGTAAAGTCTATGTCTACAAGCCTTATGCGTGTATAGCAGTGTTCGAAGGAAATTTCAAAAGTCATGCAGACTTCAGACAGATATATTATCAAAGACACGCTGAATGATTTATTCACGCAAGTGTTTAATTCATGCAAAGTCCAGACAGATTAGGATGAAAGTCACGCATCATTGCCAGAATCACATTTAAGTGAAAATGACAAAAAAAACACGCTGACAGATCAAGACTAATCTATTCAGAGGATGACTCTCAGAAGTCTGCGTGACTATTTCAACATGGACATCTCTGCCAACATGTAAAAAATCACGCAGAGTCATCAGGAAAGCTGCGTGAATAATTCAACATTGACATTTCTGCCAACATGAAAAATCACGCAGAGTCATGAGAGTCATGCTCTTTTGCGTGAAACACAGAGCTTCGTAAATACGAAGATGTGAAGTATGGCCGACCCTAAAGAGGGGGCATACTTTATTAATATCCTCTGCCCTAAAGAGGGGGAATATATTTCTGAAATTCATTATTTCTTTTATGAATCCTAAAAATTCTATGTGGAGTTCATCTTCATCAAAGTCATCTTCATCAAGTCATCTTCAACAGTTCGTATCCTCCATCACTTACGATGCATAGGAGGATGCGTGACTTCGTGTCGAGGGAGTCTGTCAGTAGTGGCACGCGAAGAAGTCGCAGGGGCTTTCCCTTTGGCCTGAGCATCGGTTTTCTTGGGAGCCATTGCTGTTGAGAAGGGAAAAAAGAAGTCGGAGAAGATAAAGTTCGTCGGGAAGTTGAAGTTCTCTTCTGTGGATTTTATCTCTCTAAAGCAAGTAAAGAAGGAAAGAAGTGATCTATGGCTTATTTATAGGCTCATAAAGAATTCCAAACGGCAATATCTTTATTTGCCTCGATTTAGGAGTTTGATACGGGATCCTAACTGCACAGAATCCCAACAGTCCAATTATTTAGGAGTAAATCTCTCTTTAAAGTCATCTCAGCGTGACTGAATTCATTTTATCATCTCGATTTCAAAGTATTTTGAAATAATTTACCATTTTTCGAAAAATTTGAAGGGGGTTTTGTAGACCTTAAAAATGAAAGTCACGCTGAGTTGATCAGGACAAAGTCTAAAAGTCACGCTGAGTTGATCAAGATAGAGTCTAAAAGTCACGCTGAGTTGATCAGGACAATATTTAAAAGTTACGCTGGGAGACAGCTTATCATTTGTCAGAGTGTCATTATAACTGACAGCACGACAGTTGAAGAATGTCTCCTCGTATGCCACGTATGCACGAAACTCGAGAGATCACAGCCGACTATTGCGTGATTTTTGAAATCTTCTTCAGCAAGACTCAGCCTTCGTCAAGTTGGCATACCAAAAGAGCTTATTGTTATTTAATGTGACTGACAAGGCAATCACTGTCAGAGATTTTGTGTCAGTCGAGGCACGTCGAATCAAGACAGCTGGCAGTCCTGCCTCAATCTTGCGTATATTTTGAGCCTTCTGGCTCAAGTCTGCGTGTATTTTGAACTTATATGTTCCTTCCTCAAATCTGCGTGGATTTTGAAGCTTTTTGCCCCAAGTTTGCGTGGATTCTGAAGTTTTCTTCCTCAAGTCTGCGTAAATTTTGAAGCTTTTTGCCCTAAGTCTGCGTAGATTCTGAAGCTTCTTGCCCCAAGTCTACATGAATTTTGAAGCTTTCTGACTCAAGTCTGCGTGGATTTCGTCTTCAACAAAGTCTGCATGGATTTTATCAAATTGGAGTACGTGGCAGCCATGCCACTGATCTCTCACCTGCGTGTCCTGTAACTTGCATACGACTCATGCATGATTGCCATGTGTCCAACAGTTACAGGCCACGTCCAGTAACTGCTCATAACCTTGCGTATGGTAAATCCTGCGTGATTTTTAACTATACACAGGTTGTGAAGACAGTTATCCTTTCAGTTATTTTTGACTCTATAAATAGAGTTCTTTTCTCATTCATTGTACAGATACACAGATATCTAAATTGCTGTTAAAATTTTGAGAGCTTTTCTTATTCGCATCGTCCAAGGGATAAAGCGATCGTCTTCTAGATCGGATTCCTACAGTTGTAATTTTCCCAAAAACATAATAAATAAAGTGAATTTATTTATGGAAAATAGGCGGGGAGGACAATTCCTTAGCGTATGGGCTTCGATGCACTTTCCCTTTTGTAACCCGTGAGCTCCGTCGGAGATGCGGATCAGATTACCCATGATTACTGACGGCCACTGACGATTCTGCGGAACATCATGCTCTTACTGATGGGGCCTCTGGTGCCCAAAAGGGGACTACGTCGATCCTATTTAGCCAGGGCCCGTACGTAGGAAAGATTATTCTTAACTACATTTCACTTAGAATGGTAGGCTACCTTATCCGTTAGGTACGAGTACTTTTGGTTTGGGTACTTGTATCTGACCGTGGCTTGGAATAATAACTTATCGCGGATTAGTTCGTCATATCTTGTCCTTGTTTGGTTGTAGGTGTGACTTACTACTTCGATGAGAAGGTATTGAACCTTGCTGGGGTCCGGATACCATTTGGATTCATAGCGTGGGATGATACGTTACCGTGAATTAGTTTACCATCTCCTGTCCTTGTTTGGTTGGAGGGATGGTACGCTCGTTCAGTAGGTGCGTATTGGAACATGCTATAATTCGATTTACTTATTTATTTGAGCAATATTTATTCAGTTTATATGGCATAATATTATGTGTCTTGTTACGTCCCTCTGAGGACCTGGTTATCTCTCCAGGTGTGTGCTATTGTCTTTTGCAGGTGCTCTAGCTCTAGCCGTGATCCGCTCTATTTCTTCGAGGATGATTGCATTTGGATCGTCTTCGCTTCGCTCGCCACTCATTTCATTTTCTATGTACTTTTCCTTATTTTGTTGGTAGTGGATTTGTCTCCGCCCAACATATTGTATCAAGACAAATTCATTCTCATTATATGATCTTTTATTCAGTTATTCTGTGTGGATGAGATTAGTTGTGGTTTTACTGCATTTTACAGCTTATGTATTTATACGAGACTTCCATATATTGGAGTATACTTCGTATGAATACAGCTGGCATGTCTACGTTCCTAGTCATACGTATTTTGGGACTGGAGCGTTACATGGCTGCTTGCAAGTTCCTGGTGGGCTCCAGCAAGGATGTTCTCAGCTCTTTTGCTGATTATGTCTTTGATAAGGACGGCAGTGGTCCGCGTCCCAGTGTTGAGAAGGATGATAGTGACCTTCCTTGATATTATGTAACATCGTTTATGATGAAAATAAAAATCAAACTTTATTTATGAATTGTCTGATCTTATTTACATAAAACCTCTGTTACATTTATACATAACATTTCTTGAGGAATTTGCCATTGATAGGCATCATTGCAACTCGACCATCTAATTCTGCAAGTTGATATGCTCCGTTCGAAAAGACTTTGCTTACAACATATGGACCTTCCCACTTCGCATCGAACTTGCCTTTGCTTGAGTGAGTCATAGTCATGGGACGTCTTACTGTTAGAACAAGTTCTCCTTGTTGAAAGACTCTGATTTTAACTTTGTGGTTGAAAGTCTTCGATATGCGGGCTTGATATAACTCAATATGCTGTTGAGCCAATAGCCTCTTTTCATCGAGCGCTTCTAATTCTTGAAGTCGGAGAAGATCGTTATTCTCTGTAGTAAGCTCGTTGGCAATGGCAATCCTTAAAGAAGGAATTTAAAGTTCCAAAGGAAGAACTGCTTCACAACCATACACCAAAGAGAAAGGTGTAAAGCCTGTGGGATTACGGACCGTAGTGCGGTAGGCCCAAAAACATTTACCAAGCTTTTCACTCCAGTTCCGTTTGTTAGTGGATACAAACTTTTTGAGGAGCTTGATGATAGTCTTGTTGAAAGCTTCAGCTAAACCATTAGCTGCAGGATCGTAGGCTGTCGAAGCGACATTGTCAATCCTATGATCATCGTAGAATCTTGTAAATTTCTGGCTGATGAATTGTGGTCCGTTGTCATGGATGATTCTTTGAGGTACACCAAATCGATAGATGATATGGTGTTTAACGAAGTTGATGACGCTGCTGGTCTTAACTTCAGCCAGAGGTATAGCTTTAGCCCATTTGGAGAAATAATCGGTTATTGCTAATAAGAACCGATGTCCTCTAGAAGAAGGAGGATTGATAGGACCTATAATGTATATGTCCCAAGCTTCAAAAGGCCAAGAAGCAGCCGTCGGATGCAGAAATTCTGAAGGTTGATGAATAAAATCTGCATGGATTTGGCAAGCTCGATATTTTCTTGCATATTCAATGGCATCAGATACCATAGAGGGCCAGTAGTAGCCCATGCGTCAGATACAATCCTGTAGCTTAGGACCAGGTTGATGTGCTCTGCAGACACCATCGTGAGCTTCACGCAGTACTTGTTTTGCTTCATCACCAGCAAGACAACGCAAGAGTAAGCCATCATAAGTCCGTCGGTAGAGAGTTTTGGTGGTCTGATTGTAATAAAATCGTAGAGACCTTCGACGAATACTCGTAGCTTCTTTGGGATCTTCAGGGAGTATGTCATGAACTACGAAGTCGATAAAAGGAGTTCTCCAATCTTCTTTGATGATATTGACTTCAACGAAATTGCTGAATTCAATATTACGATTGTTTTCGATACGGAATAATTCTCGATTAGAGATGACCACCACCTGTTGTCTTCTGATAGGGATGGCTAGGACTGCTGCAAGATTGGCCAAAGCATCTGCTTCGGTATTGCAAGTTCGACGAACATAGTCGATAAAGAAAGCTTTGAATGATGTAGCCATATTGATTGCTGCTTCATGATAAGGCACTAGGTCCTGATGACGAACTTCATAGGTTCCTCTAACCTGATTAACAACCAGCTTAGAGTCGCCATAGACTTCAAGATACTCGACTTCAAGTTGTTTGGCTAGCTGAAGGCCAATGAGTAGAGCATTATACTCTGCTACATTGTTGGATCAAGGCTCATCTAGGGAGTATGATCTTTGGATAGCTGACCCGTTCGGAGAAATGAGGACAACTCTGACTCCTGCGACAATGGCACCATTGGGTCCGATTCTGGAGGCTCCGTCAAAGAATAGACGCCAAGTAGGAAATTCTTCGGAGACTGTATTAGATTCCAATGTCTCGTCTGGAATTTCATCATAGAGTTTGGATGTTTCTGGCACAGGATGAGCCGCTAAGAAATCTGCCAGTGCTTGACCTTTGACAGACTTTTGAGGAACATATACCATGTCATATTGGGCTAGCAGAATGGCCCATGTAGCCAGTCGAGAATTGAGTGTGCTGGGTTTCTTCATGAGTACCCGAAGAGGATTAACTCGTGATATGACATGAATAGTTTGGACAATGATGTAATGTCGAGTCTTTTGAACAGCAAACATGAGAGCTAGGCATTCTTTTTCGACCGGACTATAACGGTGTTCAGCACCAATTATAGTACGACTGAGATAATAAATAGCTTGTTCGTGGCCTTCTTTGTTCTTTTGGGCAAGTAAAGCACCCAATGAATGGTCCATAGCACGGACATACATTAAGAATGGTATGCCGGAGATTGGTGGCACCAAGACTGGTGGATTTATGAGATACCGCTTGATGTCGTCAAATGCTCGTTGACATTCTTCAGTCTAAACGAAAGAAACACCCTTCTTCATGAGTTGAGTGAATGGTCTGCAGCGTCCAAACAAATTCGAAATAAATCTCCTGATGTACACAAGTCGACCTTGGAATCCTCGTAGCTCTTTTAGGTTGCATGAAGGACGCATCTCTTGAATGGCTTTGATCTTCTCGGGGTCCACGTGTATACCCTTAGAGGTAATGACGAAGCCGAGAAATTTGCCACTAGAGACACCCAAGAACGAGTTGGTGGGATTCATTTTGAGTTGATATTGGCGCATGAGATTGAAGATAGTTCTCAAGTCTTGGATGTGATCTTCCTTTAGACGACTTTTGACAGCAATATCGTCAACATAGCATTCGACCGTCTTGCGTAGATGATCTCGAAAGATGGTACTCATTGCTCGTTGATATGTTGCACTAGCGTTCTTGAGACCAAACGGCATTACAGTATAGCAGTAGACTCCACGAGGTGTGCGGAAAGAAGTATGCTTTTCATCTTCAGGATTCATCCGAATCTGATTATACCCGGAGAATCCGTCCATGAAAGATATTCTTTCGAATCCACAGGTGTTGTCGATCATGACGTCCGTGATAGGAAAGGGAAATTCATCTTTTGGACATGCTTCATTAAGATCTCGGAAGTCGATGCAGACTCGAACTTTGCCGATTTTCTTTAGAACTGGGACGACATTAGCTACCCAATCAGGATGTTGTTCTTCTCGAATAAAGCCACAAGCGATGAGCTTCTTGACTTCATCGTCAATTACGTCCATCATTTCTGGCTTGAAACGCCGTTGTTGTTGTTTGATCGGTTTTGCATTCGGCAGAATATTCAATTTGTGAGTAGCAACTTTAGGATCCAGCCCAGGCATGTCTTCATAGCTCCAGGCAAAGACGTCAATATATTCTTTAATAAGAAGAATTAATTCTTGCTTGTCTATCTCTGGAAGGTTCTTGCTGATGAATATTGGACGAGATGATTCGTTCTCTCCTACATCAATTTGAACCAATTGATCTTCGGTAGGAGGTTCTCTTTGTTCGAATCGGAGTTCCCATTGGGTATCCATTCGTTGAGCCCAAGGATCTGTTTTAGAACTTTCTTCAATATCCTCATCATAGCCTTCTGGAAGTTCAACAGAGACCATATTAGAAGATAAAGTCAATCGATGAACTTGTCCGATGCTGGTGTCAGAATCCCACGATCTGGAATCAGAAGAATTAGAACGCTCCTCGCTATCAAATTCAGAGCCTTCTGGGGATAACATCGGAGGAGAAGCATAACCGAGACCTCTTTTGGTCCTGCTATAGTACATATCTGACTTTCCTTTTGGAACAGACGTACGGAGAGGAGTCTTTCTACCTTTACCTTAGTTGAGGCCGCTCTTGAAGTCGTAACCCATCTTTCGGATGATGTCTTTTGATTGTTGACTGTAACGACGGAGTTGAAGATGCCCCGTGTCGTTAACTTTGCTATCATCCGTAAAGCTGAATTGTTGTTCCGGTCCTTTACTAAAAAGTATTGGACTTTCGCCTTTCTTGCGAGCAGGAACAATACGATATGAATCCTTTGGGTGTTCACATGAAACTTCTGTTTGAAGAGATTGCACAACTCCTATTGTAAATGACTGATAGCTATCTAACATATCCAAGTAGCATTTAGCATGATAAATGACATCAGTATACTGGAAAGTAGATGCTTTTTCATTAATTTGCACATTGGTATTTACAGTAGGACTTTTAGCCTTAGCAGGCTTAGTCAGATTGATTACAAGAGGAGGAGAAGAAGAACGTGGAGGAGGATTAGCTTTGTTACGACGGAGGTCGATAACAAGCGGCTCAGAGGAGGTGAGCTCCCTTTTTTCCTTGTTATTAGGTAGATTGATAACAAGTGGCTCAGAAGAAGTGAGCTACTTTTTATCTTTGTTACGACGTAAGTCAATAACAAGCGGCTCAGATGAGGTGAGCTTCCTTTGATCCTGATCATCACTTGTTGGTTTCTTCTGAACTGGCAAGTGAACAGCCAGTGGCTTGAAAGCTTGAGGACGAGAGACACGCCCTTTAACAGGTATGATAAGGGTAACTTTGGGCACTGCTTCTGATTCTTCTTCAGTATCCAGAGACAAGACTACCTTCATGAACTCATCCTTGTACATACGAGCATCGTTGCAATATGCTTCGATGCCTTTAAAAGGATAGAGATCAGCAACCTCCTTCTGTACTTTTCCATTGTCATCAACATATTTGAAACATTGATGAAGAGTTGATGGAACAATATTGTGTTCATGTTGGAATGGTCTCCCCAATAAAGCATTATAAGAACAACCACGATTGTCGATGATATAGAAGGTCACTTTTGTGCGCAGATTACCTATTTGGAGTTTTAGGCGAATCTTGCCCAAAGGTTCACTTCTTCCTTGATTGAACCCAAGGATGGTGGTAATTGTACTGGAGAGACTATACACTGGGATTTTCAGCGCATCCAACATTATCTTGGGCATAATGCTGAGAGCAGACCCTGGATCTATCAGAATACGATCGACTTTTATCGAATCAACGTATCCTGTATAGTAGAGAGGACGGTCATGCCTGTTGTCTTCCATCAACATGTCATCTTGTGTGAAAGTTATGTTTGGAATTAACTCCAACACACTATGACAATGGAGGCAAGAAACTGGTTCTGCTTTCGGCTTCTTAAGAAGGGCTAGACAGGTTTCAGCTTGCATGAGAGCCTCGCTCAGAGTTTTCCGAGTCTCTTTAGAGAGGCGTAAGAGCTCGAAGATGGATAGTCGGGCCGGTGTATTGGCTAATTGAGCCAAAATATCAAAGTTGTAAGGCTTTTCGAGTCCAGAAGGAGATGTCTTCTTCAATGGTTTGTCAAAGCGGACTTGCTGTTTGCCTTTGTCAGCGACTGTCAGTTTAGAAGGAATGGGTATCACCACCTGTGAGAAAGTAATAGGAATATCCTCAGTAGAAGCAGGCTGCACTGGAGCAGGCTCAGAAGAAGAAGCATGATTCTCTTGGGCTTCGGGGTAATCCTTTAGATAAGCTTTTCCTGATCTGGTACCCAGCAGGATTTCCTTGTCAATTATGGGGTCAAAAGACACCATATTGCAAGTCTTTGTCTTGCCCTTGGAGCGATCTTTCTTCTTGGAGGAAGAGGGAAGTTCAAACTCTGAAGCAAGATCCGGATGAATCCACATAATCTCGCCATTGTCAAGAGACAAGGGGACAAGACCTTCACTTTGTGGAGGAGGGAGATTCTCAATCTCAAGAGTAGCCTTGGGGATAGGAATGACACCATGTTGCACCATCTGCGGAGGGAAGTCACCGAACTGAACTGATACCATATTTGCGGTAACAATCTTCTTGTCTTGTTGCAGAGTGACGACACCAGCATTGACCAGCTCCTGAATTTTGCCTTTGAGCACATAACATGCTCGAGTGGGATGTTCGATGAACCTGTAATAGACACAGTACTTGGGATGATCAGTCTTACCAACTTCATCGAGCTTCTTAGGATCTGGAAGTTAGATTTTATTGCTTTTGATTAAGCAATCAAAGATACTAGCAGTGTCATTCTCGTCAAAGGAATATTCTACTTTAGGACGAGGTTCTCTCGGTAGAGGTGCTGAAGGAGTAGAGGTGGACGTAGGAGGTACTACGTTAACCGCCAGAGATTCTTTGTTCTTGTTCAAATTAATGTTCAAAGTTTCTTTTGGTTTGCGGTTGTTCTGGCGATTGCCACCGCCTGATGTTTGATGTTCATCCCGGTCGGGGTTAGACATTTGTACCCCTAGCTGCTCGAATTTATCAGCGCTAACTTCAGCTTCTTTAGCGTTGACAATGAAGGATGGCCAATCTTGGAACTGAGTAGATCCCGTCCACATGCTGATGATAGGCAAAAGATTTGCCTTGCAGGTGTCTATGGTGACAGCAGCCGGAGTTCCTGGAGGCATTTTTAAAGCTTCTCGGCAGAATCTTTTAATGAAACTCTTAGCAGTTTCATTGTGTCTTTGTTTAATTTTATTGAGGGCTGACATAGTCATGTCGTTAATCCTCTCGTAAAATCGTTCCAAGAGGATTTGCTTTAAGCCAGAGAAGGAGGTGATACAACCATCGGGCAAGCTTCTATACCAATCGTATGCTATGCCGGCTAAACAGCCGACGAATACTCTGGTAAGAAGAGCATCATTTGGTTGAAGTTGAACAGTCATAACCTCGAAATGGTTGATGAACTGACTGGGAGATGTGCTGCCATCAAACAGTGAGATAGTTGGGATCTTGTACTTTGGAGAAAACGGGACTTCTTTCCATTCAACTGGGTAAGGTTGCTTGATCTCCAACCTTTGTAAGTTGTCCTTCTCCTTGAAAGCTTCAAACTGAGTTTGCAGGAGCTTCACAGCTTCATTGGCATCTTCCACTGATGTAGAAGGAGCAGGCTAAACCACAGTGTTAGGAGGAAGAACAGCATGATAAGCACTACCCCCAGCACCTGACTGACTGGGTGTAGGTTGGACTTGTACAGGAGGTATTTGAGTAGGTGCTACCCCCAATCCAGCATTGACAGGCACCGATGATGTTATAATTTCAGGATTTGCAGGCAGTACGGTCGGTGGCACCGTATGCTGGGCCACAATGATGGAATGCATACTTGCGACCATCTCAGCCATGGTCTTCAACTTATCCTCTAGTGCAGCTATTCTATGTTCTTGACTAGCTGAACTGGAAGCATCAGGATCTTCATTGACAACGTAAGCTGTCACTTCTCTGGGTAGAGTGGAAGACACTGTCTGTTCTGAGCTTTCGCTGTATGCATCATAGTCGGAGAAAGAATCATGTCCTGAGTGAGAAGGAAGAAGGCGTTCAGAAGGATTTTGAAGATTCCTTTGACCAATTGTGTCTCGGCTTCGGGATCTGGTATATTGGAATACTCCTTCAGAAGATTCCTAGAGTAAATCCAAATACCGTTGGCTTGGCCTGCGAGGCTTCCCGTGCTTAGAGCACTTCCTACCCCCAGTGTCTCTGGAAGTCATGTTGACAGAAGCGTACAGAACTTTGTCCTCATCTTTCGATATAGGTTCAGAGTTAGAAAAGTTCAGACGATCGAAAACAGATCGTCTAGTTGTTTGACAACAACACTTGATAACAACCTTATGATTACAATAATGATGGTCACTTGGTTGAATTGGAAGTGTTGAAGTGTTGTCCCGCCTTTGCTTGAGGTGTTCTCAGAGATCGGGAACAGCAACGGGACGAGCAAAAGTGCGAGGGATGTGTTCTTTGATAACATTCGGAACATGGTTCCGGTTCTTCAAATGTTTTGTCCCTTGAGTTTACAGGGAGGTGCTCATTTCATTGGCATAGGTGTCCGGATTCTTGATCTTGGAAGTTTGTTTCTGATGATGTTTGGTCTTCGGCATTGGCTGCTTGCGTTTCACCGAAGTTGGCCTGTTGAAATAAGTTCTTAGATCTGCAAACTCACCCCCAGGGATTTCTGTTTGAGACACCAGCAATTTTTCCTGTCTTGAACGGAAGATTTTAAGGGTTGGGAGATCCTGGAACTCTGCTACCGGAGTAGGCAGAATACCTCTTTGATCAGTACAAGTTCTTTTAACATGGAGAGAAGAATCCTTGTTTGAAAGAATTTTTGTACTGACTGATGTCGAAGCACGTTCAGTGGAATCTTATATGGTAAAGACCGAAGAAGACTGAGAAAAGACCAAAGGACCTTTTCCTTTATTTTGTAAAGAAGGGTTAGCTAAAGAGCACTTTCCTCTGTTGTCTTCCAAGTCAAGGGACAAGGAAGTTTGAGAAAAGACCAAATGGCCCTTTCCTTTGTTCTGAAGAGTAGGAGAAATAGCCAAAAGACTATCCCCAGTGGATTGCGCAGGAGCAGCAGGGTGTTGGAGAGGAGCAGCACTCTTCCCTTTGTTGTGAGAAGAAGAGAGATTAGCCAGAGGGCTGTCTCTCTTGGATTGTGCAGACTTGGTTTGCGCATGGGTGGATGGCGCACTGGCAGGTTACACAGGAGAATTCTTGACAGAGAACTTTCTGGTTCTGGCCACAGACACTGTTGTTTGTGCATCAGGAGTTCTGGCCACAGAGTGTTTAGGATGCACTCTAGTTGCTGGAGTATTGGTTTGCGCAGAAAGATTGACAGCCAACTGCGCCAGAGGCAGAGGAGCCTTGCCCCTTGATAAGGCAGCATAAGAAGTCTTCTGTGCACTGGCAGCAGCAGATTGCGCAACATTCTTGCCAGAGACAGATTGTGCAACAGTTTTAGTGGCATCAACTGTAGACTGTGCAGCAGATTGTGCAGCAGGCTTCGTGGCAGACTGCACAGCAGTCTTACTGGCAGAGTTGATGGACTGTGCCGCAGTCTTGGAGACCCACACTGGGCGTACTTTGCTAGTGGCAGAAGTGGTGACAGTGCGAGGAGTGGTCTTAGAGTTGATCATGGCTTCATAGGCTGTCTGGTTGACCTTCACAACCAGAGTCTTCTGCGTCTTCCCAATAGACGCTACGTCACATTGAGTTGTCACTTCCTCGTCGGAGGAGAAAGTCGTCCCCAGCAGAGTTGCCATTTTGTTTGCAAAAACAAAAGTATGAAACTTTATTGATACAAACTTTGTAAAGATTACAAGAATTCTGGAAAAGTATAACTGTAGGAATCCAATTTAGAAGACGATTGCTTTATCCTTTGGACGATGTGAACTTTGAAGACGGTAGCCTCTGAAGTTGAAGTTGAAGGCAAATGCCTCGAAAGTTGAAGGCAAAAGCTTCGGAAGAATGCAGCAGCACTTGGGCAAGAACTCCTGAACTCTCTGGTATTTCTGAACTTTATGTCTGATTTCTCTATCTGATCTGATCCCCTCGAATGAAGACTTAAAACTCTATTTATAGAGTTCTAGAAATAACTAATTTTTAGTTATTCTGAATGGCGCGAGTTGGATTGCACAGGAACTGGATTACGCAGCATCAGACTGCGCAGACAGTTGTCTGGTTGTGGGCTGACTGTCTTGGACACATGGCATCATTTGATTAAATTACGCATGATCGTGTGAAGACGGTTGCCACGTAGTGTAGAATTCATGGCATGAATGCCACGTGTACTTTTGTCAATTATCATGATGAAATGCGCCACCTGAATTGTGCTGACTTCGGATTGTGCTGTCATAGAGTGCGCAGACACTGGATTATGCAGGCACTGGATTGCGCTGAATATACAGCTATCCTCGAGCGCTGTGCAGCACAATAAACGAACAGTCTCCTCGTTCTTTGTGCTGTCAGCTGTCAGAAAGATTTGATTTTGTCAGATAATGATGACATTGCCACGTCAACCTATGCAGTTGAAGGTGTGCGCAGTCCGGTGTGCGCAATCGGAATGATACACAATCTGTTGTCTGCGCAGTTTATTTGAAAGTTATATTTCTTGATTTTCTGACTTTGTTAATAGGTGCAACTTGATTTTTTAGGACCTACAGCTGTAGTCTTAGGATTCTTTTTTTTTGTAGAAATTCTCCTTTGTAAAGCCCTTTTTTAGACATATAATAGACTTTTATATGAAATAAAAATCTTCTTTTGATGTCTATAGTTTTGCTATCTTTGTTGTACCAAGTACTTCGTTAGAGCTCCCTGGTGCATGTAGTGTTAAGCGCATAGGAATTCTGGCCTGTAGGTGTGCCTAAAATTCCATGCTTCTACAAGACCCCCTTCAAAGTTTTCAAAACTTTTTATAAAGTTTTAGAATACTTTGAATAAGAAGCTTGGTAGTGACTTCAATGGGGCGCATGATTGCTCCGCGCATGAGGCGCATACTCCTCTTCAGTTTTAAATGCAAATGATAACGCTTCAAAAAAACAAAAAGATTTAATGATGATCTTTTTGGATTATTTACAGTTATCACTTTGTAGAACCCCAGGCGGCGGCTGATGTCACCCTTCATCGGTTCACGCGTATGGCCAAGCCTATAAATAGGCGTCTGATGGAGAGAGAGAGAGAGAGTTCTTCCTCTCTTTGCTTTCTTCTACTTTATAGTTCTTCTTCCAAAACCCTAACTTCTTTTTACGAAATGGCTCCCAAGACTCCTCGCGGTGGTGCTGGCCGAGGACAAGGTCGGGGTAAGGAGCCGATGGAGTTTGATGAGGAGGACGCTCCTGTCGTCACTGTGACTCCCGCCGACGTTCGACCCGCGGTGACGGGTGGGTGCCTTCTGATTTTGTAGTTGCCAACTCTTTTTTAGACGAGTTTGGGGTGTATGGATGAGTTGCATCCTATTGCTGTGCCCTAACTCCTTGTTGTCGACGTGCATGGACTTCTGTCCTGATGATGCGCTTAGGCTCTTCCGCTGACGTGCATGGGTTTAGGCCCTGATTATGCACCGAGGCTTCGCTATTGACGCGCATGGGCTTAGGCCCTGATTATGTGCCGAAGCTTTACTGCTGACGCGCATGGGCTTAGGCCCTGATTATGCGCCGAAGCTTCACTGCTGACGCGCATGGGCTTAGGCCCCGATTATGTGCCAAAGCTTCACTGCTGATGCGCCCTAAAATGTTTTGTCTTTGAAGCCTCTAAATTTTTCCTTACTGCCTGACTTTTATTTTTGCTGTGTTAGTGTCGATGACTATCCCCTTGCTGAACGAAGTCCTTCTGGATGCTTCCATTTGCCAAATGGGGGGCGACTTCAACGAAAAAGTTATTAACCCAGCGAAGGCTGCTATCATGCTGTATCAGTCTTCCAAAAGGATGTTACAAATCCGAGATCAGTCGCCTATTTTTCTCTAAAGTATGATGGAGAGCGGCAAACTAAAATCTGCTGAGTCCGAGAATATAATTTTCAAAAAACTGACCTTTCTGTTTGGTGATCGCTTGATCTCCACTGAGGCGAAGATACTGAAGATCAAAGAAAACTTGTTCTTCACAGCGAAGGTCGTAGCCCTGTACATGCGGCAGTCTGAGCGTCAATTGCCATTGATGGCTTTCTACCGTTTGGCCTCTAAGAGGAGGATGCCATGGGAACTTACTCCTTCTCAAGGAGGGGTAGTGGGGGTACCCTTTGTATTGATGTTACTTCAAATCAAAGAGATACCTTGGCCTTCTCGCGAGCCGGGACCTCGTACTACTGCCGAACTTTGTGCCCTGGGAGCATTTATAGTGATGTTCCTCCCGACACCTTCGCCTTCGGTGCTTCGACCTTTGCAAGCCGGATGCTAACATCGAAGGTTATGTATCCGAAGGGAGGTTTTCGGGTCGAAGGTTGGTGTCACCACATGTCAAAGTGGGAAGAATTGACCCTTTGGGTCTTGACGAAGTTCAAAACTGAGCTGAAAGCGACTGGGTTGACTGCTGCTCTTCGCGCCACCCAAGCAGGTGTCGACCTTAATCGACATATGTTTTTTGCCTTCCTGGAGATGTTCAACACCCAGACTGGCACCTTTTTTACTCCGGTAGGGGAGTTGGGATGGGCCCTCCATGAGATGTACGAGGTGTCCAAGCTTCCTCGGGGCTCGGAGCCATATGAGGAATATTTCCCGACAAATGAAGAGATTCAGGTTTTGGAAGACAAGGACCCGAAAATGGTAGTTGTTTTCAAGGAGGTGGCAAACCACCATTATATGATGCAACGAAGGGAGAGGGGCGGGTCACAGCCCCATGTGACTGCTTGGAGAGATTATGTCTTCAAGCAGGACCTGACGGACCCCTCAAAGATTCGGTTTGTGACTCTATCGGGACTGAGTCACACGGAGGTGACCTCCAAAATGAGCCGACTAGGCAAGAAGGCTCCTCGTTCAAACGAGAGTTGTGCCGACGTATACAGTTGTTTCTAGCATTGCGTGCACCGAATGTCTTCCAAGGCAGTGTTGACTGCATACTTGATGATATGGCTCCGGGACTATGTGTTCTTGGGCGGATCTGGATCCGTAGAAAGAGTGAGCAGGAACCTTATTTTGCCAGCGGTAAAACTGGTTTTTGGTCATCCTCTGGCACTCCTTCCCACAATGGTATTTAACATGTTACGAGATTTAAGAGATTTTGCCGTTGATGTGGTCCACAAGAGGGGCAAGAAAGACAACTTTCCCCGAGCTGAGCTACCATTCCATTATTTGATGGGATGGTTGATTCTGCATCATCCGAATGTGATGAGCCCAGGTCCTGAAGAGGATCATGTTGAAGGTGATGCCTTTATACGTCGCTTCTATAAGAGGAAGTGGCTGCACACCGGTTTCCCTGTCTATAGGAAAGTTTTATCCTACCTTCAAGGTGGGAGATCACCAAGGTCAGTCCCGTCTTCACAGATTTTGAGGCTGACCAAGAACTGGAAGATTCCGGTGAAGATGCGATCGCCCTGCCGACATGGGGGTTTCGCTGGTTGCAGAGTATTCGACCGTCCCATTTGGTCTACCGCAACAAAAATAAGTGCTATCTGGAGCCGTATTTACCGAGCCGGTTTGCACGCCAGTTTGGTTACACCCAGCGGATGTTAAGGAACCCCAGTAATAGTCTAGGGTTCATCGGGAGTTTACTGGACGGGGCCCGAGGTTGGCAATATTACAACGTCAGATGTACTAGAGTTTGTTTTATTACTCCAGTTCACAACCTTCGGCCACAAATCTTGTATTTGGCTGTGAAGCTGTATTGTGTCATGAACACCGCGTCCCCAGATTATGACAGAGAGACCAGTTTCATTGTTGGCACTCAGCTAGAGGCAATGAAAAATATGTTGGCGGTGGCCCGGTCATATTATCCACCGGAGGTCGCAGGTTATCGGGCTGCTGCTGCAGCATCAACGGGGGGGGTACTCAGGAAGAGCCCCCAGCTGGAAAGAGGCGTGCTGACGCGGAGGCCGGTTCGCCCACGCCAAAGAGATCGAGGAAAGCGATGACCCCAAAGGTGGGAGCTTCGGGAGTGCCACCTGTGATACCAACGGAATCAGCTCCTGCTGAGGTAAAGACGTCCCACATAATCTGTTTTGTTCTTTGATTTCTGCGACTTATGTCCTCCTTTCTCTTTTAGAAGGTGCCGAAGAAGAAATCTCGGGTTTTGAAACTGAGTATTAGTATGCCGAAGGAGGTGGCGAGCTCTTCCAACGAGCGCATCCCTCCAATTATAGCATCTCCCAGGAAAGGGAGTGCTGATGACGTCACTTTTGTGGGGATTTCGATATCCCCAGATTATGTTGGAAGAGAGGCTGAAGATGTATTAGCACCTCAGGTTGCTGAGGTCTCTCGGTCGGTCCCTCAAGAAGGTGGCGTGGAGCCTCGACCGGGAGTAGAACCATCCGTTGAGGAGGTGCCTGGAAGCATCGAGGCCTCAAACGAGGAGGAAGTATGGAGCTCGTCTTCTTCTGACGATGGCTCGCAAAAAGATATTGATCAAGCTGTCAGAGAGATTGCGTCTAGCGGAGACGTCTCTGACAAGAATTTGTCGGCTGGACTTCCCCCCGATTGCGGTACCGAGGTGCTGGTCGCACACGAGACCTCGTGGCCAAGCCCTACCCCTACCTCGGAAGTGGAGGTTGATGGGGTAAGGTCGACGTCACTACCGAGCCCTACACCCGTCCCTGTAGGGGGAGCTGATACAGGTGATCCGACTCTAGCTCCGCAAAAAGTTGAATTGTCAGGAGCGAACCTTGTAGCTTCGAATGAAAGAGATAGCCGTCTTGCCCCGGCCGGGGATAATATCGTCAACCTGGATGTTGGGGGGCCATCCGTCATTGGCTTTGATAAGGGCAAGGTCCCTGTGGTGGAGGACACACCTCCTGCTCTTTCTACTTGGGGGACAATATCGATGCCCCATCTGGCTCCTCCCGTCCACTTGGCACCTCGGGCTAGTGACAAAGTGCAGGTCCCTGACGAGAGAGGGTCCACTAAGGTTGAGGTTGCGGCCTCGCAGATTGAGGTCGGTGGGTCTTCTGCAGGTCTGCTGTCCAAAGTAGCTCCTCCAACTCCTGCTATGACGCCTCAGGTGTTGGCAGACGCGGACGAGTATGTACAGTTTATTGTTGAAGCAGTGTACAAGATGTTACAGAAAGGCGTATCAACTATGCTGAATGCGAACGGGAGTTTCGTTATGGCAAAAGCCATGGCGCTCCCTTCCATTGGTTTGATACGTTCGTATCAAGGCCACGATCATATGGCCGAGATTCTGGAGGCATCAGTGGCCGAGCTCGACCAGCTTCTTTCCGAGCTTCAGAGTATCCGGCGAAATGACTTTTCTGCTTTGATAGAAGTAGAAAAGGAAAAATTGATAGCTGATGTCGAGTCATCGTATCAGGCCACAGTGGCTGTTTGGGACCGTGAGATGGCCGAAGCTGAGGCTGCAGTGGAGAGGCTATCTCAATCCACGTAGGAAAATGTGGAGTTGCGGGCCTCGTTGGAAGCTAGCATAGCGAAGGTCACTGCCAAGATTCGCCATCTTAAAGACCAGCGAGCCCAACTCTTGTTAGATGCTGAGCGAGTCCAAGCTGAACATGTAGCATCTAAGGAGGAGGAAGCAGCTTTTACTCGCCAGGTTCTTTCCCTGACCCACCAGCGACAACAGCTAGACGAGAAGTATGAGACTGATACTGCCCCCGAAGCTGTAGAAGTGATGTGTCAAGAAGCCGAACGCCGGGTCTTGGCGACTGCGGAAACTCGGGCGGAAGACTTGAAGCATCGGATTGAAGAGCTTTCTGCCAATTCCAGTGATGCTTAGGGATTGTAGTCTCTCTCTTTTTGGTTATTTTTATAGTTTGCAACTTCTGCTGGGGATGTAATCCTTTACTTTTAAATAAAAGATAAAGAATTTTGTTGCGTGTTCATTTTTGCTGTCATGAACTGATGATTTATATGGACCTATTATCTTTTACGCACCTTGGTTTTTAGGTACAGATAATAAGTTTGAGAGAACCGATATGTTTGCTCAGAGGTAATATGGACGTGGCAAATATGGGGTTCGGATGATGAAGTCTTCCTACTCAGAGGTGTTATAGACGTGGTAGGAGTGACTCTGGGAGGATACACAGAACTACTCAGAGGTAATATGGACATGGAAGTTCTGCGATTGATGTACGACAACGCAGGGGTTGTTCTTACGGGATGTTTACTCAGAGGTAATGTGGACGTGGTAAACATGATGAACAGCGCAATCCTACGTGGTGTAAGATTACGCTTTGCAGTGCGTAGAGGAGCAACTCGGAGGTAATGTGGACGTGGTTATTCTTCTACTGGAGATAAAATGTCGCAGAACAACTGGGTTCCGAAAGCATAGGATTTTGTGAAGGAAGATGTATGTGAGCTCTGATGATCAGGTCCACTGACTCCCTTGTGGAAATACATGTCTGAAAGATGTCATGAGTAGTACTTCTTTAGGAACTTGCCATTGATGGGCATCATGAACAAGTCCCCGTTCGGTCGAGTGAGGCGGTAAGCACCGTTTGAGTATACCGTCTCTATGATAAAAAGGTTCCTCCCACTTGGGCTCGAACTTTTCTGGTGTTTTGTGAGTTAACACCATCGGCCTCCTGACTGCCAGGACCAGGTCGCCTATTTTAAAAGTCATTTGCTTGACCTTTTTGTTGAAAGCCTGTGATATATGGGCTTGATAAAGTTCAATGCGCTGCTGAGCTAGGAGACGTTTTTCGTCAAGTGCCTCTAATTCTTACAGACGACGACGTTGGTTGTCTTCTTCTGTTAATTGGTTTGTGAGCGCCACACGGAGTGAGGGTATCTGAATCTCGAGAGGCAGTACCGTTTCGCTCCCGTAGACTATGGAGAACGGGGTGTTGCCCGTCGGGGTCCGTACCGTTGTACGGTAGGCCCAAAGACATTCGTCGAGCTTTTCGTCCCAGTCGCGTTTGTTAGATGACACGACCTTTTTGAGTATCTTGATGATGGTCTTGTTAAATGCCTCGGCCAATCCGTTTGCTGTCGGATTGTAGGCGATTGACACCACGTTCTGAATTCGATTCTTGTCACAGAATCTGTTGAAAACATGGCTGATGAACTGTGGACCTTTATCGTGGATAATCCTTTGAGGTACCCCGAAACGGTAGATGACATGGTGCTTGATGAAGCTGATCACCCTGGAGCTTTTCACTTTCGTCAGTGGAACTGCTTCTGCCGATTTGGAGAAGTATTCGGTGATGGCTAGGACGAAGCGGTGTCCCTTCGATGATGGAGGGGTGATCGGTCCTACAATGTTCATGCCCCAAGCTTCGAAGGGCCAGGAGGCGACCGTAGGATGTACTTGTTCCAACGGTGTATGGATAAAGTCGGCGTGAAGCTGGCAAGCATGGTACTTTTTAGCATAGTCGACAACGTCGGCTGCCATGGTTGGCCAGTAGTAACCCATACGTCGCAGTCGATCCTGCAACTTAGGGCCAGGTTGATGATCCCCGTAAGTCCCGTCATTAGCTTCCCGAAGGGCTTCGGCTGCTTTTTCGTTGGATAGACATCGAAGGAGAAGTCCATCGAAGGAACGTCGGTACAGCGTTTTAGTAGTTGTATCATAATAGAACCGAAGGGAACATCTTCTGACTGAGACGGCTTCCTTCGGGTCTTCTGGGAGAATTCCGTAGACAACGAAGTCGATGAATGGGAACCTCCAGTCTTGGACATTAACACTGGCGCTTGTCGTCATGGCATGGGCCATTTGTGAGCATAGGTTATTTTTGGGACAAACCAAGTCTCGACCAACTACCGTGACGTAGTGTTGAGTCCCGAGGGGTGCCGCTAATGAAGCTGCAAGGCCGGCTAGAGCGTCATCCTCCAGGTTTTGTAACCGAGGTACGTGTTCTATGAAGAACTTGGTGAAGGTTAAAATAATATTCAATGCAGCTTCATGGTAAGGAACCAGATCTTCATGGCGAACTTCGTACTGCCCTCGGATTTGATTAACAACGAGTTTTGAGTCGCCGTAAGCTTCCAGATGATCCACCCCCAGCTGTTGCGCCAGCTGGAGTCCCATGATGAGAGCGTTGTACTCGACAACATTATTGGAGCACGGCTTCGAAAGGGAGTAAGCACGCTGGATGACCAGCTGATCGGGGGAGACTAAGACTACCCCCGCTCCTGCGATAATTTGGCCTTTGGAGCCTGTTCTTGAAGCGCCATTAAAAAATACCTGCCAAACGGAGTTTTCTTCGGTGACATTTGATTTTTGGACCTCATCCGGGATGTCTTCCTAGAGTCTGGAGGACTCGGGGATGGGGTATGCAGCTAAAAAGTCGGCTAGAGCGTGACCCTTGACGGCTTTATGTGGGACGAATACCATGTTATACGGTGTCAACGGGATTGCCCACGTAGCTAGTCGAGAGTTCGATGATCCCGGCTTCGTCATGAGAACCCTGAGTGGATTGTATCGGGAGATGACATGAATTGTCTGGCCCGAAACATAATGGCGAGTCTTCTGGATGGCGAACACCAAAGCCAAACACTCCTTTTCAATGGGGTTGTACTGGTGTTCGGCCCCGATCTTCGTTCTACTAAGGTAGTAGATAGCTTGCTCGTAGCCCGCATCGTTGTTCTGAGCCAACAAAGCGTCGAGGGAATGATCCATGGCACGGACGTAGAGGAGAAATGGTTTGCCTGAGAAGGGTGCCACCAGGACTGGCGGGCTCGTCAGGTAAGCTTTGATATCATCGAAAGCTTTCTGGCATTCTTCTGTCCAGACGTAGGAGACTCCCTTCTTCATGAGCTGGGTGAAGTGTTGACATTTTTCGGAAAGGTTTGCTATAAACCTTCGGATGTATGTCAGACGCCCCTGCAGGCCTCGAAGTTCTTGGAGGTTCTTCAGAGGGTCCATGTCAAGGATGGCTTTGGTTTTCTCGGGATCGACATGAATGTGTTACACTGTGATAATGAAGCCCAAGAACTTTCCGCTAGAAACCCCGAGAAAGGATTTAGCGGGGTTCATCTTGAGTTGATGCGCTCGCATGAGATCGAAGACTGTCTTTAGGTCTTGTAGGTGATCACCTTTGAGACGGGTCTCGAATGCGATGTCATCAACATAGCATTCAACTGTCTTGCAAAGATGTTGACGGAAAATGGTACTCATAGCTCGTTGGTATGTAGCACCAGCGTTCTTCAAGCCGAAGGGCACCACTGTGTAGCAGAAAACCCCCTTCTGAGTCCTGAATGACGTGTGTTTTACGTCATCGGGAAACATTTTGATCTAATTGTAGCCCGAGTACCCATCCATGAAAGACATACATTCGAAGACACATGTACTGTCGATCATCACGTCAGTGATTGGAAGCGGGAATTCGTCCTTCGGGCAAGCAGTATTGAGATCCCTGAAGTGGATGCAGACTCGTATCTTCCTATTTTTCTTGGTGACAGGGACGACATTAGCCACCCAATCCGGATGTTGCTCTTCACGGATGAACCAACTGCTCAGGAGTTTGTCTACCTCCTGATCGATAGCGTTCATGATGTCGGTACAAAAATGTCGCTGTTGTTGCTTTATGGGCTTAGCATCAGGCAAGATGTTAAGTCTGTGCATTGCAATCTGGGATCAAGTCCCGGTATATCTTCGTTGCTCCAGGCGAAGACGTCGATATATTCTTTGGCCAATTGGACCAAAGACTCTCGGTCCTCTCCCTTTAGACTTTTGCTGATGAAGATGGGCTTGGAAGGAGATCCATCCCCAAGGTCAACTTGTTCGACCTCGTCTTCGGTAGGAGGTTCACGTAATTCAAAATGAGACTCCCACTGTGCTCCTAGGCGTTGAGTCCAGGGTTCTTCCTTAAAGAATTTCGGCGTTTGGTCATCGCTTTCATCCTCTTGAGTTTATACAGATGCTATGTTGAATGATAGCACCTTCCTGAAGACTGAGCCGATACTAGTATCGGAATCCCAAGTTGATGCTTCGGATGAACGAGAGTGTTCCACTTCTTCTGCTTTCGAACACTCTGGAGTTGCCGACGGCGTGACATAGCCCACCCCCCGTCAAGTACGATGATAGTAGTCCTGCGGCTTTCCTTTAGGTGTTGGAAGCCGAAGGGAAAGACGCCGGCCTTTGTCGTAGTTCATGCCTTTGCTACTTTTCAGGTCGTAATCCATCTTTTGAATGAGGTACTTCGCCTTGTCCGTGTACCGATAGACTTGTATTCTACCGGTATCTGGTTCTGGCTCGAGTGGCGGGAGGTCTTGATAACGCTCGACTTTGCCAAAGATGATGGGTTCTTCATCCCGATTTCACGGTGGGACTATAAAACAGACTCCTTGGGACGGGACTACTCGATTTACATGATTGACGGTCGTTATTTGTGTTTGTAACGACCATAGAGCATTATCTAGTGTATATATGGCATTCCAATGTGGAAGACTAGAATAATTGAAAGACACTCTATTATTGCTAAACACGAGATTTTGTCCCGTGGGATTACATTATCAAGAGAAGGTGCATCTATATCAGCAGATATGTACTCCCCAAACTCTTCATCTGTGAGCACTGGGGCTGGTTCGGGAGAGTCCATCGCAGATCTGACCTTGGGATCCGAGAGGGCTGTGTGGGCCTTCTCTTGCAGCTTGGATGATTGCGGAGGCTTGCCTTTAAGACGCACCTTTAGGGGTGCCTCGACTATGCCTTCGATGACAGGTGCCTTCCCCTGTAGTTTTGCCACAAGGGGAGCCGACGTCTTAGGAGGTTTTTCCTTGAGCCGTATCTTTAAGGGAGCTTCAGTAGGTGCTCTACCTAGAGAAGTCGGTACTTTTCCAGGTAGCTTGATGGTCATGTGAGGCAGCATCTGAGGCGGTTACCCTTGGAGTCGAATCTTCAAAGGAGCGTCGGGAATCATCTCTGGCTCCATGTCCGGCTCTGCCACTGTTTCTGCTTCGTCGTCAGCATCATTGGCTTCCCCTTCATCGAGTAACTTATATAAGCTAGCGTCGGTGAAGTAGGCTTCGACCCCCTTGAAAGGGTCAATATCCGCGAACTCTGTCCAGATGATGTCGTTGGTGGACACGTACTCCATACATTGGTGGAGTGTAGATGGCACCACCATGTATTCGTGCAACCACGGGCGACCCAGCAGGAGGTTGTAGTTAACGTAGGCATCCACGACATAGCAAGTCACCTCGGTTCGGAGGTTACCGATATGACACTTCAGCCGTATTTTGTCCAGCAGTTCACTTTTGCTAGCATTGAAACTGCTGATTGTAGTGTTGGAAGATGCCAGACGGTACATCGGGATCCCCAGTGTTGACAGCAGAGTCCTAGGGATGATGCTGAGGGAAGACCGTGGATCAATCTGAATTCACTTCACCTTGATAAAACCCACATACCCTGTGTAATACAGTAGCCTGTTGTGCCGGTTGTTCTTGAGCAGTATGTCTTATTGGGTGAAGGTTATGTTGGGGATGACCTCATCCGCACAATAGCAGTGCGCACATGTGGTCGGAAGATTCTAAGGCTGCTTGACCTGACTGATGAAGGACTCAGCATCCTTCAAGGCCTCACAGAGAGCTTCACAGGTGTCTTTGGAAAGACGGAGAAGCTCGAACAGTGACAAATGGACAGGAGTACCGACAAGTTATGCCAGTATATCAAAGTTGTGGGGCTTGGCTAGCCCCGAAGCATTCTCCTTTCGTAAAGGCTTGTCGAAACGGGCCTCTACATGCTTCTGTTTATTGGCTGCTGGAGGTTTGGATGGACCTCCTTCTTCGGCAGCAAGGGCAGTACAGGAAGGCACCACCTGAACGGCAGCTTCGTCGATTGGGCGTTTAGCTGTGAACGGGTTTGTACAGGAAGAGCTTCTTCTGCGGAGGAAGAGACCATGCGACAAGACTTAATCTTCTTGCCTTTAGATTTGGAGGTAGAGCGTACCCCCGGTTGAGTAACCTCGGAGACGAGATCGGGGTGAACCCATAAGATCTCTCCCCGAGATGTGATGAGTGGGATGAGTCCACTCACGTTGTCACGAGTAGGTGGTAGGTTGACCACCTCCATTGTCGCCTTTGGGATGGGGACGACGCAATCTTGTGTTGTGGTTGGCGGCAAGGTGCCGAATTGGAGCGACACCAGGTTAGTCGAGACTGTCACGACCCGCACCCTAGAGTAAGGGTACGAGACGTGGGTACGTCCAGCCTACGCCGCAGTGTCGGCGGTAGAACATTGTCCGAGGTCAAACATCTAACAATATAAAGGTACCTGTACAGTATATACTCTTCGAATGGAGGTGACATAGCAGATATAGTCTCAATCACAACTAAGGTAGAGCGAGATAAAAGATAGGTAAAACATGAAATCCAAAAGAGATACAGCAGATAGAAGTCTAAGTGTCTAAGATACACAAACCCAGAAAACATCTCAAAGCTCAATACAGTAATCCATAGAATAAAAACAACTGAAATAACTAACTATACAACCTCTACTGTGTCTCCTCTAGGCTAGCAGGCAACCTCCAGGCTATCTGTAAAATTTATCAACAGGTCCAGTCAGGACAGGAACGAGCACATCTCATCAAGAAAACCCAAGTAAATGGCAGAGAACTATAAAGCAGTTATAGACAGTTGTATTGATGAAAATGGCAGTTTATATTCAGGTGATGGTAAGAAAGACAGATAAAGTGCAAAGAAAGTAAATAACTAAACAAGAGAAGAATCATAGCAATGAAGACTGTAAAAATAGAACTAGCTGAACCAGGTTAACATGATATAAGTCCAGACAGTAAATGTAAACAAGTGTAAGACCAACGTAAATCCAGACAACATGAATCTGATACCAGGTGATTCCAGTACAAGATGAGTCCGGTATGAGATGATTCCAGTCAGTGATTAAAGATTCCAGGGTGAGTCCAGCCTATACTCTAGCAGTGTATTTTAAAATACCGAGTTTGACATGTAAACGGCTGTAGGTAATACGGCACATCACACACCTGGCCGGGTGTGAGATGGCTATCATTCCAGTAGATTCCAGTTGGGAGATTCCAGATTGGGGTATGTCTACATGTCTTACTCTAGTATTTCTCCTCCCAGCAAGTGAATCCAGAATTCCGACACAATGATTCAAGATGAGTCCAGCCAAAATATAATGATACCAGTAAATGATTCCAGTAAATGATTCCAGTCGGTGGTTCCAGTAATAGAAGCCAGGAATGATGATACCAGTAATAGAGGCCAGAAAATAAATGTGTGTCGTATACATGAATCCAGAATATCCATACGTGTTGTTACAGAGAATCACATACAATTAACTAGAACTAAAGTACAGTAATTGACAAATAAATGAGAGAACTATCAGAGAATGTACTCGCCCGATGTCTGAATATCCAAAGTAAATATACTGTCCGATGAGAGGTGCCTGGCTCCTAATCAGAACAGCACAAGTCACAACAAGTCCAAAATGACAATATAAAGTTCTACTATGCATTCTACATGATTCTAGGTCAATCTAGACCAAAGTCAACTCTTGGTCAACTTGGTCAACCCTGAAAGTCAAACCTAGGTCAACTATGGTCAAACTAGGTCTAACAAGTCTAAATTAGGCCAAACAAGTTATTCTAGGTCTAAACAAACTAAGTATATACAAATCAAGTATCCAAGATAGCTACTAACTCATAGCCTAAGTCACTTGCTAAACCAAGCACAAAACTAAACCATAAGCTAACAAGGCACACAAACTTAGTCATATAATGTATATATATTATTCACATTCACATATTTATATACATAGATATATATAGGAAAGTTATATATATAGGCACATATATATATATATATATATATATATATATATATATATATATATATATATATATATATATATATATATATATATATATATATATATATATATATATATATGGCTTAATTGCACTTTGCTACCCTCAACTATTCCGCCTTTTCAACTTGATACCATAAACTTTTTTTCGTAACAAATTGGTACCTCAACTATTATTTTTTTTCAACTTGATACCTAATTTTTCAAAAATTCCGAAAATGCCCTTCCCTCTTCCTTCCCTCCACCCCCTTCCCCACTCCGGCCACCCCCCCTGCTAGCTCTGGCCGCCCCACCCCCCCCCCTGCTAGCTCCGCCGCCCCTACCCCTCCCCTGCTACCTTCGGCCACCCCCTGCCCCGCCTCCCGCCCCGCCCTCCCTCCCCAGCCCCCCTCCTCCCGTGCTGCCGCGGCCTAGGGGAGAGGCGGGGACGGGCGGGCGGCCGGAGTGAGCAGGAGGGGGTGGGGGGCGGGGGGGGCGGAGCTAGCAGGGGGGGCGGCCGGATGTGAGCAGGGGGGGGCGGCCGGAGCGTGCAGGGGGGGAGGGTTAGGGGTAGGGGTAGGGGCATTTTAGTCCAAAATAACATCTGGGTACCAAATGTTACAAAAAATAGTTTAGGGTACAAAGTTGAAAAATGGTAATAGTTGAGGGTAGCAAAGTGCAATAAGCCTATATATATATATATATAATATATATATATATATATATATATATATATATATATATATATATATATATCTATATATATATATATATATAATATAATATATAAAATATATATATATATATATTTATAAAATTATATATATATATAAAATATATATATATATATAAAATATATATATATATATATATATATATATATATATATATATATATATATATATATATATATATATATATAGAGAGAGAGAGAGAGAGAGAGAGAGAGAGAAAGAGAGGTAAAAGAGTAAGTGAGTATATGTGTGTTTGGCATGTGTGTGAAAGGATATGTGTTAATGTTCTAAAATTTAGTAATAGGTAAGTGTATGTGACATGGGATACATGATGTCAAAGGGTGTATGAATGCATGTGTGTAAAAGGTTATAGGTTAACTCAGTTTATAGAAATACATACTTACCTTGTATACATGTATACTTACATATCATGTATGTACATTTACATGATACATACATGTATACTTGTATTATATTATACTTACATTCATGCATATTAGATACTTGTATTTATATTAACATATTGCAAACATTCATTTCATTCATGCATCTATGCATTACCTACATGTTTTATACATATGCATACATTGTATATTCATATCATTTCATATATTAACATAGAGACATACAAACATACACACATCATATATTTTATACCTTCCATTACCTACATATCATGTTATATATTATCATTCATTCCTTTCATATATTACATTCTATATTACCTATATACATGTATTTCCTCCATTCATTCATGCTTGCATCATATACTCTACATTACCATACATGTTATCATTATATATTGTATTACAATATTTATACATTATGCATTCATATCTATCATTACATATATATCTTGTATTCATATCTAGCATTCATTATATACTTTCATGCATACATTGTATATCATTCTTTCATTCATGCATTGCTTATATGCATTATATTAATAGCATTCCTACATACTTGCATTCAACCATATATATAAATTAATGTAAAGAGAATATATATCATATATATATATCATTTTATTCATCTAACATATCATGCATTACATACTCTATATTCATTTAATATTCATACTACATAGGCTCATAGGTTACACAAAATGCATATATCGTATAGTCACTCTTCTACTTAAAACCAATACTGTACCAATTGGGTATTCAATAAATTCTAGGATTAAAGTATGTTGTAGCTCTTCGTGTTAGCTTTCCGAAACTTTAAACGGATCGCATTTTTGTGTCCGGAAGCTCCCGAAATCGCGAAAATACCGAAACACGTTCGTCTTTCGTACAGCTGACACTCAAATAATTCTACAGAAAGTTACAGAAAGAATTTGGCTTATTAAAATAAATATTTGGAAAGCTAACTTCGATATGGTTCTTTTAAAAAATGGGAGATAAATCGGAGTTCTAAGCTAAAAGTTATGACATTTCTAAGTTGCTTTGGCTACTAAAACGTGGATAAAAATTATGACAAAATTAGGTAGTTTGGGACAAAAGAAACACAAGTATATAACATAATATATCAAGAACTCACTCTCTACACTAATATATATATGAGACACTATAGAACACATCTCGAATACAAAAATATGAGATTAAACATGTAATAATTCATTCATACATAACAACAACACATAGTGTGTCCAAATTTGGGATTTTCCCACATGGACACACCCACAACACAAAGGACACTCCTATGACCTCCAAATGGACACGAAATGGACACAAATAGAGATACAACCATAGGGTCATTCCTATGGGTTGAAAATAGACCTATATGCATGAGAAAATAAAAAGGAGAAGAGATTTATACCTCCCAGTAGATCGAATCGAAGAAAAGCCTTCCCGGAGCGACACCGACATGTAGAGATTCCAAAATGACACGAACGAGCTCCAAATCCTCCCAAACTTGGATAGCTTCCTCCTTGGCTAGAATGGAGAAGGAAAGAAGAAAATTTGGTGGCAAAATGGAAGGATTTGGTGGAGAAATTGCTAGGGATTGCTCTCTAGAAATTTTGGGAAGAACAAGGGAGAGAGTGTGGATGAGAATAATAAAATAAACTTGAGCCTATCCTCTCCCAAAGTGGCTGGCCATATGGGGCTATTTGTCCTATTATGGTAAGGTTCAAAATGCCCCCACTAACCTATTCTATTAGTATTAGGAAAGGGCTAATTGGTTGGGGCTAAATTAGTCATTCTAAAGTCTCTAATCACACTAACCTTATCCATAATATTTAGTCTAACCTCTAACTAAAATATTTCAATCATGTGGGCCATGGCTAACTAATGTGTGGGTCCACTAAAGTCAACACTACCCCCGGATTCCCGTTTCAAGTCGGATTGAGCTGAAATTCGAACCCGACTCAAATAATCCCAAAACAATATCATAAATAATAAAATAAATTTCAAAAATATTTCAAAAATACAAATGACAAAAATACCCCTGTTCCTAAAAACTGGGGGTGACAAATTCCTCAAAATTAAAACCAAACAATAGTAAAATGTCAAAATCATAAGTCATAATTTTAAATAGTTTAAAAATGTTTAAAAGTCACCAAAAAATCATAATATGAAATAATAATCAATAAATTATAATTATAATTATAAAATTTCAAAATTATCCTCATCTGGAAAACTGGGTGTTACAATCCTACCCACCTTATAAAAATTCCGTCATCGAAATTAAGATGATCGCACCCCCTTCTATGTCAAACATAGTCAAGGGTCAATCACTAGTCAATTTCTCAACATCCAAGTACTTGGTCATCAACTGGTCAACTTCTTAGGGTTTTACCTATGGTAGCTATCTAGGTGTTGGCAACTAGAATTTAGCAAAAGAGAAACTCTATAATAGACTAGCTCTTAACTTTCCAATCCTATCAAGTCACCTATAACTAAATACCTACAAGCTAAGCACATGAATACCAAATACCAAATATATATATATATATATATATATATATATATATATATATATGCTCAAGAACAACAACCCATCACATATATCCTAAGTATATTATCTATATATATATATATACATGACTGATCAACCAAGGGTTAAGGCAGACTAAACTTATAAGGGTCTGAAACAATGCTTAGAACTATGCTAAGGATTAATGGTCTGAATCAAGGGGACATGGTATCTAGTGAAGGGTCTGCATACTGCCTATAAAGGTGATCAACACAAAGGAACTCAACACGAAGAAAACTTAACTAAAATGGAAAACTGAACCAAGTATAGGCTAAACAACATGTTTATAACCCTATACAACAATGGCCTATAGATACCAACTAACCTATATCCCATATGCCAATATTATCTACAATCTATCTATGCAAATAGACCTCTCGGTCTTAGGTGAAACTACAACTATACTCAAAGGCAGGCTCTGGTCATGGGTGCCTCACTGGAAAAGGTAAGGAAAAGTAGTAATAATCATCAAGGCTGTAAGGCATACTAACATCCTATGTGTAACTGGTTGGTATTATAGATAACAGGAGAATTATCTGCAATAGGTTACTATTCTAACACCAATGCTAACTATCACCTCTAGGGTACAGACACTCTACAAGTCATCATACCATTATACTATGAAGGAACTACCTATGAATAAGCTCTACAAAACTAAATATCCCTACTCCTAAGTCATTTATAACAATCAAAAGGGTATGATATTTATTTTGGAATACGTGTACGTATTTTATTTTGTATTGCTTGATTCCTGGCTTAGCTTTTCCTTCTTGACTTGGTTTATTTCTTTGGGCTGGTTCGGTTGGCTTGGTTCAGTTTGGGATTACTATTGGTTCAAGATGAACCCATGATGAACCCCCTACCTACCACCACCATTTGTATTTATTACCATTCTTCTTTCTCTCTCTTCATTTATCATCTTCTTCTTCTTCCATTAATTCCTTCACCTACCAGCGAGAGAGAGAGTGAGAGCCTTAGGCAAGTGCAACTTGCTTCATAGAGGAACTCCAATTTTACTACTTCATTCTCTTCCTTACTACATTCTAAAGCACTTTAGAACTTGGCATTTTCACTTTCCATGGCTAGATTCTTCTAGATCTAAGTTTACTTTATTTTCAAATTTCTTGGGTTTTGATCTACTTAATCCTGTTATTTTTTAGTTTTGAGGGTTCTATGTTGTAGAGAATTTCGTTCTATCCCGTTTTGACCTATGAAAGTTCAGTTTTGGGCTCCGAATGATGGAGTTGTGGAGCTTGAGGACTTGGCTCTCATGGTGTTCTTCTTCTCAGAAGTTGGAGAAGAAGAATAGTTCTCTGGCCGCAGGACAGTACTTGACCGTATGAGCATTTATACGGCAAGCTACCCTCAGCCGCATAAGACCGCTTCTCACCCCGAGCCGCATGAGGCTCGACTCTTTGAGCCGCATGAACCCGAGACCCCTCAGCCGCATGGGACCCTTGCATTCCTAGCCGCATGGGTTCTAAATTGAGCCGCATGCAACCCACTTGTGTCCAGCCACATGACTCGCTAGCCGCAAGCCCCTTCCTGCTGAGCCGCATGAACCTGACCCCGCTGCTCCCAGCCGCATGGACCCGATTCCCTTCCCAAGCCGCATGAGATCATTCCTGACCGCATGGATTTCTAGCACCCTGAGCCGCATAAAGCTCTGTTCATAGCCAGCCTCATAAGACCTCGTTCGACCCAACCGCAGGAGTGCTTCCATCCAGCCGCATGGGCCCCTTTTCTCGAACCGCATACGCATCCATTCTCTTTCCAGCCGCATATGTACAGCCCCTCTTGGTCGCATGAGTACTCCCCCCCTTCTGAGCCGCATAGGCGTTGCTCCCTGCTGCCGCATGGGACTCTGCCCATCCTGAGCCGCATTAATTTAAGCACTCGCTGGCCGCATAAGCCGCAGTCTCCCACTGCCGCATAAGGTCGAACCCAGCTAGCCGCATGGACCTTCATCTCAACCCAGCTGCATATACTCCACTCCCCCTCACCCGTATGCGCCTGACCCTGTTCAGCCGTATGGGCTGTTCTCTTCAGCCGTATGTGATCATATGCCTTAGCCGCATGGCTCTTCTATAGCCCTGAATATTGATATTTTATTAGATATTTTACATCCATTTTATATCCTTATGCCTTTTGTCATGAACTTGATAATCATGAATTTATTTTTATATATATTTGCTAATGATAATTAAATATGGCATGGCAGGACAAGCATGCCTGACATGATTATCTCGAATTGCTGTTGTACATGACATGACCTCACAAGGATGATTAACCTGGATACCGTAGATGATTGTATTTGCACAATAAACCAGTATTGTCTTGCATTATGTCTAGGATGGGATTCCTGAGTACCACGGTCAGGGATACCTACTATAATTAACTAAGGGTAATAAACTAGAATAATTCAGTAGATATGAAGAGATTCCCGGCTACAGGCAATCCCGTTATCTGTACGCATTAAGTGGACCTGTAGCCTACCGACGAGTAGGGCACATTTCCAGCACACGGTCATGTGGTGCACCCTTCATAAACGGACATTCGACCTGGATAACTTGGATGGTCTGCAGGGCTTGTGGCTGTTGGGATAATCTCATTGTATCTTGCTAGTAACTAGGCCTGTGATAACCCTAGTTAGTTAAAAGGTATCAAGCCGTACTCTTGATTGGCCGTGATTGATTGGATGTAGTTTATTCCAGCTTAGTCTTATCATGATCCTGTGCAAGATTGTGACATGATTATTGATGCTTGTCTTAACAATAACGATCAGGGGTCCAGTTCTATTCAGGCGAAGGGTTACAACCCCGGTCCTTGTTTGGTTTAAGGGTTGTAACCCGGCTCCCGGAGCAGTTCCGTGTCCTCTCTTCGTTTATTGTCTTAATTGCAACCCCATGCCATGTTCGTCATGTTTTATCTTACCTTAATACCATGATTATTTATACTAGCCTTAGCAATAAAGATCAGGGGTCCAGTTCTGTTCAGGCGAAGGGTTACAACCCCGGTCCTTGTTTGGTTTAAGGGTTGTAACCTGGCTCCCGGAGCAGTTCTGTGTCCTCTCTTCGTTTATTGTTTTCACTGAACCAATAGTATTTGAGACGGGTTTCTATTCAGGTGAAGGGCTGCAACCCCGGTCCTTGTTTGGTTTAAGGGTTGTGACCTGGCTACTTGAATAGTTTCCTCGTACTCGGTTTACTGTTGTTATCGTTATTATGATCAGTCCTTTATTTATTATCTTTAATATTCTATTGTGATATGCTGGTTTTAGTTCCTAAGTGAAGCATCCCTTGTGGCACTTGCTCTTTCTGAGGTCTGACCCAGCTGGTTTTGTATGGCCAGATATTGGAGCAGCACCAGAGGATCCACCTGTTTTCCAGCCCGATGGTGAACACCAGGCGTAACCCGGGCAACGAGTGGGTTATTTTTGGCTCTCCCACTCTATTGTAAAAAATATTCTTTTGAGACGTTTAGCCGACGAGCACCTATTTAGCTCGATTGCATTTACTTATTGTCTGCCTACGGGCTGTAACATGATTGACAGATCCTAGGGTTGATCATGTATGACTAAACTCTTGCTAGTCCTGACATTTTGTAACGACTAGCTTCATGATCAGCTGAATATGTAATGTTTGGGATGCCTTACTATTGTATATTTAATGATCATACATCTTGTAACTTTTACTTACTTGCTTGTGATTGAGACACTAGGCTTGTTCATTACCATAGGAGACTGTTGGCTTGTAGTAAACCCTCATGTATCTAGACAGCCGTGACCGTATAGCGAGATGGATCCCATTTCATATACGTAGCTGGCTATGTCTGCCCCCGCTCTCCAGTATCCTGGTTCTGGGGCGTGACAACGCCATTGTCATGTCTTTTCCTCCGTCGTAGAAACGATCGAGGAAGAGACGTGTCAAGTCATCGAAGGAAGATATGGAGTTGTCAGGGAGACTACAGTACCAGTCGTAAGCAACTCCTTTCAGTGCTCCGACGAACAGGCTGGTGAGTAGCGCATCTTCTTTCGGGAGATGTCCCGTTTGAGACTGGAAGTACGTCAGATAACGGCGTGGAGAGTCCTTCCTGTCGTATGGCGTCAATGTTTGTGGTTTATACTTGGGAGGATAAACCACTTTGTTCCATTCGAGGGGGTATGGTTGCGGGATCCCCATCTTCTGGCGCTCCTCCTGTCTGTTCTTGGACTCAAAGCGCTCACGCAAGTCCCTAATCATCTCCACCACGTCTTCTGTAGAGCTGGGAGTCAGAGATGGCGGTACAGTCTGGAGCTGTACATTTGAAGGTTTCGACACACGCGGTGCTTCGCGGCAATCGGTATTCAAGGATGCCCGTTGGAGGGGCACACTTGATTCTTCGTTGACTCATGGGTCAGGATTAGTGGAAGGTGCTCTTGCTAAAGCTGACCGTATCTCGAACACTGCTTGAGTCAGTTTCTGCATGGAGGCAGAAAGGGTTTTGAGTTCTCCCTCCAAGGTATCCATGCGCTGGACGAGATCGGCTGGCGGCGCATCTGACTCCGTATCACCTCCTCCCATCATGTACACCGTCATGACGTGACTGGAAGTGGATGGATCGGTTGAGGCTTCGCTCTCAAACTCACTCTCTTGAAGAGGAAATTCCCCCAGAGTTTCGTCTTGGCTACCCCCAGCTATGTTCTGGAGGACATCTTCGTCTTCGGAAGGAGCATCAGCAAGGGGCTGACTACCCCCAGCTTTGTTCTGGAGGACGTCTTCATCTTCGGGAAGAAGATCCACAGGGGCTTGACTACCCCCAGCTATGTCCGGGAGGCTGACTTCGTCTCCAGGATGAAGATCCACAGGGGCTTGACTACCCCCAGCTTCTTCTGAGATCTTCTTTCTCTCCCGGGTGCCCTCAAACACTCATGAGGATGGGACAGTCGTCTTGGTCTTCCTCGGCTGGCTCTTGGATGAGGATAGGGTTGAGGAGTTGCCAGTCGCCTTTCGAATTGATCGGGAGTTAGAAACTACGTTGTAAGAAGCAACCTGTATTTCTGGCTCCTCTTCAGTTGACACCTTCTTTTCGAGGCGATGTTGGAGGGGTGTTGATGATTGCAGCCGCTGGAACACAGACTGCCTTGGTGGACTGCTGTCTTGCAATAACAGTTGATGGTGACTATGGCACAGGTGTGCCCTGTGAGGGGCGCATTGTGCTTGTCAGTCGACTCTCCTGATCGACGTTTGTGAGTGATCACGTTACGCAGATCGTTAGAGGAGAGTACCAGCTTCGCACCCCCATCAGGCGCATGGCAAGGCCAAGTGCCGGGGTGGTCAAGTGAATGCCGCACCCCCTGATCCGACGCAAAAGATGCGCCCAGATCAATAGTGGGGGAGCAACATTTAGAGTGACGAAAACCAGCCTCAGACGCACAACCAATGTAGGCACGGGGGTTCAAGACCACTGAGTTTGCCTTGTACGACTTGGTTGCGAACGCAGCATATGCGCCCAAGTGTGATAAGGACTTTAAAGGTCGGCTCGTTTCAAGCGCATAAGCACCCGAGTCAACCTTGTACAGTTTACCATTGGCAGCGCGCATGATTGTGAGCGCATGCCTCTGGCTCGCTGCTGGCATAGCACGTTCGAGGCGCATGGCCCGTGCTGCCTTGGACTTCTTCGTACCAGCCGGCTGGGGTGTATAGTACTCAGAGTCCAAATTCTTTTTGCCACGACAGCGAGTGAGTCTGTCAAAGACAGATGCCTTCTGTGGCGCATCAGAGGTAATGCGCAGGGCGTTAGCTGTGCCCCTGCTCTATAACGCCCCAGTCCCAAAATACTTAGGACTAGGTACGTATCCATGCCAGCTGCATACATACGAAATATACTCCAATATATGAAAACCTCGTATGAATACATAAGTTGTAAAATGCAGTAAACCAAGAGTAATCTAATCTCATCCACAAATAAAGAATAAAGATATCATATAACCAACTGTAATAAGTCTTTGTACAATACGTTGGGCAGAGACAAATCCACTACCCACAAGTAAGGAAAAATATACATAAAATTGAAATAAATTGGCGGGAGTAGAAAAGGAAGACCCAAGACACGTCATCTCCGAATGAATAGAGAAGATTGCGACCTCGGCTAGAACACCTGCAATATCACAGAAGCACACACACCTGGAGAGATAACCAGGCCCTCAGAGGGACGTAACAAGATACATAAAGAACATGCCACATAACTAAATACATATACCATGTCATAAATCACAAGTAAAGTAATATTTCCACTCGTAACAAGATCCAATACCTCATCATCGAAACACTGGACTACCCCTACAACCAAACAAGGACAAGGGGTAGTACACTATACCCGATGCGATATTGTCCCAAGCTACAAATGGAACGAGGTGATATGACATTGACGAGGGTTACCTGACCATTCTAATGTGTTTATGCAATAAGAACAAACATTCAACGCATGGGCACTCTGGCTCAGTAGCAGTAATCTCAGGTATGGTCCCATCAAGATACCAGGGACCTCAAAGCATATTCATCAAATGTCAGAGGCCAGCAGTAAATCAGGTATCAGGATCCAGGAATGTATCTCCCGCGGAGATAACTGGAAATAGGGAAGTGCATACTTGGCCCATACGTTAAGGAACTATTTTTCCCACCCAATGCCTAATAGAGTCACATCCATGACTCATATACTTCTACTAACTGCTAAGTCTCCTAACATGCCTCTATTAGCAGTTAGCGCTAACGCATGCGCATGGGGGATCAGCCCACACGCAAGAACCTCTACATGCTACTCATCTCACACATCCTCGTGGTACAACTGTGTCAAGGTATATGCAATACACTACAAACAGTAGTCTTTTAACTCTAAGTCCACATGCAATCAAAGGATAATAACAACGTATATCTAATATCACTGAGCAGACAGTAAATCAAGAGCGGGAAGAACTGGAAATAAATGAACAGTAATATGTAATAAAATGCAAACTGAATATAAACAGTATAATGGCAAGGTATCTTGCCTATTGTTACGCCTGGTGTGCGATAATCTGACAAGTCCAGCATGGTCCAATAGCCATAGTCATGGTGCAGAGGTCCAAAGTCGCGAGGAAATAGGAAAGATGATCAGTCGCAATTAAGATAATTGAGGAAATTTGTGTGAAGAAATACATATATTATTTTGTAAAAATATTTATAATACTTTGAAAAATATATTTTATTAGTCCAAAATATTTTAGATAAATACATACTTGAAAAATGAGTTTTTAATTTGGAAACTACCACTTTATTAGTTAAAAAATAATTTTTAGAAAAATACTTGAAAAATGAAAATTGTTTTAGGCAAAACTCTAAGTTGTCAATATAGCATTTACTAGGTAACTAAATTTTTGTTAGTCAAAATCTTTTTAATAAACAGTTTAGGGTTAAACCCAAATTTTGACAAATTGTATTTTGGATCATATTATTTATCAAATTATTTAATAACCAGAATAATACAATAATAATCCTAATAACAAAAGTATTAAAATAATCCTAAGAGTATAATAACAGGAATAATATTATAATAATAATACTAACAATAATATTAATAATAATAACATTAACATATGATAATAATAATAATGATAATAATAAATAATGACAAAAATAATAATATAAGATAATAATAATTATTATTATTATTTAATAACCAGATCGTATACAGTACTCTCCCCCCAATTGTTCACAGTGGAAGAGGGAGAGAGAAAAAGAATTGGGAGAGGGGAAGCAGAGGGGAGAAGTGTGCTCACCGGCGTTCGCGAGGCGGCGGCGGTGGCGCGGTGCCGCGGCGCTGGTGGAGGCTGGCGTCGGGAACTGGCGGAGCTACTCCGGAGGATCGGTCGCGACTGAGCGAGGACGGTGGCGATTGGGTTTCCGGCCGGAGCTACCGGGCACGGTCAGGGCACCGGCCGAGAGAGGCAGCGGCGGAGCTTAGGCACTGTGATCGGCAAGGCGACGGAGGATGATGGGGGCGATGCAGCTCTGGACGTCGTGGCGGACCCCTGTCGGTGGGGACAGCACAGCTCGGTGGCGCTCGAGTGCGGCCACTCGCCGGGACGCGATGGAGATACGTGTACGGCTCGGCACGGGGGTTTCCATGCGGCTCCGACGAAGACAAGCGGCACGGTTGCAGAGGAGAGAGGGGGCACGGTGGATCACGGTGCCGTCGTGACGACCGGGAAGGCCAGGGTGGCGAGGAGGACTGGTGGCGGTGATTCGCGGCGGGAGGCCACTAGACGACGACAGAGGTCTGCTCCCGTCAATGGCGGCGGAGATCGGGCCAACCGCGGGGACAAACGGCCGGCGCGGCGGAGGCGAGCGAATATTCATTCTTTTCCCTTATTCCTTTCATCTGGTGGTGGTGATTGTGGTGTTGGGGGGTTCTCCGGGTGGCCGCGGTGGTGCTCATGGTGGTGAAGATGGTGGTCGGAGGTGGAGATAGGTCTGGTGGTGGTTGTCTGGGTTGGGTTGAAGAAGTGGCGGTGGTGCCACGGTGGTGTTGGTGGCTGCCGATGATGGTCGTGGCTGATTTGGCCGATGGTGGCGGGGATGGTGATGGCAGTGGTGTTTGGTTGGTCGGATTGGCCAGGTGGTGGTGGTTGATGGTGGAGGGCTGAACGGGGATGTCGGAATGGCAGGGACGGCTGCGTGGTTGCCACGGCGGTGGTGACGTATAACATCAGGAAAGGTGGTGTGGAGGCTGATTGAGTCGTCGTGTCGGAAGTGTCCGACACGACATGGATGGAAGTCCGGGATTGTCGGACAGGATGAAAATTATGTATGTGTAATAAAAATTATAATGGATGTAGAAGCACAGATACGATGCATGGATGGTAGAAAATCCTGGAAGAGTACCTCTCCTTATATAGGAGGTGGAAATTCCAGTTGGATAAGAATTAGGATAATTTAAACCCCCGATAGATAATTCATCTACTAATTCAAATCAATTTAAAAATTACTCCAATAAATTCGAAATCCAATTCAAATTTTAGATAAATCAAATCTAAATTTATATTGGTAAAATCCATTTTCAAATAAATCCATTTAAAATAAAGTCAAATAAATTTTCTCAAATTTAAATTTTCACAACCAGTTTAAACTTAAACCAAAACACTATTTTTAAAATACTTTTTCGAAAAATAAAATATTAATATTAAATAAATTTCAAAAATATACATAAAATCTAAATTTATGCACCTCGTGTGCAATGAATATTTGCATAAAATCTCATTTTTAAAATTACTATTTATATAACCTTTCATGACGTAAAATAAAGAATTGAAAAATTCCAATATGACGTATTTACAACTTTAAGTAATCGAAATATTTATTATTTATTATCTAAAAAACCCAAGCTTCTAAAATAAAATGTTTACAAAAATATGTATCTCGCACATATTCTCACTCGACGAGACGTACGAAAATACAAACTCATAGGCGACGTATAATACGACTATGCGACGTACAATACAAAATAAAATTAATGAGTACCAAATTTATAAAAAAAAATAGTAGAAATTTAGGGGTTTTACATCCTACCCAACTTAAATGAATATCGTCCTCGAAATTAAAAAGTAGTAGGGGGTGTGAAGGCACAAAGGGTAGTGATGAGGAAATCAATTCACAACGTTAAACACGAGATGCATTAGGAAATCGTGATTTAGATAATTACGAAAATAATCGTGGATTTGGTTAATTAATTTAAGAGTGAAAATGATCAAGGGTTAAAGTTTAATCTAGATAACCTACAATAAGGAATTGTATGGTATCATGAGAAAATAAATTAGAGACCTAGAAAATATGATTTCTTGAGAGTAGGTTGAGAGCACGATTAAGAGAACGAATTTGATTTACTCCTAAATTAATCGATCAGAAGGTCCTGATAGTAAATATAGGGCCGAGAAAAGGACGAGTAGTTTAGCAACATTGATTGATAATGGTCACAATCGATAGGAAGGCTAGAGGAAGTTTTAGTACAATGCTTTCGTCCTTCTAAAATAGGTGAAGGCGAACGCAATATAGAGTTCGAAGGAGGCGTTATTGAATACGAGTACGTGGTTCAAAGGCGACCGAAAAATTCAAAAAGAGTTTCCAAGGAAGTCGCGGATGGGACTCTAGAGGCAAGTTTGACTATGTCTCCATATGTGTAGAATATTATATGATAAGCAAACCCAGTGCACTATGGTTGATCAGACCAAAATACGTCGATTCTGATTAAACAATGTATTAGTGGGTGCCCACAATAAACATATGTCATGATCAAGCTTGACCAAGAATAAGCTTGTAAAACTAAGCTATTTTAGCGTCATAGGTAGATAAAATTATAGTAAGGGGTAATGATGAAAGAAATCAATAGTCCAAGATCTTATAAAATCTAGGTTCCGCCCGAAATTTGGGCCTATGCAGTCGGCTTGGTTGACTAGATAAGTTAGGGTCCTCTAAGTGTTATAATCCAAATTAACTTATCAATATGGTTCACTAGGAAAGAGGGTTTGTTAGGTAGTGAGATATTCTACCCAACTTACAAGAATTAAACTAATGGTGTCATGGGACGATAGGTTCAGCAATCAAGATAAAATGCAAGGTTAAGCATGTAAGGAATTAAATAGAACAAAATCATATATCGGGTCGAAAGAATTGAGTCGAGGTTGAGTCTCATTTATAGTTAAAAAGCATATTGATTTCACGGTAGGGATTAGAGTCCAATCTTTTGACCCGAAAGTCATAACATAAAAATAGAGTACAAGGAGACGTATTTTAGCGGGACATGATATATCTACATGAAGGTGAGCTCGTCTAGGTCTTGTATATCGCAAAATAAATATATTTTTTTCCAAATCTTAAACTCAACATTTAAATAAGTTTATCAACCAAAATTCATGCTACAAAATGGTACATTTAAAATAACTCCCGAATTTAATTCTATATCCTTCAAATGTGTATATCTAGCTTCCAATAAGTCACAACTGCTCTTCAAAGTAAATATATATATATTTTCACCAAAATTTAAATATCCATAATCAAGGCTAATTAAACTTGAAATCTAAATAACCTTATAAATCATAAATCATATGACGTAATTTAATTCAAAATATCTTACCAAAACTTATCAATCGTCCTCAAATTTTGGTCAATCATAAATCATAGTTTAAAATTTTATGATCATTTTCAAATCAAATTTATATCCCTCCAAAAGATGTATAGCTATAACTCAATAAATCATAAATGTTCAAAGACCTTCAAAAATCAAAACGCAAAATCAAATCAATTTGTTTTCTCGATCTAGTTATCCTCTTGTGTATATCACCTTGTAATATCAAATTAAAATTTCAACTATCTTTTGGAAGCGGTAATATGCTACTACCCAACTTGGAATTAACTAATCCTTAAAATTATATTTCTAGAAAAATAAATGCCTTTATAACTCAAATGAAATCTCAATGCATATTAATTGTCAATGCAATGCTCTAGCCATGTGTTTAACCTATGGGAATATACTAGTGTAGTCATCTTACTAAACACGAAACTAAGAATTTACGGTAGGAGTCAAGCAAGATGCAATTCAAGAAGGTTGAACGAGAGTTTGAAATTTGAAGTCAAGAAAGAATGTCAAGTAGGTGGATGAGATTCTAGACTCTAATCCTATATTGCAGGCCCACATTGGTACAATTACGTAACCGAAGTGACAAACTTGACCTGCATGGGCCACCACAAAAACATGTAATGTTTCAGTCCCAAAATACTTAGGACTAGGTACGTATCCATGCCAGCTGCATACATACGAAATATACTCCAATATATGAAAACCTCGTATGAATACATAAGTTATAAAATATAGTAAACCAAGAGTAATCTAATCTCATCCACAAATAAAGAATAAATATATCATATAATCAACTGTAATAAGTCTTTGTATAATACGTTGGGCGGAGACAAATCTACTACCCACAAGTAAGGAAAAACATACATGAAACTGAAATGAATTGGCGGGAGTAGCAAAGGAAGACCCAAGACTTGTTATCTTCGAATGAATAGAGAAGATTGCGACCTCGGCTAGAACACCTGCAATATCACAGAAGCACACACACACCTGGAGAGATAACCAGGTCCTCAGAGGACGTAACAAGATACATAAAGAACATGCCATATAACTGAATATATATACCATGTCATAAATCACAAGTAAAGTAATAGTCCCACTCGTAACAAGATCTAATACCTCATCATCAAAACAGTGGACTACCCCTACAACCAAACAAGGACAAGGGGTAGTACACTATACCGCGATGCGATATTGTCCCAAGCTACAAATGGAACGGGATGATATGACATTGACGAGGGTTACCTGACCATTCTAATGTGTTTATGCAATAAGAACAAACCTTCAACGCATCGGCACTCTGGCTCAGTAGCAGTAATCTCAGGTATGGTCCCATCAGGATACCAGGGACCTCAAAGCATAACATTCATCGAATGTCAGAGGCCAACAGTAAATCAGGTATCATGATCCAGGACCGTATCTCCCGCGGAGATAGGGGTACAACTTGGGCGGGCTAAACTCGAACCCGACCGGGTAAACCCGTTAATGGGTTAGGTTAGGGTTGAAGATATTCGGGTTCGGGCTTGGGTTCATGTGTTGGGTAAACCGAAGAACCCGAAACCCGACATATATATATATATATATATATATATATATATATATATATATATATATATATATATATATATATATATATATATATATATATATAGTTTCATAGTACTTAAATAAAAAGTTTAAACTATAATTTTTTTTCACCCGACCTATTCAATTCTTTGTCCTAAATCTCATTTCGGTTTTATTTTGTAATGATTGAGACTTGATTGCTATTTGATTATGCATTTAATATTACTCTTGTTTAAAATTATTTCATATATCATATTAGAGTCCGATAAACTCGATGGACCCGACCCAACCCGAGCCCAACCCGATCCTCCGGGATTGGTCTTGGACTTTATATGTTGAACCCGAAGTCGGGTCGGGCTTGGGCTTGGACTAGGCTTATGATCTATCGGGTTGGGCTCGGGTTGACCTCAAACCCGGCCCAACCCGCCCGAGTTGCACCCCTACGCGGAGATAACCGACAATAGGGAAGTGCATACTTGGTCCATACGTTAAGAAACTGTTCTTCCCACCCAATGCCTAATATAGTCACATCTATGACTTATATATCTCTACTAACTGCTAAGTCTCCTAACATGCCTCTATTAGTAGTTAGCCCTAACGCATACGTATGGGGGGTCAGCCCACACGCAAGAACCTCTACATGCTACTCATCTCACACATCCTCGTGGTACAACTGTGTCAAGGTATATGCAATATACTACAAACGGTAGTCTCTTAACTCTAAGTCCACATACAATCAAAGGATAATAACAAAGTATATCTAATATCACTGAGCAGACAGTAAATCAAGAACGGGAAGAAATGGAAATAAATGAACAGTAATATGTAATAAAATGCAAACTGAATATAAACAGTATAATGGCAAGGTATCTTGCCTGTTGTTACGCCTGGTGTGCGATAATCTGACAAGTCCAGCATGGTCCAATAGCTATAGTCATGGTGCAGAGGTCCAAATTCGCGTGGAAATAGGAAAGATGATCAGTCACAATCAAGATAATTGAGGGAATTTGTGTGAAGAAATACATATATTATTTTGTAAAAATATTTATAATACTTTGAAAAATATCTTTCATTAGTCAAAATATTTTAGATAAATACATACTTGAAAAATGAGTTTTTAATTTGGAAACTACCATTTTATTAGTTAAAAAATAATTTTTAGAAAAATACTTGAAAAATGAAAATTGTTTTAGGCAAAACTCTAAGTTGTCAATATAGCATTTACTAGGTAACTAAATTTTTGGTAGTCAAAATCTTTTTAATAAACAGTTTAGGGTTAAACCCAAATTTTGACAAATTGTATTTTGGATCATATTATTTATCAAATTATTTAATAACCAGAATAATATAATAATAATTCTAATGACAAAAGTATTAAAATAATCCTAATGGTATAATAACAGTAATAATATTATAGTAATAATACTAACAACAATATTAATAATAATAACATTAACATATGATAATAATAAATAATGACCAAAATAATAATATAAGATAATAATAATAATTATTATTATTATTTAATAACCAGATCGTATACAATACTCTTCCTCCAATTGTTCACAGTGGAAGAGAGAGAGAGAAAAAGAATTGGGAGAGGGGGAAGCAGAGGGAAGAAGTGTGCTCACCGACGTTCGCGAGGCGGCAGAAGTGGCACGGTACCGCGACGCTGGTGGAGGCTGGCGTCGGGAACCGGCGGAGCTCGACGAAGCTACTCCGGAGGAACGGCGAAGGATCGGTCGCGATTGAGCGAGGACGGTGGCGATAGGGTTTTCGGCTGGAGCTGTCGGGCACCGTCAGGGCACCGACCGAGAGAGGCGGTGGCGGAGCTTAGGCACTGGGATCGGCAAGGCGGCGGAGGATGATAGGGGCGACGTAGCTCTGGACGCCGTGGCGGACCCCTGTCGGTGGGGACAACACAGCTCGGTGACGCTCGAGTACGGCCACTCGCCGGGACGCGGCAGAGATACGTGTACGGCTCGGCACGGGGGTTTCTATGCGGCTCCGTCAAAGACAAGCGGCGCGGTCGCAGAGGAGAGAGGGGGCGCGGTGGATCACGGTGCCGGCACGACGACCGGAAAGGCCAGGGCGGCGAGGAGGACTGGTGGCGGTGATTCGCGGCGGGAGGCCACTGGACGGCGACACAGGTGTGCTCCCGTCAGTGGCGGCGGAGATCGGGCCAACCACGGGGACAAACGGTCGGCACGGCAGAAGTGAGCAAATTTTTGTTCTTTCCCCTTTTTTTCATCTGGTGGTGGTGATTGTGGTGTTGGGGGGTTCTCCGGGTGGCCACGGTGGTGCTCATGGTGGTGAAGATGGTGGTCGGAGGTGGAGATAGGCCTGTTGGTGGTTGTCTGGGTTGGGGTGAAGAAGTGGCGGTGGTGCCACAGTGGTGTTGGTGGCTGCCGATGATGACCGTGGCTGTTTTGGCCGATGGTGGCGGGGATGGTGATGGCAGTGGTGTTTGGTTGGTCGGATTGGCCAGGTGGTGGTGGTTGATGGTGGAGGGCTGAACGGGGATATCGGAATGGCAGGGACGGCTGCGTGGTTGTCGCGACGGTGGTGACGTGTAACATCAGGAGAGGTGGTGTGGAGGCTGATTGAGTCGTCGTGTCGGGAGTGTCCGACACGACATGGATAGAAGTTCAGGATTGTCGGACAGGACGAAAATTATGTATGTGTAATGGAAATTATAGTGGATGTAGAGGCACAGACACGATGCACGGATGGTAGAAAATCCTGGAAGAGTACTTCTCCTTATATAGGAGGTGGGAATTCCCAATTGGATAAGAATTAGAATAATTTAAACCCCCGATAGATAATTCATCTACTAATTCAAATCAATTTAAAAATTACTCCAATAAATTCCAAATCCAATTCAAATTTTAGATAAATTAAATCTAAATTTATATAGGTAAAATCCATTTTCAAATAAATCTATTTAAAATAAAGTCAAATAAATTTTCTCGAATTTAAATTATCACAACCAGTTTAAATCTAAACCAAAACACTATTTTTAAAATATTTTTTCGAACAATAAAATATTAATATTAAATAAATTTTGAAAATATACATAAAATCTAAATTTATGTACCTCGTGTGCAATGAATATTTGCATAAAATCTCATTTTCAAAATTACTATTTATATAACCTTTCATGACGTAAAATAAGGAATTGAAAAATTCCAATATGACGTATTTACAACTTTAAGTAATCAAAATATTTATTATTTATTATCTAAAAAACCCAAGCTTCTAAAACAAAATGTTTACAAAAATATGTACCTCGCACATATTCGCACTCGACGAGACGTACGAAAATGCGAACTCATACGCGACGTATAATACGACTATGCGACGTACAATACAAAATAAAATTAATGAGTACCAAATTTATAAAAAAATAGTAAAAATTTAGGGGTTTTACATGCTCCGTCGACGCATCTTCTTTGTCTGAGAAGAAGAAGGTTGGGGAATGTGGTCGGCCCCGCGCTTCCCCGAGAGATGCGCTGCACCGGTGGGCGCATCTTGGCTACCGAGGACGTCAGCGGGAAGGGTAGGCTGCATCGGTGCATCCCCTTCGGTGGTGGTGCCAGAAGCGTCGACCTTGCGCACCCAGGCTTGCCGAGTCTTCTTCGGCTTCGGCAGCCGCTTCGAAGGACTTGCACTGCCTTCAGAGATGAACTCCTCATACGCCTGTTGATTGATGCGTACGACCAGCGTCTTATGGGAGGAGCCGACCTTCACGTCGTCAGATTGCGACACAGCTTTCTCGGTGAAGGATAAAGAGGTCCCCAACAGAGTCGCCAGCTTGTTTGCCATTAAAATATTTTGATTGCAATTTCAATTACAAACAGAACAGTGTTACAATATAGGACTTAGATGTAGTCCTAGGAGTACACTTTTGTTTATCTGGGTCCCTGTGTCGATGGAGCGAGTGGTAATGCGTTGACTCCGTTGACGATCTGACAACTGTTCTCGGTCCTCTGAAGGTCTGAGTTGCTCTGGGTGCTGGAGTTTGCAGAGAGGAAGAAGACGTTGAGTGTCTCTATCTCTCTTCCTGTGTGTATGTAGGTCTCTGTCCGTAGGTGTGTATGGAAGAAAGAAATGATCCCTCTATTTATAAGCAGCAGGTTGGGCTGCTCATGCACGCATATGTAGGATGCGCCTGTACGTGGAGATGCCACGTGGTTGAAACTGTGGGAGACGCATGGACGATGCACCATCATTTGTGGGTTAAGTTCTTCATGCTGCTTTTGTGGGCTGGCACGTAGCAGGGGAGAGGATCTTTCTGTTGCTGAGATCTTGGGTGATTAGTACCCCTTTATAGGCTGAATTGAGTCAAAGGACACGTGGCGCGTGTCCGTAGCTCAAAGATCTCAGATTTGGTGGAGGGTAATCTAATAAGATGCGCCTGGGGTTGGACGCATGAAAAGACTTTGGCTCGCAACCTTTAGGAGTTACGAACCAGTCTGGGTGCACGGCTTTTGAGGCGCATGCGAAGCTTCAGTATTGACTTGATCTCTGTCTTTAGGGATCAGAGGAAGGTCTGAGGCGTACGGCTCTTGAAGCGCATGCAGAGGTTTGGGCGCATGGCTGCGGAGGCGCATGCGAATGGTTGGACGACCACGTGGCTTATAACCGTCGGAAGAGAGTAATGATGACGCTGACGTCAGCGGCGCTTCATTTTCTATAAAAGCTGTTGCTGCTCTGTCATCGAGGCCTGGCTGCTGTCGTGTCAGGACTTCAGTATTTAATGTTTTTTGACGTGTGATGTTGAGTGGGCGCATTGATCTGCGTTCTACTAGGCGCATGGGTCCATATTGATTAGGATGCATGGATCTGTGCTTTGTTGGGCACATCCAAACAGGGCGCTTGGTACCGACGGGCGCGTCTGTACGATGCGTGGTATCTGATCGGCGCATCCATTTGCATGACGCGTCTTCATTCGTCTGACTGTTGCGTTCTTCAAGTGCTTTAAATAGCCGTTTTTGACTTGGCCGAATTCGAAATATCAGATTCATCACCATAAATGCAAATTTATTGTACGGGTTCGGAGAGCCCGCCACTTGGCGCATGGGTTTGATTTGCACGGCCTATAAATAGCAGCAATGAGAGAATTTGCTTTTCGTTCTCTCACGTGTTCCCGAATGAACTTATTTGCTCGAGCACATTCTGTTGCCAAGATGCTCCCGAGGGTGAAGGTGTGACAAATTGTCTTCATTTATGCACTTGAAGGTGACTGTTACATCCAAAAGTCAGAATCGAGGGCTTCTGAGGCAGGCAGAAGGTTCCTGTTGTATCCAAAGATCGGGATGTTCAAGCCTTGTCTCCGTTATTCTGGAAGAGCCGCAGATCGAAATTATGGTGCTCCCATCTTCCTTGGGCTTTGGAGAGCTCTTCCTCCTGCTAGAGTGGGGTGTTGCCCACTCTGGTTGTGTTGAAAGCTGTTCCTTTAGCCGCAGATCAAAATTGTGGTGCTCTTCTCTTCCTTGGACTTTGGAGAGCTCTTACTCCAGCTAGAGTGGGGTTGATCGCACACTCTAGTTTTGCTCAATAAATGCTTCATTAGTCGAAGCACCTGATCGGGTCGAAGTAGAGCGCTTATGCTGAGGCTTCATGATGCGCATAACTGAGACGCTGAAGAGATGCGTCTGACGGATGATACACCTGGCATGGGGCACATGGCAGTTTGCTGCGTCTGGCTGTAGTCTTAGGATTCTTTCTTTTTGTAGAAATTTTCTTTTGTAAAGCCCTTTTTTAGACATGTAATAGACTTTTATATGAAATAAAAATCTTCTTTTGATGTCTATAGTTTTGCTATCTTTGCTGTACCAAGTACTTCGTTAGAGCTCCCTGGCGCATGTAGTGTTAAGCGCATAGGAATTCTGGCCTGTAGGTGTGCCTGAAATTCCATGCTTCTACATTGTCATCTTGATCCGTTCGACCACAGAACCAAACCTGACATGTTCATCCACACCATAATTGTGTGCCAACCACAACGTCTTGCTCCACCTTGGGCTCGTCAAACCCACCGCTCGTCAAACCCACATTTGAAGATAATTCATGTAGTTCATGCCCGTACTCCACTTTGAGAAGATCCTATATAATCTTCCCACCGCTCGTCAAACCTATATTTGAAGCCAATTTACGTAGTTGATGCTCCTACTCCACCTTGAGAAGATCATATATAATCTGATTATATACATAAACGTTCAACGCCATCTATCTCGAACCAATTAGAGTCGTCCAAACTAGCCCCGTAACCATGGGCTCTGATACCACTTGTTGGGAATACGGTGCGACCCGAACCAGAGTTGGCCCATGAGGTGTGATATTGAATTTGGCCCATATGCCTTAAAAGAGAATTCTCATGCAAGGCCTGAACCAATCCAAATTATCTATACCACATAATCCCACCTTCTAACCGATGTGAGACTAAATTACCAACTTCATTGTCACCCTCCATTTGAGCGCTCAACCGAAAATGAGTACAATCCAACACATGATATCAAACTTGGCTTAAGAAATAACTTGCACTTCATAAATCCTCATAAATATTTAATCATTAGCTTACATATTAAATATGTAATTTTATATTTAAGACAACAATTTATAACTTGCGTAATGTATTATACACTAGTTAAAGTTATGCACGGAGAAACATTGAATGCCTAAGGCAATGGAAATTTAGGAACAATTATGTAAAGTTACATATTTGGAGATTATTCAGGTCATTTGCTTTCTGGAACCTATTTTTTGTATATTTTTTTAATTTAGCGACGTTTTTAGCGACGTTAGTATTCGTCGCTACATATTAGCGACGCCAGGAAATGTCGCTAAAAGTGTCGCTAAATTCTGACGTGGCAACACGTGGCACCAAATCTGATGTCAGCTCGTCGTCGTCAAAACGTCGCAAATCTGTCGCTAAACGGCGACCACGCTATAACGTCGCCTTTTACGTCGCTGATTAGTGTCAAATAACAAACGTCGCAAATAATGCCGCTAATTAGCGACGTCATTGACGTCACGAAATAGCATCGCCCTAGCGACGTTTTGCGACGTTTTCTCGTTTAGCGACACTTTTTTTTCGTCGTTCCTGAAACGTCGCCATAAATGTCGCTAAATTGATTTAGCGACGTTTTCGCTGAGATTAGCGACGTATTTAGACGTTGCTAATCTTACAAATTTTTGTAGTGTGGTATCAGAGCAAAGATTATAACATTGCATGACAAGAATAGAAATATTGCTGAAAATCTAGACACATATTATTGTCCAAAGATGTTAAATATTGTGGCACGTATCAAAATAGAAAGGAATCATCTAGAAATATTAGGTATTGATAGCAACACATATGAAATAGTAGATCGTGCAACAAGTAGAACCTATATTGTACGAATGGATGCTAGGACTTGTACATGTAGGTGGTACCATACTTATATTCCATGTATACATGTCGTTTGTAATTTACTCGTTCTCCAGGTCTAAGGCCTAGTCGGCTTCTCCGGCCTGCTGTATCTTCTGGCTCCTGCTCGTCTTCCTCCTATTCATCCTCATCCTCCTCCATCTCCTGAGTTTGGGTAGGCATCGGGGCAGATGGGGTAGAGAAAATTTGTGTATAGAAAGCCATGTCTGGGTAGGTACTGCTCTCTCCAGCGTACTGGTGAGTACTGCTCTCTCTAGCGTACTGGTGACAAGTGCATACTGGTAACTAATGTCCCCTCCAGCATACTGGTCACTAGCCTCTCCACCAACAGCCTCTCCACCAGCAGCTCTCCACCATGCCTCCTATGACGATGGAAATGTCTTCGCCTAACAGTGCCCGTCGAATAATCTGCTGAAAGATGTGTATGTAATGGAGGCATTTCTGGTTCTCGTCCAAGACCCAAACAATCCACTCGAGTCACAAGTTCCTGCATAAGCACCAGGCTTTGCTGCTCCAGGTTTCTGTATCTCTCGCGTTCGTGAAAAAAATTGTTCATACGCACCACTCTGAATTATGAAATTTACAAAATATATTGTTCATACCAAATAAGATGAATATGTAATTTTAAACATGTAACGAAGTCATACCAAATCAGATATGACATCGACAAAAGTACGCAAACTAGTATCATCTATGGCTCTACATTTGAACCTTTGTTCCTCAAATGTGTAATTCATGTTGCTTATACGAGGGCATCCCCACCATTGCCTATAGGCAATGTCACCAGTGTCTGTAAATATATGAATGAAATGTTAGCAAACAATTTATACTTATTTCTTTCGAAAAAGCAGTACATTATAACTTACATTCATCCATAGATGCCATTAGGGGCATGTTTATCACACTATAATTCTCGTACCGACTATTCCAACATGCAATTGCACCAAGGATTCTACTAATTGCTTTTGTCATATATAATATATGATCTATGCAAACTAAGATCATACGACAAACTCTTTAAATCTTCACCATCATCTTCAAATGTGTAGGGAATCCACAGAACCTATTTAATGACAATCTATCAAAATGTCTAGTAACGACAATAGTTAAATGAATTAAACAGATAAATAATTAATTACCTCGCGATGTTCCAGTATATCAAATTGAGAACGATAAAGTGATACTGTCTTATATTGACAGTGTTGCTGATCCACTACATCTATGGTCCATCGTAAAGCAACTGGAAAGACTCCAACATCACTAGTAATGCTAGTGACGAGTCTACCAATATAGAAATGCTCGTATGACCAAACCTGTAATTCAAAAAACGACCATAAATGTATGGTATGACCAAACATCTATTTAATTATGTTCAAAAACTTAATATTTACCTGAAGCAGAGACATACATCCACAAATATTGGTATTAGGTTTCGAAAACACATAGTCCGTCAGACATCCGTATAAATGTGCTAAAGTGGCAGCACCCCAGGCATGGAGAGTAGGTTCCTTCAAATGATCCATAAATTGTAGAAGTCGCACATTTATTTGATTTTCTGATGCATCTGGAAATAGAATTGCACACATAAACAGAGCAAACATGCTCTAGTGCAACTAATCACCTGTAAATATTATATTTTTATAAACAATAATATTAAAAATAAATAAATCATAAATCAACTTTACTTTAAAATACATATCCGTAATTCATCTACATCTACCTCGCCGTCAATTGTGCGATCTAGGTCCATAAAGTTGCCGCATAACCATGTTATCGTTACATAACTAGTATTTCCAATATCAGATGGAGGCGCAATACCTAGATAACGTCGGATAAGACCAGCTGGAGCTAACTACGGATCAAAATATATAGGGAGCCCTGTAATAGATAGCCCTAGTATACATGCCACATCCCATAACGTGACAGTCATCTCGCCAACAGGTAGTTGAAAGGTGTTTCGCTCAGGCCACCAACGCTCAACGAGACTTAAAATTAGATGTACATCGTGACTTAGAAATTGAATCTCATTTAAATAGTGGAAACCAAAGGAGTGGCCTTTTGTTCGCTGTTTAACTCCCATGTACGATAATTTCTATCAGTCCACCAATTTCCATGTTCTCGGGTTCGTAACTTAAGAGTATGATCATATAACTACAAATAAAATATTTAAATTATGTTACAACTAAGTTTATGTCAAACATTATCAAATGTATCTTTTAATTAAATTAAATATTTAGTAGTTACCTTTTCGTCAAATATTTGAGTAGATATGTAATTTACTCGTTGCTGTCTGATTTTCTCAGTAGTTGGTCCACCCGGGATGCGTCTGTCGTTTAGATTAGCCATCTAAAAAAATTAAAAATAAGACAAATATATCAAATATATTTGTTGCAAAAATAATAACAAAAACTTAGAACTGAAGAGAAGAGTTTTGCTTACAGAGAGGAGAGGAGGTTTGCTTGCAAAGATGAGATTGTGCACACAGGAGAGAAGAAAATGACAAAGGAAGACTGCTTGATGCTGTAGGATGTGAAGTGAAGAGGAACAACTTGCATTTTATGATAGAGAAGGAGCAGTCTCCAAAAAATGGACACAGTCTTCTAACAGCACGGTCTCCAAAAAATGACACTGCAAAGCTATCCCACTCCCTATATTTTCTTTCTCGATATTTCCACCCCTCTCTATTTGTTACTGCTCGATATTGCCACTCTAGTTGCTTTAATCCCTCACCCCACCCGACCTTCATCTCGCCAAGATGTGTGGTTCCGACCCCACCTCACACACCGCCAATGGCGGCCTTCCATGCCACACCGCCAATGGAGTTGGCGGCCTCTTCTCCCTCTCTCCTCCTTTCTTTTTTCTGCCACCGCGTCAAAAAAGTTGACTTATCCCTTTATTTCTGAATACTCCAAACTTTTTCTCTTTGGTACAATTATCTCTTATACAAAACACAAAGGTTTTTGAATCCTAGGGCTGACTGTGCCAAGATAAAGAGTGATTGGAATTTAATCTTAGTGAATCAACGGTTGTGGGGTTTTATGGGGAAGAGCATTATTGGGAGTGGGGTTTTATGGGGAAGAGCATTATTGGGAGTGGGGTTTTATGGGAAATCCAAAGATGGAAATTTAATATTTTGATGGTTGGAATTTAATATTTTGATGGGGGCCTCATAATGGTTGTGGATGAGCATTATTGAGAGTAGAGTTTTATGGGAAATCCAAATAAAATTCACATCCAGCAATGGTTGGAGGTCCAAGATTTTGAGGAGGAATACCTTAAATGAATCATGCCCTATGGACACGGATTATGACTAGTACTAAAATATTTCCCTCCTTTATCTGAAAATTTCTGATATATATATGGTCCAGCAAATGTCATAAGTTAATCTGAAGCAAATCATACTATAATCAATGAATTACTTGCGTTTGAGATCCCAAAAAGTAGGTTGGTACAGGTCAATCCACTAAAAGCACAGTTATAAAAAAGGACCACCAATTCTGACCTGACACATGCATAGATGGGCCCACATCTACGTGACTGGTTACTATTACACGTGCAACTTTTCTGGCTCCCTCGTCTGTTTCTTTCGCACAATTTCCAACGGTCCTCGATTTCCAAAACTTCCCATCCCTCAACGTGTCAGGTCCCCATTCGTCGATCCCCTTCCATATTTAACACTTCTCTCCTCCTCCTCCTTCCTCCTCCAACAAAAGAATGGCGTCCACCGCAGTGTCGTCACTGCCCATCGCCGCCGCTCAAGTCAGGTCACCTCCTTCCCTCCGTCCTTATTCTCACCGCCTCCTCTTCTCCTCCTCCTCATCGAGCCCCCAGTTTATCCCCAAAACCGTAACTCTCCCCCCATCTCCTCCTAAAACCCTAACCCTTGCTATCATCCGCCGACACCGACACCGCCGATTCGTTCCGTCTGCTTCAGCCGCAGCCGAAGAGTCGGCTCTCCCTTCGGAGAAGGTAAGCTCACCGCCACTCCGTAGCTTGCTCTCTCTCTTCCAAAAAGATCTCACCTTTTCTTTTTTGCTAAAACCCACCTCTTAGGACTCGAAATTCGAACAATGGGACTCGCTCACCGCCAAGTTCGCCGCCGCCGCCAACGTCCCCTTCCTCCTCCTCCAACTCCCGCAGATCGTCCTCAACGCCCAGAACCTCCTCGCCGGCAACAAAGCCGCTCTCTTCGCCGTCCCATGGCTCGTAATAAACCTCCCCTAACCCTAACCCTGAGACCAATTTGATCGGTATTACTTACATTGCTTCTGTTTATGGTGAATGTGACAGGGAATGCTGACCGGATTGCTTGGGAATTTGTCGCTGTTGTCGTACTTCGCGAAGAAGAAGGAGACGGAGGCGGTGATCGTCCAGACTCTCGGGGTGATCTCGACTTACGCGGTGATTGCACAATTGGCGATGGCGGAGTCGATGCCGCTGCCGCACTTCATAGTGACTTCCGTGGTCGTCGGCTCGGGTCTTGTTTTGAACTTCTTGAATTACTTTGGGTGGCTAGGAGAGGGGATGTGGAGGGTTTGGGAGGATTTTATTACCATCGGCGGACTCTCTGTTCTTCCTCAGGTCGATGGTGTTTCAAAGTTGGGATTTTGGTGGTAGCAAATGATGAAATTGGCAAAGTTTGATGCTTTTTTGTTTTCTTTTTTTTGTTGCAGGTGATGTGGTCGACATTTGTTCCCTTTGTCCCGAATAGCATTTTACCTGGGGCGATCTCCTGTACGGTTGCTGTTTTGGCTGTGGTCATGGTATGGTTCAAACCTGAACACGACTGGTTGGTTACTTCTTTCTTCTGTATGCCATTTTAGTACAAATGAAGAGCTCAACTCTGTTGTTTATATAAGCTATATGAATTATTTCGTCCTCTATGTCGCACTTACACAAACAGAACAAGGCACAATATGGACATGTCATTTATTGGAGTGGCCGAGCTTCCTAGATCCTCTTAATCACCTTTATTGGCTAGCTCCTAACGGGTTTATAGTGTTATGACTTTGATTGAAGCCTTGTTACTAATATTGTTTAAGAATGTGTTTAGAGATTAGGCAGCTTTTCTATTATTAGTGACCATCAACTTGGTATTGCCTGATGAGACCTTCTGATGATCAAAAAGAAGATCACGCAGAACCAGAACCTTCTTTTCAACCTAAAACACACATTGCCTAATGGTTTATATCGCTTTGTGATATGTACTACTAAGAAAGAAAGAGGGCAAGATATAATAACATTTTTTTTTCCTTCCAGGACGAATGGTGAAGAAACCCTTTGTGTTTTATTAAGTGAAGTTAACAAAACAGACCTTAAAAAGAGGTTACATAGACAGCAATGAAGAAGTCCCAAGATAACAAATAAACTTCCTGTCCAAAGGTGTCCGAGGTTTCATAGTGAGAACTTTATGTGCTTTTCCCACCTCCACCAACATTTATCTTCAGTTTCACTCATGGTGGTTAAAGGCGTGCCTCGGAGCAAGGCGCAACATCTGCGCCTCACACTTCACTAGGCAAGGCGCATTTCTCCGGACACACCCAAGGTGCGCCTTTCAGCAAGGCGCAACCAAGAAAAGGCACGCCTAGGTGCGCCTTATGCGTTTTTTGTTTCTTACCAAAAAAATTGAGCCAGGGAGAGTCCTTACCTTATACAAGTGGGAAGGAGGTTACCCTTTCCATGGTTGCCAAAGTTGGCTAAGTTGAACTTGAAAAAGTAAAATTTACTAAAAGCGTGGTAGAAAAAAAAATACAAATTCTTGTTAGTTTTGTTGAGTGCTATTGTTGCTCTGCTAGTTCACTTGGTTATGTTAACATATTTTTTGTTGGTTTTAATATGTTATTTGGTTTTATTTCTTACGTTACTAATTTATTTATTTATTTATTTTATTTTGCGCCTCACTTCACTCGGGCGCACGCCTTAAGTGCGCATTGCGCCTCGGACGATATGGACCCTTTGCGCCTGGAGTGCGCCTTGCTCCTTTGACTAGCTTGGTTTCACTACCCAAGGGCGTCCAAGGTTTCTGAAATTTATTAGCTCTTTCTTTTAGAACTCTTAGCTGCTTGTGAAGGGAATGTCTGAATCTTAGTCTCCAGCAATTACCTCTCAAATGGACACTCACTGGTTGCTTTTATGCTTTGCTTCCTGGAAGGGTTCAAGGAACTTTGTTCCAGGTATTTCACCAATTAGTCTCCAACAATTACCTCTCAACTGAATACCCTGCACGGTTGCACCAATTGTTTTTCCAGAAGCTAGTAGTATTTCTAGTGCCGATGGTAAATCTTGACCCCGCTATCTTTTATTTATGTACACATTTCAAGAATTCAGAATGCCTCTTGTTGTTCTTCCCTTTGATGCTCCAAATGCCCCTGACTGTCAGCATGGTTCCACCTTCTTAAACTACCTAGCCTAAGATCCTTTGCTCCATAAGTTCCAAGACCATATATATTGGAGCCATGGATCCTCAGTGATGCCGACTTACCCTTTTTCCTTGCAAATTACTCCCTATGTGACCAGATGGTATCCAAGGCCTTCCCTTCCAGTTGAACCTCTTTCTAACCCACAGTTACCACAATAAAAACAGGACCAGGAAATACTTGTTCTGACATCTATGATTAACTTTGAACAACCACACATGAAGCTTAGAAATTTTTGTAGAATTACTCTCTAGGGGAGATACGATGCTTGCATACTAAAGAATATGAATCAGTATGGTTAGAATAAATCTGAACATCTTCACAATTGGAACATAACTAGTGGATATAATCTCTTTGCCTACTGTAAAACATAAGGAACATCGTTACATTGATTTCTCACAGTTATAACTTACTTACAATTATGACCTGTATACTTTGATGGTGGTAAAAGATCCTCGGACATTGTGAAATAGTTGATATAGGATAGTTGTCTGGTGTTCTGATTTTCCTCTGATCAGGCCTTTTGGTGGAAAACATTTTTCTACCTATGTTATTTTAGTTTCTGCTCAAGTCTTGGTTCTACTATGAATGAAACTTGCAGGCACGAGCTGGAAAACTTTCTGAGCAAGGAGCGAGACTTGTCCAGTCAACATCTGGATGGACTGCAACTTTGCTTTTCATGTGGATGCCGGTTGCACAGATGGTATCCGAACTTTTCTCATTTTATTTACTCATTTATCTAGCATTTGTAGTAGGTGGGGGTGTTAATTTTATGATTATGTCTTATGTAACAGTGGACAAATTATCTCAGTCCGGGTAACATCAAAGGCCTATCAGCTTTCTCGATGTTGCTTGCAATGCTTGGAAATGGACTTATGATCCCACGAGCTTTGTTTATTCGAGATCTGATGTGGTAATTTCTTCTTACTCAGATTTATACATGGTTTATTCTTTACTTTGTGAAATTATATATCCATTTGTTCTTATTTTGTTGATTGAAGAGAAGTATTTATTAAAATTATAGAAACATCCATGCTTACAATTGGAAATGACATAAATTGCACAAGTGGTCCATATAATAAACATTTGTAAGTTATGACTAAGAAACAGTTGCAACTTATGACTATTAACAACTTAAACACATGGAATTCAACCTCTGTTTTCGGAATGAATGATGCTAAAGATTGTTAGAAAATTGACTCATTTATCATCTTGTCTTGTCATCAGTTAGACAATAGCAATCTTGTGAGGGAATATCATTCATCAACCAACCTGTATCTGCATTAGCTGCAAAAAACATATTCATATAAGCTAACCTCATTTAAAAGCAAAAAATTAAAGGAAAAAAATAGAGATTTTCATCATTGTCATCATGTAACTTTTAAACAAGGATAAGTTAGTTATGATGCTTATATTTTTCGAATTGAGAAGACTAATGGAAAGATCAGAAAGTTCTAGAACCGTGAATCAACCTAGTGTGAGTTCTATAACTTGTTGGAAATTTTAGGCATAGAAATTATGATGAAGAAAGGACTTACCATGCATCCTATTAGGCCAGTTGGTTGGTAGGAAAATCGACCCTATCATTCACATGGTTTATAACCATGCAGCCTTGTGACATTCAATAACAAAATATATACATTGATATAATCCTAATTTGATGAACGTCTGGTATTTGAATGCAATATGAAGCACTTTTTGCTAGGAGTCTTATGTCTAACGTACACAATTTAAGATATAATATATCAGGCAACCATAGCAAGAAGAAAACAAAGTCATTATACCAAATTTTTGGGGTTGGTCACATGAATTATTTGCACCTATCCAGCTCTTTCAAGGGACATCTCCTCTATAATGCTAGCTTTTATGAATGTGGTATAGCAATGAAGAAAAACAATAACAAAGACACAACACTTGATGTGGTTGGAAATGTCTTTTCCTACGTCCACGGCCGCACAAGTTATTTTAATATTTAAAGAGAATTACAATTACAAGAGATTGAAGCCATATTATAGCAAAAGATTAGGACGACCACAGATTTTGTTATATTTACCGAACTACCCCCAGTAACTGATGTACAAACCAAACTCATCCTACTCATGTACGTACACCTATAGAAGACAATTTCTCGGGATCTATCCCCGAAGCCCCATCTTACGGGCAAGGGGACATTGCGCCCTCCCCCCCACCACCACACACACACACACACACACACACAAAACACACACACGCAAACACCACAACTCATAGCCGAGTCAGATCGGCAAATTTGGGGCTTGATGTACACTAGGAATATGATCAAAGCTCCACACTCTCTAACACTAGCATCTACTGAATCCTTCTCTTATCACCTCATTTTGCTTCACCCTACCCAAAATCTAGCAACTCATTCAATTGTAATCCTATTGCTCCCTATATGCTGTAATTACTTCAAACAATTTTAACTCTTATTATCCTCAACTGAAGCTCACCCATAGCTGCATGTGAGTGCACTTTTATTGTAGTGTTGCTCATTCATGTCAACATTCCATTTCTGGCATGTTTTCTTTTCGGCTTCTGGACATGTAATCAAACCAGAAAGGGGAGAAGGATTCGTATGATTGTTTTGATTTTAATTACAACTCAGTGGAAATACATTAGATGTAAAAAGCCCATACTTTGGCTATTTTTGTCATATATCTGCAAGTTTGATTTAATTTAAATTTCTGTTTTAATAGTTAGCTTCTGCAACCAAGGCTATTGTTGTCATTCTGGTATTTTGACTGTATATTGGAGTAGGCTTCATTATTCAGATGAGGTTATATTCCGTTCAAAGAGCAATATCTTACGTACCTGTCTGGAATCCTACCCTTCGTATTAGTATGGCACACTGACATGTGGGCCAGGGTGTGGTGGATCCAGGATGGTCTTTTTCCCTGGGCAACATGTCAGTGAGAAGATACGCAAAAGGGTAAAATTCCCAGGCTGGTATGAAATGAATTTTAAAGGTTCAAATTGTTTCAAAGTTTCTATAATGATTCGGATACAGGTTCACTGGTTCAGCTTGGGCATCTTTTCTTCATGGGTGGGGCAACTTGCTTTGCATGTACTGGTAAGTTCCTTTATGTTTGAAGCTATTTCTGCCGAATGCATAATTTTGTAGTGATTTCCAGCTCCTGAACTTTTGCTTGTTTGGCAGCTTCAATAGTATCAGCAAGGAATTTTTCTTGGCAGCAACACTCGGCTTTCTTACATGGCTGGGTTTCTTCCTTTACCCTTTTAACTTTACTTACATTTTCACTGTCGACATAAGCTTTAATTTCATCTTCTTAATTGTTCAGTAGAATATGCATGACTTGTGATTGCATTATCTTCTTTGCCAGCAATTATCTACATATTCTATTTACCATGTGAGATATAAGTATACATAGGAACAAGAAATTCTATAACACAAGACTTGCCAAAAGTAACAATTTCTTTTTTTCTTCCAACTGAAAGTGCTTGAAAAGAATGTTCTGAGTAAGCCATTGTTGGTCAACAATCCTGGTGTCTGCTCTATAAAGGCAATGCTAGTATGTTACCCTGATAGAAAATAGCTCAAGATGTTATAATATAATGTATGCTTGAGGAAACCACATATCCAGAGTGGCAGTTCACTGGCTTTCATGTCATAGCTTTCCGAAGAAATTTAATTCAAGTTGATATTATGACAGATGGGCATTGTAATGCCTGCTGATGATCTCATTTTTTGTTTGATTGTCCTTTTTTTTTACCAGGAATGACTGTGTGGAGAGATGCCGTAGCATACGGTAACAATTCACCTATGAAATCTTTAAAGGAATTGGTATTTGGACCTTGAAAGGTATGCTTCTGAGGGCACTTCAGCAAAGACATTCAAACGGGTCATGTATGCCCTGTTTTGCCATAGTGACATACTTTCTGGTCCCGAGCTCAAGGATTTCAGAAACATGTTATTGGAATGTCTTTACATTACTACCAGGTAAACATCATTGGACCACAGAGGGCACGTGATCAAATTTCTTCTAGTTAACGTTATATACTTTATGTAGTTACATATATCCTACAATAATATGTTTTTCCCTTGTCGGTGTTGTAAGAGCGACTGATAACACTAGCATGTACCAATATTTCTTATCCAGTTAATGTAATCAATTTTTGTTCATGATGTCTACTATACTTTGGATCATTTGTCTCATGCCCAAAGCTGATATCACATTGGGTACGATTTCATTTCCAATTTTATCAATATTTTAGTGTTATTAATTTTCTCATGCCCGTCTCTATTATACTGGAAAATTGGAACTAGAACTATGGTGCATTTCACTTTGAAAGTGCAGAGAGGAATAAAGTGCAGAGAGGAATAATGAACAATTGGAGACATTTAATTAATGAAAGGAAAACTTGATACCGACTAACTACGCCTGCCCTTATAATTTGCAAACGGAAACTGCGAGTATTTAAAATAAAATCGGGATATGGGGTTCAGTGGAGGGAGTATGAAACCAGTCAGGCAAAGATTTCTATGATATTTATATCATGTAATTTAGTCCACTTAATTTAATCCGTGGCAAAATTAGGATCAGTCTAACTGTTTCACTCAAATGCTTGGACAAGAAAGATTTGAAAACAAGTGTTTCAAGCATTGCAGACAGTACATGTAATTTTGGTCATCTCAGGTTTCTCAACAAATTGTACGCATTTCATGTTATGCTTAATAGGACTACAAACCTAGGAGTGTCTGCACTGTACAGCATCATGATTACATGCTGACACATATTAGGCGTGCACAGAGAGCAGAAGAACGTGTAGCGTAGGATGATCATGAGGTGGGATAGATGAGTCAAATTTATTCATGTTTTTCAAGTTCTACTTGTACATTACGTGTGCTAATAATAAAGAGCTCAATTGACATGCTATCTTTGAGTAATCTTACAGGTTATGTAAACATTCTGGCTATTTTCTGTTTTCTAATGATATTAGTCAGTCTAGGAAACACTACAAAAATGTGGGCCGTGTCATCTCAGACACGTATTGGATAGAATCTGGACAGTCCAAAATACACTTGGTCACACCAAAATTGGTATTGTGTCGTATCCGTGTCTGTGCAACATCACTGTAAGTGAGAGTACGTAGAGAGGCTATCTTCTAAATAGAATCCTCGGGAGTAAAATGAATAGTAATAGTCCGAGAATAATAGCTTTCACTATTTAGAAATGGTCATTCATCAAATGGATGTAAACTGAGAAGGATGTTGTTCATGGAACATCCTAGACCAAAGCGAATTCCACTATGTTCTAAAGCAGGCTTGTTCAAAGCGAAGTGCTTCAGAAATGTTCTGCAATTATATGTTACCCTTGGTGCTGAAAGGAAATGTTTGCAAGACTACTATAGTGCTATAAGAGTAGCCAGCCATGCTTTATTTTTCACAATTAAGAGAAGCTTTATGTTTCACATTTAAGAAACGTGTGCGTTGTTGCAATGGCAAATGTTGAATGCACAAGTGTAATACTTCGAAAGATAAGGAATGGGTGTATTTTTGCGGAGTGGAAGGTAGTCCTAAATTAGGATAAGATGAGAGAAAATTGTTTTAGGTGGTTGGGCATGCACTCGAGACCGGAAGAATGCAGCACTTAGGAGGGAAAGCCAATCTGCACTGGAGAAACATAAACTCCACACAGGTCAGGTCTTTTTCTTCTTTCTTCTTCTTCGTCTTCCTTTCCCTGATAACAAATGCAAGGAATTAAAATTACATGCTACTTTATGCCTCTTGACGGCTACATTGATTCTATCAGCACTCTTCTGATTATGAATTTCTTTCTTTTTACTGGAATATCCGCATTGCTTGCGTAATATCTTCTTTTACTGTTGTTACATTTGCATCTCTTCTCTTGCCAACAATCTCTTACATATACCGAGTTCATCTATACTCTCGAAAAGTTATTCAAATACGTATCAGATATACTTGACTTGTGCTGCTACTTGAGTTCATCTTCGCTGCTGAGTAATTCTTCGATTGCTGAAGCATCCATTCTCGCGGATGCCTGTTTCACCCACTCCACCACCTTGGCTGCCTCCTTGCTGGCCTTCTCCTCCTCCTTGCGTGCCTTGTTCAGTTTCCGCTGCTGTTCTTTGAACGAAAATGTACTGAGATCTGTGAGCATCATCCCCTCCTCGTTCGTCCCCCACTTTCTGCTCCTGCCGCCCTTTCTTTTGGAACGTCCGAAGCAGCACACGGGTTGCGGTGGCGAAGGGGATCGCCTGTAGGAGCCCGAGGTGAAGGGATTCATGGTAGGTGACGGAGGAGAGGGAGAGGGTCCTCTCGGTTCTTTAGGTGGAGTGATCTGATCACGAGGAGGTTTCTTCATAGACGACTTGAGTTTGTGGAAGCGTGTTTGGAGATCGACAGGGAGCGAGGACGAGGAATTGGGAGCTGCAGTCTGCTCAAGAGCCGCGAGGTCGATGGCTTGGGAGACGATGGTGTCGACTTCGTATGCAGAGCTGTGGGCCATGGAGTATGCAATGGTGGGTGGAAGCGAGGAAGAGGGAGAGGAAGTGAAGTTTGATCAATGGAAAGAGCCGGGGATTAGAAAGTCAAAAAGTGTGGGCATCTTTTGTTTGTGTTTCTTTATTACTGATTAGGAGGGATTGGTGTGAATTTGAGGGGAGGATGCAAGAATTTTTCTACAGCCAGCAAAGGTTTTTTTTTATTTTCCTGTGAGAAAAGAATTTAATATTTTTATATCCTTATTTGGTTAGGCTAGGAATATACTGCGAAAAAATTTTAATTTTCTCCCATATTTGGTTCACATAATAATGGAAAAAAATAATTTGGTTGCTTTATCACAAATATTCTTTCATTAATTTTATGATGCTACCAGCTGACGCCATGAATGTATTATTATGCAAAAAAAAAATTAGAAGTAATACATCCAACTAACATTTTCAGGAAAACAAAAATATTTCCAAAATAGGCATTGGGTTTTACTTTCCAAAAAAAAATAAAATGAGGAACCCTCTCATATTTCTCCCCCAATTCTTAATCCTGTCAAACCAAACCAAACAGTAACAAAACTTGAACCAACTTTAAGGTTGTCAATGCTAATTTAAATTAAGATGTTCACACTTACAATTACTGGTGAATTGTAAGTTGTTGTGTATGGCTTGTGCTGAATTGGAAGACTAAGAGCATCTCCAACCCTATTGTCTTGTTAAGTGTTGTGAGTCTTAGGTGGCTTCTATGTGGCATGAGCCACAAGACAATGTCTTGTTTATGTGGCAAAATTATATCTCAAAAGACAATGAGATAGAAAAACTCTCTCATCTTCTTTCTTTTTTCTAATATTTTTTATTCATAATTGATGACATGGAAGAGAAGACATTGTCAAGTGCATTGTCTAGAACAAGACAATCAACTTCACAATGTCTTCTTTAATTTTGGCCACATAAGCTTTACAATTGACTTGACAATTGCATTGGAGAAGAACTTTTGAATAAAATTTTGTTATTCCTATGTGGCATTAACTTTTTTCCAAAGTCACAATAGGGTTGGAGATGCTCTAATCTTTTCTTTGGAGAGATGTCACCATGAATTTATTTATGTGGGGGCAATGTTGAGGGAGTTTCACCACAAAAATGTTGTTCAATGGCAGCTCAATTTATCAACAGCTAACAAGAAAGGGAAATGGAATAGAAGCCATCATGGAGGTGCTGTCGAGTGTTGAAATGCAGGACTAAGATAGCGCAGGCCCTAAGTTTACTACCAACCCTTTACAACTTTCCTATAACCCATTCTCCACCGTGCTAAACCCACCCGGCCCCACCTCTCCCCTCTCTCCTCCAATGGAGGCCCGCCACGTGGTCGGTTGTAACCCCTTGGTTGTAAGCAAGGGTGGAGCTAGCAAAAATTTTTAGGGGGGGCTATGAGCATACACCGAAAAAAATCTACAAAAACTACAATCTAAAAAATGTGCAAAAAATTTTAGGGAGGGCTCTGAGCATACATGGAAAAAAAATCTACAAAATCTACAATCTAAAAAATCTACACAACACCTACAAGATTTGAACCTTGGACCTTCTACCTAAACAACCTATCACTAAACCAACTGAGCTAAGGCTTACACATTATAGTATAGTGGTGGCTCTTGATATTTATTTTGGCAGCCTGGGCTACAGTCCGGGACAGTCCGAGTTATGCTCCGCACTGGTTGTAAGCGAGTTTGTAATTGTAGCATTGCTCGCTTGTTATGAAAATTTCTACCATTTCTAGATGACTATTATGTAAAGTTTCAATCATTAGATAGGTTGACCTGTGGCACAATCATAGCTTCACGTAGAGTCCTTGAGGCTAGGGCTACAAACGAGCCAAATCGAGCCAAGCTTTTGTAAGCTTGAGCTTGACTTGACTAGAATTAATCGAGCTCAAGCTTGATAAGTTTTTTATTTTATTTTAGAGCTTGAACTTGGCTTGAGCTTGTTTAGTTTGAGCTCAAGCTTGGCTTAGTTTGGACTCGAGCTTAAGCCAATAAGCAAGCTTGATAAACAAGCTCGATAAACTCAAAATCAAGCTCGCTCAGCTTGATTTCAAGCTCATTAAGCTTGGCTTCAAGCTAAACAAGCTCAATTTCAAGCTAGTTAGGTTTGAATTCAAATATCTATAATAGTAACCATTTATTTATAAAAATTTAATTAAAAAAGTTCCTTAATATCAATCATTAAGGGCATATAAATATATAATGCACACAACCATATTGTTATACAAACATATATAAAATCAGAATTCAACAAAGAACAAACGAGCTTCTAAACAAGCTCCTAAATGAGTTCCTAAACGAGCAAGCTCGCAAGCTCATAAACAAGCCAGCTTGCGGGCTTAAACGAGTCGAGTACTTCTAAGCTTGAGCTTGGCTCGTTTATTAAACGAGCTCGAAAATGAAGCTTGAGCTCAGCTTGTTTTCTAAACGAACCAAGCGCAAACGAGCTTTTATCGAGCCAAACTTCGAGCAGCTTGCGAACGGCTTGGCTCATTTGCAGTCCTACTTGAGGCTATATAAAAGGTAGATGTCTCATTTGTTTTATACCAATCTTTTTTTTACGGTGTCCGGCTAAACGTTTGAAATTTTTTTGCACAATGTATTGTATTGTATGTCTTTTGGGCCCATTGTCTTCCAACTTCCACTACAAATGGAAGGAGTAATACGGTCCCATTGCTCGATTTACTGATCTTCCGTCACTCAGCCAGAGTTTTTATGTCTCTCTCCGCTGACCACAAGGATCACTCGAATTTTTTTACCACTCAAAAAGTAAGTTGTCTAGTATAGAAAGGTTTTCAACATTTCACCCACTTTCTTTTTTGTTTCAATTTTTTTTTTCATTATTATCTTAACGATCTAGTTGAACTTTTTTTTTTACTAATATTTGAAGAAAAAGTCCCTACGAGAAGTATGTAAAAACACAGTCAATAACACATTGCTCTAGAAGTCAATGATCCCCATGTTTATATATATCCTTAGCTTCCTACACATAGTACCAGTACTAGAATGTGAAGTTTATGATTGAAGCAATGATCAATGATTCGTGGACTTGTGATCAGAAAAAGCAAATTCATGAATTGCTTGCTAAAAGATTGGATCATTCCATTTGTGTTAATTATGCTGCTCGATTCTCCAGATCCAAAACGCCAATGGCCAACACCCCTACCTCATCAAAACAACAATCGGAAAACCCTCCTTCCACCAGTCCTTCGGCGACAGTTATTAATGTGACATCATCCACCATACCACTATCATCACAGTTATTGTGCCAACTCTCTCCTTCAAATCTGGAAGCTACATCTTCTTCTCCTATTCAGTTATATTCTGTAACTTCCTCATTACCTAACCACCCACCACTTATTTCAGACCACTTCATCCAGTCACCAAGTCATAACCATTCTACCATGACCACAAATATCATAGACTCTTCTAATACATCTCCTCCTAATATTACCCTTGTTAATACTACTATCCCTATTCCTGATACAGCAACACTCATTACCACAGATATCATTCCTACATCCCATGTCATTCCCACAGTATCACATTCTCCATATATCCCTCCTCCTCTCTCCACGATTATGTTCTCAAATATCTCTAACATTCCTCCTCACTTAACACATGATAACTTACCAATCTCAGTTCTCATGAATTCCTCTTCTTTGTCTTCCCACTTTTCCACTATATCAACACATGTTTCAAATAAACCTCATCACCCTCTTCCAACACCAACCCTTACCAATACTTTCACCTCACTACTATCCTCTCTTACTTCAAATTCAAAAGAAAATATAGCTGATACTGGAATTAATCCTCCTATACCCAGAACTCACATTACCAATCTGAATACTCACCCTGTTCCCATGCTCACAATACCTGTTTCCAGAAATAATACAAAAAGAGTGCGTGATCACCTTGTTGATGATGATATGATTCCTCTTATCAGACCTTATAAGAGAATTACTGTTGATGATACTAAAACTGAAGGCGCGACTGGCCTACAACAGCCTCCTTCTCTATGATCTTCTCATGGAATTGTCGGGGTTTGAGAAATGACCCGACAATTCGTACTATTCATTCATTTCTCCGGACATCTAATCCTAGTATCATTTTCTTATCGGAAACAAGATGCTCGTCAAATGTAGCTTCTTCTCTATCTAATACATTGGGTTTTCCACATTGTTATGCTCTGTCCTCAAATGGCATGTCGGGTGGGTTACTTTTATGTTGGAAGGCTGATATCAACATCACTATCATCTCCTCCACGCCAAACTATATTCATACCTCATTCATGTCTATTAACAGTACTCTAACATGGCATATCCTCTTCTTATATGGCCCTCCAATGGTGTTGAATAGACCTATGTTCTGGTACCAACTGGAAGCTGTGGTTAGAGCTATAACTGATCCATGGTTATGCATTGGTGATTGTAATTCCATTCTTCATCCTTCTGAGAAATGTGGGGGTTCTTCATTCAATTATCACCATCATAAATCATTCATCAAGTGGTTTAATTATGTTGGTGCTATGGATATTAATTATTCTGGCCCTGCTTTTACATGGAATAACCGTAGATCTCCTAGATGTAATGTTGCTGAAAGATTAGATCGAGCCATGGCAGATACCAAATGGGTTTCTCTCTATCCTAAAGCTGGGATACTACATCTACCATGTTTCAATAGTGACCATAATCCGATCCTATTGCAGTTGAATACTTCATTGGTTAAATACAGACCAATTATCAGGTTTGAGGCTGCTTGGTCTCACGAACCAGATTATAAGAATGTGATCAAAGAATTGTGGAGGACCACTCGAACCCAAGAGTTTCTGCCTAAGTTGAGGAGTTTATTCCCTAAATTACATAAGTGGGGGAATTCAAGACTTCGTCATCTTGATATTGACATTAATCATTGTCAGGATCGGCTACTTACTATTCAGGGTCTTCCTCCTACTGAAGCCATACATGCTGAAGAAAAAGACATCCAGATTTGGTTGAACAAACTATTATTACAAAAAGACTTATACTGGAAGCAGCGATCAAACAATTCATGGTTACGGGAAGGGGATAGAAACACAAAGTTCTTTCATTTATCAGCTACTATCAGGAAGCACAGGAATACTATCCATACTATAAGAGCTGATAATGGATCCATATTAACTTCTCAGGTGGACATATCTAATGCTTTTGAAGCTCACTTCAGAGATCGTTTCCAGTCTTCAATTCATCAACCAGTTCCAGATCATATTCTTCATGAACTCTCTCGTCTGGATGCATTTAATAATGAGGGTCTTCATGCAACACCAACCAAAGATGAAATTCTATCTGTCATCAAAAATATGAGTCCATATAAATCCCCAGGTCCTGACGGTTTTCCAGCTGCATCCTACCAACAAAATTGGGATACTTTTGGTCAAGAGGTAACCCTTCTAATCCAGGATTTTTTTACTTCGGGTACAATGCCATCTCTTCTTAATTATACTTTTATTGCATTGATTCCCAAAATGAAAAATCCCAGTTCCCCTTCTGAATTTCGACCGATAGCTCTTTGCAATGTCTTATACAAAGTCATTACAAAGATCTTAGCCAACTGTCTACGACACCACCTTCATACAATCATCAATCCTCTACAAAATGCCTTCGTTCCTGGGAGATACATTGGTGATAATGTCCTTTTAGCTCATGAAATACTTCACTCAATCTCGAGATCAAGTCCTAATAAAGGTTCCTTTGCTCTTAAACTTGACATGTCTAAGGCATATGATAGATTGCATTGGGGTATTATCAGCCAAGCATTATCTGGTTTTGGTATTGTTGGTAAATCCCATGATCTCATCATGGCACTACACCAAAACACCTGAATTGTAACGGTCTAGACATGTTACAAAAATAAATTCTAACGGGAAAATGCCGTGAGTATATAGGCGTGGGTAATATTACTAACTGTCCTTCTAACGGACCATGTCCGTTAGTATTTTAACTATTCTAACGGCTATAGCTGTTAGTAATTATTTTTCTAACAGACATATAAATATATGTTATATATTAATACTAACGGGCTATGACCGTTAGTATATTTTAAAATATAAAAAAAAATTTAGAATCCAATACTAACGGTCATAGGACTTTAGTATATTTTAAAAAATAGAAAAAAAATTAATTTTAGAATTAAATACTAATGGAATGATGCAGTCATTTAGAACTATTCCTTTTTGTTTTATTCATATAACTAACTATGTTCATACAGTTTGCTCCAATAGACCGATAGAGACAATAGTTCAGGTTTCTAGAGAAGAAATTAAACTTAAACAGTATGTCGCAAGTGTATAAACAAAAGAACCTTCCAAAACTAAAATATGTTTCTGGCATAGCATGACTAGGGCTGCAAACGAGCCGAGCCAAGCTTTTGTAAGCTTGAGCTTGGCTTGACTAGAATTATTCAAGCTCGAGCTCGAGCTCGAGCTTGATAAGTTTTTTATTTTGAAGCTTGAGCTTGGCTCGAGCTTGTTTATATTAAGCTTGAGCTTGGCTTGGTTTGAGCTCGAGCTTGGCTTGATAAGGAAGCTTGATTCAAGCTTGATAAACAAGCTCGATAAGCTTGAAATCAAGCTTGTCTCTCAACTTTATTTCAACCTCATTAAGCTTGAATTCAAGCGAGCTTGATTTCAAGCTAGTAAGGTTTGATTTCAATTATATGAAATATTAACAATTTATTTATAAAACTTTAATTAAAAAAAGTTCCTTAATATCACTTATTAAGGACATAAATATATAATACACACAATCATATCGTTATATATATATATATATATATATATATATATATATATATATATATATATATATATATATATATATATATATATATATAATTCAACAAAGAACAAACGAGCTTCTAAATAAGCTCCTAAACGAGCTTCTAAACGAGCTTCTAAACAAGCCAGCTTGCAAGCTCATAAACGAGCCAGCTCGTAAGCTCAATCGAGCCGAGTACTTCTAAGCTTGAGCTTGGCTTGTTTATTAAATGAGCTCAAAAATAAAGCTTGAGCTCAGCTTGTTTACTAAACGAACCGAGCTCAAACAAGCTTTTATCGAGCCGAGCTTCGAGCAACTCGCGAACGGCTTGGCTCATTTGCAGCCCTAAGCATGACTTTGAACAAAATCACTTGCTTCCTGAGAGAAACTGAAAAAGTCTTAAGCTAGCTCATATGCCACTAAGCATGGACCAAGCAGAATAAGTGCCACATCGCTGGAATGAGCATCGATATTTCTCAACTTTAGCTTTCATAAAGAAATAATAATTTCTCCATAAGTTACAAGGGAAACAATATTAAGAGTACAAGAGGTAAACAGTTAATAAGAAACCATTGCCGATGAAAAACCATATCGATCCGTGAACATGCCATTCTTCCTTCCGTTCATGTAATTGATAGTCATCTGCAATTATAAAAAACACAATGATCATTGGAACATGGCGCACACCAAGAAATTAAAATAAGATGATACATATCAATGTTAAGTGATTCGTCCAGTCTATAATAATTGAGTATGAGAGATTCAATAAAGTAAGCAAATATATTGCTAAGAGATGAACATAAGAACATATTTTAATAAAACCCACAATTCTATATCCATATAGAAACAAACATTCAGAAGAAGCTAATTACTCTGTCAATATTTTAGCGTTACACTTCTGTTAATTAAATTAAGAGATCAATTGTTGTAAATTAATGCGTGTGCTCGGCAATGTACTTATAATACCTTTTATTGTAGTGTTGCCCAGTTTTGTACCATAATGCATCCCTCTTGATGTGAAATCCTGTACCATAGAGTATTGGTCCTCTGAGACCATCACAGCCCATCCAAAGCCTATGTAAACAAAATTTTGGCTAATCAATTCGTGACGACTGAGCCTTAATGATCATTCTTAATGAATGCACATTTATTGGGGGTATAAATCAGCTCTGTTAAGGGACCATCACTGCCCATCCAAAGTCTTTTTCTTAAATCAGCTCTGTTATGGGACCTCTACTAATTTCTGGCAAGCATAAGATGAAGAAGCGGCAAGTTTCCTGAGAATTTTTCATAGAAACAACCACTTCACTTTTGAAGCAACATTTCATCAATATTAGATTATCTAAAACTTATATCGTTTATATACAAATAAAGTATACAAATTGAATCTATTATCGAAAATATTAAGACATAAGAAATATTGCAGCTTCGTAGTTACCTGTAAGGGATATTTCACAAAAGCAGGCTCATGGCGATTCTTGCAGGGGCTTTGTAGTTACCTGTAAGGAGTAAGAATGCAACTACAATTAGTACATCCTATTTTACATATATAGACAAAGTCCCATTTACTCTATTTTCCAAAAGCAGTGATAATGATTTACAACCAAAACTTCAATAACATCCACTTTTTCAACCCAATTATGTATCATATTGCTTGGAAGAAGAATAACACCTCCACTTATATGGAACTCGTGTTATAAAATGTTAATCATTCTCTGTCACAAAACTAGGCATCGTATTCATCATAACCCAGACATAACATGCTTTTCTGTATGTAACTGAATACATAACGGAGACTTTACCGACATAATTCAAGACGTAACTGCACTTCATGATGAGTTCCTGAAACATGCAAATTCTGGATTGCTACAGAAATAGAATTTGATGTGATGTGTTCCTCCAAGTTGGTCTCAAATTCATAGGCTAATAGCAACAGAAAAGAGAGAGAGAGAGCCTCGACACAAAAGGCTACAAAGAGCAGTTGTATGTGTGGGTGGACTAACCATATACTTATTCCCTTGTTTCTAAAGAAGGGTCTTTCAAGTCCCTAACAACATTCAATTATGAATCCTAACTCCATATTATAAACCGAAACTTTTGGGTATGAGATATGTGGATGACCCTCATTTTATTTTCTGTCATCTTCATAAAGTTGAAGTTCCGAATGCATTTAAGAATGTAACAAAGGACTATTTGATCCACATAATTGCATAGAAGCTAAGTAGAAGCAGGGCCTAGGTTAGCCCTATAAAGCGGATGATGAATACGTGCAGGCAAAACACATTGCAATCAGGAGTAACGAGGACAAAAATCTCCAATCATAGGCATAGTGTGTAGCTCTCGGGAGTACTGAGGATACATGCATGCAGTATTAGACAATCTTCTAATGCAGAGACACCCTTCACCTCCAATGTATGTAAGTGTATAATTTGAAAAACATAAAAAGAGATCTAAAGTATTGTCACATTAAGGTATAAAAGCTACATGACTGCTAATTACGATAATGAAATAGTGGTGCACTCACGCATAAAACGTGAAGTAGATAATAAAGATTCTTGATGAATCACCTTTCTCCTGGAAATCGTCTTTGTTAATTCTGCGGAAACACCAAAGTCAGCAACCTAAAATATGGCAATTAAAAAAGCAGACATAATATAAGAACTAATTGTAAAAAGCTCCATCCTCGTCTTTAAATGATATTCAATCAATGACATGATTTTCAAACTAATAAATTTACTAACCTTAACATCTCCACTCTCGTTCAATAAAATATTTGCAGTTGCCAAAAATAACATGAATAGGAAATTAAGATAATTTGTTTTAACAATGTTTCATAATCATAGAAGACATAATAGTAGTCATCTCACTACTAGTGAAGAGAACTGCAGCCATTCATGCTAATTTCAAGCAACATTTTACATAAGCATATAGGAGATGAATACGTACATTTCAATGCAAAACTTGGAAGCATAAAAAACAGAAAGGACTTTGAGTGTGACCTTTGATATCTCGGTGAATTTTTCCTTCACTGTGCAGATATTCAATTGCATGCAACAAGTCCCAAAGAATGCATGCCATAGAAATTTCATCAGGTGGAGGACCAATTTGAAGCTACAGAAAAAGCATTGTGTTAGACATGCAATGATGTTCTAAAATCAATACAATGACGATCCTATATACGCTTTGCTGCTGTGATTTCTTAGATAGAAATTCAATACAGATCCCCAAAGAAAAGCCCACCAATATCAGAATATAACCAGTGGTGTCTATCACAGGCCTTTTGTTTCCTTCCAAGGAGACGCATGTTTTTTTTATGAAAAAGGTTCTTAACAATATGTCTCAAAGCACAAGATGGATCAAAACTGCACAAAGCATGTTTGAAAGTTTGGAATCATAGTCTGTCATTAGATTGGAACTGCAGCTAGTGGGAACACCATTTTGGTTTCATTGAATATAGGTCACTGCTTTCCACAAGTTTAACCATCTTTCTTATGGCAACAAAGCTTCACAAGGGAAACAAAAATACCGCAACCTAGCAACCACAACTTATCAGCCACATTTGGCTCCATATAATGCAACAAGTCATAAGTAATTTGTGCAGACCAATTAACTGTCAAAAAGAAGAGATACCATACAACAACATTTATACCTAACATATAATGCCCTCCAATTTAATCCCATAACAAGCAGAAAAGTCCATTTGTCCAACTGGTTTAGCAAGGATTCTCCTAAGCCATTTTAAGCACCTAAAGGGATTCACTATTTTCAGAAAGGATGCAGTTAGAGATCCAAGCATCATACAAAAGAGAATAATAATGAAAAGAATGAACAACACCGCATATACGGTTTAACATCTGGGGGATTCTCCAGACCAAAGAGATATATGTTGACATGTTTCTATAGCTTTAACATAGGACAAGACCTAAAGGGGATATTTATATGAAATTATGCAATAATTTCACAAACTAAATTTTGTGAAAGCATAGTTGTAAAGTAAAGATCGATACAAATCTACCAGGAACAGCAAAAGTCCTAAAAAATAATATAAATTAAATTAAGGGTTATAGATCGACTTTAAGGAAACATAACCCTAGATATCATTGATTCTATATTATGCTTACAAAACCCCCAATTATTATACCTAGATAATAAATCAAGAAAAAAAACCAAGTCGGAGTTGCCGCAGACGATGAGTTGGTTAGGTCGCCGAAGTCGAGCCTCCAAGGTGGTTGGCCAGCCGGAGTTGTCGCGGACAACGAGCTGGTTAGGGAAAAAACAAGTCGTATGCAAACCAATTTGTTTAGATTTGTGAATAAGAGAGAAAGAGAGAGAATTGATGGGTGTATATACAGAAGTTGGAAGGAAATTGGGAAATTAGGGCGCAGAAGTTGGAGGGAAATTTGGGCGCCAATTATTTTTGGCTTCTTTCTATTTGTCCGCCAGATTTTTTCACCAACAATTACTTTATTTAAGGGATATATATTTGTAACAGACTATAGTGAATACTAACGGAATGACCTAGTTAGTAATTTGTAACGGGGCCATTAGAAATTGAACAATTTGGTGTAGTGTGGAATGCATTACTTCGGTTTCCTTTGCTGTTCTTGTTAATGGAAAACCAACTAACAAGTTTCTTCCTTCCTGTGGTATTCGCCAGGGATGTCCATTATCTCCATATTTGTTTATAATGAGCATGGAAATATTATCCACCTTTATTCATATCATTGAGAGGAATATGCTTTATGAGAGCTTCAAACTGAAGTATTGCCCAATATCTTTTTCTCATCTGGCATTTGCAGATGACTTGCTGTTATTTGGTACCTGTTCCCTTCATAATATCACCCAAGCTCAAATCATCATTAAGTATTTTGAATCCTGGTCGGGACAACGTATAAACCTTGCAAAATCTTCATTATATCTCTCTAAGAAAATCGACCCTTATATGCGCAATCTCTACATTAATTTATTTGGTGTAAAACCTATGGATCCTTGGGATAATTATCTTGGCCACAAAATTCTTCAACCAAAATCTCGCATCAGAACATACTCTGAACTTCTCAACACCAGTCTTCACAAGCTTAGTGGCTGGAAACATAATTGTCTTTCACATGCCGCTCGCACTACACTTATCAAATCTACTCTTTCATCTCTTCCTACATATCATTTCTCTTCATACTTAATCCCGAAGACTGTCACAAATTCTCTATCCAAACACCAACGAGATTTCTGGTGGGGATCTAATACTAATACCAGGAAAATGTATTTCACACCATGGTCCTTATTTACAAAACCGAAACTTCAAGGTGGTTTGGGTATTTGTGATCCTCACATTATGGACTTATCTCTTTTGCTTAAACTTTCATGGAGGTTCATTACTGATTCTACTTCCATATGGGCTTCTCTCCTTAGAAGTAAATATCTCCATTCATCTAATTTTTGGACGGTTAATCCTTCCCATTCTTCATCATATATATGGACTAGTATTTTGAAAAGCAGAGTTTCTCAATGGAAATGTTGTCTGGTCAGTTGGTAATGGTGCAAACATCAATATTTGGACAGATCCTTCGGTTCCAAATCTACCTAACAACAGAGTATCAGGATATAATGTTGCTAATAGAGCAGTCCAATCTGTTGAAGATCTCATTAACAGCGATTTGTTCATCTGGAAAGAACATCTTATTTATGTCTGTTTTCCACCTCATGAAGCTCAGGCTATTCTCAACATTCCTTTATCTAGGAATTGCACTGTTGATAAACTTATTTGGAAACATACTGTGGATGGGGAATTCACTACAAAATCGGGATACAGGGCCATTCATCATATTGATCACACATCTTCGGTTAATCTTGTGTTCAACGACTGGAAGAAGTTTTGGAAACAAACTCACATTTATCCCCGTGTCCTCCTATTCGCCTGGAGAGTGCTGACTAATTCATTACCCACCAATTCAAATATCAATCGACGAATCAATGACATTGAAGCAACATGTCCAATATACAAGGTATGTGATGAAACTACTGACCACCTTATTTTACATTGTTCTTTTTCAGGTTTGTCTTGGCAAAAGAATGTTGTAATTTCACGTCTGATTCATCCCCATACAACCATTTCCTCATTATTATCCACAATCCTCAAAGATGGTGACAAGGATACTATATCAAGTTGTCTTTATCAGATGTGGTCAATCTGGAAGGCCAGGAACAACTACATTTTCAACAATTCAATAATTTGCAGCAACAAAATTATTCATGAAGCAAAGACTCTGCAAGAGAGACACGAAGCAGCATGTGGTTCGAGTACAGACTCTTCCAATCTGTGTGCTTACAGATTGGCCTTACATGCTACATGGAGACCACCTGATCAGGGGAAGTTTAAGATAAATCTCGATGGTGCTTATTTGGATGGCAAAATGGCAGCTTCAGCGATATTGAGGGACTCTCACGGCTCATTCATCACAGCCTACTCCAAATGTCAAGATGGAGGTAACCCAATTGAAGCAGAAGCCCTTGGTATTCATCTGTCACTTGTTCTAATGGAAAGAAGCCATCTGACAAACATTACTGTGGAAGGGGACTGCAAAATCCTCATTGATGCTATTAATCATCAGGAGGATTCTTCTGTCTGGCTAGCTCGTCACACCATAGCAAATGCAAAGAAGTTTCTTAGTCTCAACAGGGAGATTTCCTTTTCTTATGTTCATAGGAGTGCCAATGGTTGTGCTCACCAATTAGCCTCCTTTTCTCTGATACATTCTACTATGAATTCTCTGCAAATTCATGATAGGATTCCTGCATGTATATATGATCTTGTTGTTAGTGACAGATCCGCTTATACTTCTGTTTTTTTGAATGAATGAATGAATTTATGTTTGCTCAAAAAAAGTTTATGATTGAATAGGTCACCATTATGTTTATTCTCACTCCCAAATCACAAGGAAATGAAACATGGATTCTTCCATCCCTATTCAACCAAATAAATTGACAATCAAAAGGCTGCCCACATGTTAATAATCCTAAAAAAATGATGAATATCAATTAATGATCAAAACTTAAATTGTTCACAGCAAACAAACCATGATCCACACGTCCTTTATGAATCAATGAAATATTAACCATTTAAGCACAAGAATTAATTACAAAGATACGTGATCACAACTCACAAAGATCTACTAAGAAAGGGAAATTAGTGCCCAAAATCCTCCTCCTTAATTCCTTCTTAAATTAAATAATTAATCTCTCTGATGATTCATTTCCTCTTCCAAATATTCGTAACCTCCCTATAATTAATATACACATACATGCATACATTCATCCTAATATAAATTCATGCTACGTTCTCCTTCATTCTTCACTTCATCTAACCCTAACTAGCTATGTCTTCTTCTTCTTTGTTACTTGTTTTCTTCTTCTTCTTCTTCTTGACTACCACCTATGGAAGTGGTGGCTTCTACGTGGACCTCATCCACAGGGACTCCCCGAGGTCCCCCCTCTACAACCCCTCTCTCTCGCCCTCCGAAAGACTAGCCGCGGCCGTCCGCCGCTCCGTGGCCCGCTCGAGCTACTTCCACCGCCGCTTGACGACGCCCGTGGCGGCATCGGCAGACGCAAACTCGTCGTTCCAGTCAGAAGTCATCCCGGACACCTACGAGTACCTCATGGTCATCAACGTGGGCACCCCGGCCTCGACCATCCACGCCATAGCCGACACCGGCAGCGACCTCACCTGGACCCAGTGCGAACCCTGCGCCAGCTGCTACGAGCAGCGCGACCCCGTCTTCGACCCGAGGAGCTCGTCGACGTACGACACGGTCCCGTGCGAGCACGACGCGTGCTCCCAGCTCCCCGCGAGGGGCTGCGGCAGCCAGTCCGTCTGCCAGTACCACTACACCTACGGCGACCGGTCCTACACCAAGGGCCTGCTGTCGACCGACACGTTCTCCTTCGACTCGGAGGGGCGCGGGGGGAGGGTCTCCGTGCCGGGACTCCTCTTCGGCTGCTCCCACGAGAGCAACGGCACGTTCAACGTCGGAAGCGGCGGCCTCGTCGGCCTCGGCGGCGGCCAGCTATCGCTCGTTTCTCAGCTCGGCCCCTCGATCGACCACAAGTTCTCCTACTGCTTGGTTCCCTACTCGAACGCCGACAACGCGACTAGCCTGCTGTACTTCGGCGACAAGCACGATTTCGGCAACGCGAAATCGACTCCGATCATCTTCGGGGAAATCGACACGTTCTACTATCTTTCGCTCGACACGATCAGCGTCGGCAACACTACGGTGTCCGTGAGGAAGGCCGTCGGCTCTTCTTCTTCTTCTTCTTCCAAGGCCGCCGCCGCGGAAGGGAACATCATCATCGACTCCGGCACAACCCTAACCCTACTCGACGACGACATGCTGGTGCCGTTGGTCAAGAAGGTGTCGGAGCTCGTGAAGCTTCCGACCGTCGAGGACGTGGACGGGCAACTCGACCTTTGCTTCGACGTGTCCGGGGAGAGCGGCTTCGACCTCGACCAGCTGCCTACTCTAGAGTTCGGATTCCGCGGCACCGGCGGGGTGTCGCTGCCGCCGATGAACTCGTTCCGGGAGGTGAAGAAGGGCGTGGTCTGCCTGATGATGGCGTCGAGCAGCGCGTCCGGAGGGCTGCCGATCTTCGGCAACATCGCGCAGCAGAACTACCACGTAGGTTATGATCTCAAGGAGAAGTTGGTCTACTTCGAGCCCAAGGATTGTGCACAATTCTAATTACATTTGCAAAGAGCAATTAAGCTTTCAATCTAGCTAGCTAGCTAGCTAAATAATATGTTTGTGGCGTACGTGTCTTAATTAGTTTGGTACGATCATCTTTCATGGCATGTTATGTTCAGTTTGGGTCTGTAAAATGCTAGCTTGTTCTTCTTGTTGTGTCTGTCAAGTGTCAACTATGGAATGGGTTATTAAATGAAATATTTATTGTTGACGGTTTTACTAAGTACGTACGTAGTTTTATCTTTTATGCATGCATGCATGGTATTGTATTTTCTGCATGTAATATATCATGCCTCCTTTGTGCGTCGAGGGGATTGAACCGAAAGGAGGTGTGGACTGTGGTGTATGTAAAAATTGGGAGTAGGGGGCCCAAATAGCTTGTGCAAAGTTTTGTATGTTACGTCGAGTATCTTAAAAAAAAAATGGTATACACGATTACATTCACCATCATTTTTTTATCACCACGCCCTCTGAGGAGTAATGGCGTCCATCAACTGCATCACCTTCTCGTTGCTTGTTCTTCTTCCTTCTCCACTGGATTTCATTCCTTTTCCTTGATTGTTCCTTCTCCCTTAATCTCATCTTTGGTCACTCTCATGTTATGTCCTTTTCATTTCTCTCCATCTGTTTCTTACAATGAATACACCTCCTTCTTATGAAGACACCATTTCGAAACTCACTTCATTACTAGCGTTATCATCTATTGATACTGATCCAGTATCAAATTCACCTTCAAAAAACCCTCAAGCAGATTGGCACTTTTATCTGTTTTTTAAAATCGTAAGTTCGAAATGTTATCCTTCCCATATCATTTCCTCCACTATTCCAAAAATCTGGAAATGTAAAGAGCCTGTGAAGATTTCGGAGTATCATGATGGTTCCTATTCCGCAAAGTTCACAAAGTTGGAGGATCTTGAGTTTGTTGCTAACAATGGGCCATGGAAGATCAACCACCATTTGCTGATAATTGAGAGATGCTATCCCAATAAGCTACCGATCGAGTACACGTTTGCTGATAGTGAATTCTGGGTGCAATTGCATGGTCTTCCAGTGAATCTTCTCACAATCGATTTCGTGTCCTCCGTGGCTGCTCGTGTTGGTAAGATTACACCACCCTCTGCTCAAGATGCCTTAAAATGGATTCTCTTTGCCAGGATCAGGATCAGAGTTGATATTGCAAAGCCATTGATACGAATGTTAAAGGTGGCCATGGGCAACAGCTTGGTCTGTACTGTCACGTTGAAGTATGAGAGATTGCCTAAATATTGTCAATTCTGTGGTTGTTTGGGACACAGCGTCAAGAAGTGCAATACACATAAGGAGTATAAAGCGTTGCTTCGCGAAGATTGGACTATTGATCAAAAGGTTCAGTTTCAAACTCTTTTTGATAAACGTCTTGATCTTTCCATTTGTGTCAACCATGCTGACAGGTTCAGGAATAAAGTTCAAAACAGGGGACAATCTCATAAATCCTTTGCTTCAACCACAAGTTTGCTGGAAGAAGAGCCAATCCATTATCAATCACATATCATTGATCCTGCTTCATCCCCATCCACCAACCCGACTACATCCATGTCCATTGACAATCCTTCATTGCATACCCTTGTCCACTTAAAAGATAGTATTCCCTCTTCTTCCCTACCCTCTGATCTTGCAATTATCTCTCAACCTGCATCTTGTGGTTCTTCTGATTTTTGGCCGACGAGGTGACAGTTACGGCCAAGTCAACTTTGGATATGACTCGAACCACTACTTCCCAATTTTCGTATAATGATACCACTACCTCTATATTTTCGGATATTCTCCCATCTATCCCTAAATTTTTGGCATTATACATTGCCCCATCTACAAAATCTGTTATTCCAGAAATATCCCCTACAATATCGGATCCTACAAATACTCTTCATCAAATATCAAACTTCATCACTAGCCTTCCCCCATTATCGGAAACTACCCACCATCATTTACCAGATACGACTACTGCTCTTCCATCATTACTGGTGATACCTACTACTCCTTCCCTAACATAACAGATACTCATGTAATTCCAACTCATTTGAATATTAACACCTCCCCTGAAGTTAATCTACAAGTCCAATCTACTATACCTATCCTATCTCCCATTGATCAGGCTCGAGTCTCCTTACATCCACCACATTTAATCAACACCACAGTTCCATCTGAATCTACGCCAACCACAAACAAACTTATAAAACATTCATCTAGCACCAACCTTACATCCACCAAAACAGTCACAAGATCTACTTCATCGTCATATATATATCTACTGCAGCCACATTCACTTCTCTCTTGCAATCCCTTACTCCTATTCCTCCCATTTCAAACATGAATAGCATACCATCTGATATTAGTCCTTCAACAACCATTGTTCCCACAACCACACTCAAAAGGAATCGATCCTCAGGTCTTGATAAGGATTTGGAATTCCCACAGGACAGACCATCCAAACGACTCATGTGTTTCCATATTGATGATATAGGCGCGGCTGGCCTCCAACAGCCTCCAAAGCCATGATTTTATCCTGGAATTGTAGGGGTTTGAGGAATGAACCTACAATTCGTACTATCAAATCATTCCTCCGAGCTTTTAAACCAAAAATCATTTTCTTATCCGAAACTAGATGATCGTCAATGGCTGCCTCTACCATAGCTCTGCAGTTGGGTTTCAATAACCACTGCTCTGTTTCATCTACTAGTTCTTCAGGAGGATTATTGCTATGTTGGGATTCTTCCCTATATTTCAACATTATTTCTACTTCTGCAAATTGTATTTATTCTTCCATTCAGTATCCAGGATATTCACATTCATGGCAGCTGTTATGTATCTATGGTCCCCCTGTGCTCCAGGATCGAAGTATTTTCTGGCAGCAATTAGAGCTTACCATAACAGCCATTTCAGATCCATGGATTTGTATTGGGGATTTCAACGAAATTTTGTCTGCTGAGGAGAAGAGGGGAGGTAATAGTTTCAATTATAATCATCACAAGAGTTTCATTAAATGGTACAATAGAGTTGCAGCTATGGATATTGGTTTTACTAGTCCTGCTTTTACGTGGAGTAATCGACGAAGACCACATCACTATATTGAGGAGAGATTGGATCGAGCTATATGGTTGATACCCAATGGCGTTCTCTCCATCCGAAAGCAGGATTGCTACATCTCCCTTGCATTAACAGTGACCATAATCCTATTCTCTTGCTACTGAACATTTCTTACAGAAAAAGGAAGACTGCACCAAGATTTGAAGCTGCTTGGTTGGTCGAAAAGGATTTCTCACTAGTCCTCTCTGAGACATGGAACAATCTCTCCATTACTGATACTCAGGTTAAACTCAGAGGTTTATTATCTCGTTTACATCGATGGGGCAAATCTAGACTTGGTAATCTTGATCAAGAAATCAGATATCAAGAGGGCAAATTATTAGACCTTCAGTCTCAAAATCAATCTGAAGCAAGCTATATCGATGAACGAAATGTACAAATTCTGCTAAATAAACTTCACCTTCAAAGGGAACTTTACTGGAAGCACATTTCAAACATAACTTGGCTTAAGAAAGGGGATAGAAACACTCGATTTTTCCATCTCACGGCAACTATGCGGAAACAACGTAATGTTATCCATAGTGTTATTAATCAAGAAGGACTACAAGTATCAGAGCATGTTGACATTTTCGATACCTTTGTTGGTCATTTCAGGCCTCTCTTTCAAGCTGTAGAGACATATCCTATTCCTGAACATACCTTGATGGAGCTGCCTGTCATTTCCAGTGCAGAAAATGATTCTCTTAGTTAAATTCCCCATGAAGAAGAAATTTTGGCAACAATCAAGGGCATGAGCCCTCACAAGTCTCCTGGCCCAGATGGGTTACCAGCTATCTTTTATCAAAAATGTTGGGACAAAGTTGGACCAGAGGTATCTCTTCTCATTCAAAAAAATTTTAGAACTGGTATCAAGCCAGCATATCTCAATCACACTCATATAGCTCTCATTCCCAAGATTAAATTCCCCTCAAAACTAGTGGACTACAGACCCATAGCCCTATGTAATGTTCTCTACAAGCTCATTTCAAAAATCCTAGCTATTAGATTACGTCATATCATGCATAAATTGATAAGTCCTTATCAAAATGCGTTTGTTCCTGATCGTAATATTGGTGACAACATTGTTATTGCACAAGAACTTATTCACTCAATTTCCAAATTCCATCCTCATAATAGTTCTTTTGCCTTCAAAGTAGATATGTCTAAAGCTTATGATCGATTGGTGTAAGACCCTGTTAAAAAAAAAAGAAAAAAAAAACCCCTCAACTCTCAGCCGCATGACCCATTCCCTCTTTCCAATTTTTTTTACACATTCTCAACTCTCCCTAACATCTCTCCCAACCACACACATCACCCCCCCCCCCCCCCCCATTTTTCCCTCTCCACATGTTCACAACTACTTCCCCTAATCTCACTAACAGCACCTATATTCCTTCTCCTCCCAACTACTTTCAATCAAAGAAAAACCCACTCACAGAACCATTCCTCACATTCACTCTCTCCCTTCTTCTCAAAATACACCAGCACTACCCCCACTCCCCCACCTTTCCCGTACCAGCCGGCCGCTGACCTCCACCCCGGACCCGCGTCAGACCACCAGCGGCCACCCCAGCCCGCTGGCGCAGCCCCCAGCCGGCCGCCGCCCGCCGTCCGCCCGTCGGCCGCCCAGGACCCGCCAGCACACACACGCGCCCTCCGCCGGCGCCGTCGTCTTCCGCGCGTGCTCCGTCGCCATGTGTTTTCCTCATGTGTTCGTCCGTGTGCGCGCACGTGTCCGTGCTCGTCATTCCGTTGTCGTTTCGAGTCCGAGGCCTCCCCTCGGTACTCCTTCGTACAACCTTTGGGCAAACTCTACCCCGAGTAGTTTCTGACTTTTATTCACAGAAACCCATTTGTACCTTCTGGCCTTAGTGATGTGTTCTGCAGATGAATATTTAGTTTCTCTTAAGGTTTTAGTGGTAACGTTTGTAATAGGGTTATATTTTAGGCAGTTTTGTTATAAGATTACTAGTATTGGCATGTGGTAGCATAACTTAATTAATTTAAAAACTTGGACTAATTAATCAAGATTATTAGCAATATAGTTATAAGTTTGGTTACATATATTTAAATCCTAGCAATTGTTAGTTTAATTATTTTATAAAAGTTTTAGCTTTTATTTAAGGCAATATGTTGATAATCACTTGTTAGAGTTATTATTAATTATGGAAAAAGATTTCGGTTGTGATATTGTAATAATACTTGCCATTTACTTTTAATTTATACATTCTTAAAATAAGTGTTTATACCAAAAGATTTCGATAATTAGAATAATAATAGAAATGTTATTATTTTACATAAATGAGTTTTTCTGTAAAAATAATTAATTTCGGTAAAAAGATTACTATTTAGTGTTAATAATCGAAAATGTTTGTATTAATTCAAACATCGTTATTTTGGCAAGAAAATCGTATTTTATGCAAAAGTATTTTTTATGCAAAGTGCAATTTTAATATTTAAGAAGTTATTTTCTCTCTAATTTACGAAAAATGGTTAAAAAGGTATTTTCTAAGCAAAATCGTTTTATTAATAAATGTTCGGTATAATTTCTATTTTAAAATATTTGTTAGATAAATCTAATTTTCTAAGGTTTATTAATATCTAAGAAATACAATTTAAAGCCATTTTCTAAATATTTATTATTTTTGACAAAACCTATTTTTCAGTTAAAACGATTATTTGTCAATTATTAGATATATAACAAAACCTATTTTATGTATAAATGGTTTCTACTAGGATCACCAACCTGTATGCTTAACCTAGTTGGTACCTTAGAATTAGGGAGTAATTCTGGTAACTAAAACTGGCATTACGATCTTGTAGGTTCTGATCTGTAAATCCTAGCAGTCATATTCTGGTTGCTATCAAGTCAGAAAAATACTCTGAGACAAGTTTTCATATTTACTCCATACTTGTGTTTCCATTTTAATAATTAAATGTTATACAAACATTGATTACATGTATTCTAGTTACACTGAATCACCGTGGTTCCCTCTCGGACTCCACGTAGGAAGATAGATGGTTGGATAGCTATCTTGACATGTTGATTATTGACTCATTGACTCATTGCTCTGGAATTGCTTGGGGGAGTAGTATAACGTCTGTGACCAAATCCAAAACTTGCTCGTTTCTCGTCTGCGCTAACCCCAACCTCACTGTGGGTTGAGCCGTACCGTATACTATTCGTTTCGGCCAAAATGTTAGTATACATATTGCCTCATACTACAACAAAAAAACCCTTTTAATGACGACTAAAAAGCGTCATTAATGACGAACCATGACGCTTTTTTTTCACAACAACCGTTATAAAAACGGGTGTTATAAATGTTTTTTAAAAGCGTTATAAAAAAACCGTCATGAATAGTTTCTATAAAAGCGTTATGAATAGTTAATATATAGTGCACAATTTAGAACAATTTTAAAACATTATGAAAAGATAATATGTATAGGCTTAATGCAGCACATTTATAACACTTTATACTATTCAAATTAGCATATTTATAATGCTCTATACAGCACAGTATATATTACATTCCAAAAATTTAACATTATATATCACCATCTTTATTACATTTCTCAAAATAGAGTACATATCAACATCTTCATTACATTGAATATCCAAATACAAAATGTACCCAAAAAAAGGAATAAATCTCTCTT